>CM029663.1:25869588-26329893 GCA_017311315.1 Dendrocalamus latiflorus
GGTTTACTAGATGGTGAGACATTGGCATATGTTTTAGTTCCTTCTGTTCACGATGACAATCTATCTATTTATATCTATCTTCTATACCTATAATAATTAGACATTTCGAGGAAACTCTCACATTAACTAGAAATATGTTATCATCTATCTGCTACCTATAATAATTATGCACTCTAAGGAAACTCTCATGTTAACTAGAAAGATTTAATCATCTATCTGGCGGATCCGAGTTATAACGGCTAAGATTAAAAGAAAAAATCCATGTCAAGTACAATCCAACTGCAATTTAGAATAATAAATAAATAAAAATTAGCACTTTGATTTCGATACAGCTTACAAAGTAAAATCCATAAATAACTAAAATTCAAAAAATAATTAAGGGAAAATAAGCAAATTTAAAAAAGAGTCCATATCAAGTCCAATCCATATTAAATAAATTTTGAAATAAAAAATAAAAGAAAATTATCAATTTGATTTCCATACAACTTCCAAAGTAACATCCATAAATAACTCAAATTCAGAGTAAAAAATAAATTAAAATTGGCAATCGGACTTGTATATGAATTTGAACATAAAATTAAAATTTGGAACATAAAATAAATTAAGATTAGCAATTACCTGAGTTATAATGGTTTTATATTAAAAGAAAGAGCCCATGCAAACTATACTAAAAAATAACTAAAAATCAGAATAAAAATAAAAGAAAATTATCAATTTGATTTCCATAAGAACTTCAAAGTGAAATCCCTAAAGATATGAAATTCAGAATACAAATTAAATGGCAACTGCCAGTTGGATTTGTACACAAATTCCAACAAAAATTGAAATTATAAATAAAAAAAAACAAAATTAGAAGTTTGATTTCCATACAAATTCCAAATTAAAATTCCTAAGTAACTAAAAATAGAAAAAAAAAGAATGTTAAAATTTTGATATACATATGAACTCCAAAGAAAGACCCCTAAATACCTAAAATTCAGATTAAAAATAAATTAAAATTAGCAGTTGGATTTATATACGAGTTCCAATCTAAAATTCAAAGCCATCCATGTGGCGGACCCGAGTTATAATGGCTTAGATAAAAAAAAGTGTCTTTGTTAACTATAAAAAAACAACTAACTAAAATTCAGAATAAAGAAATAAAGAAAATTAACAATTTGATTTTCATAGGAACTTCCAAGTGAAATCACTAAAGATCTAACATTTGGTATAATAAATATATAAAATTGGTAGATAGATTTGTATACTAATTCCAACGTCAAACTAAATTTCGGGAAAAATACAAAAATTGGCAATTTTATCTTCATAAAAATTCTAAAGTAAAATTCCTATGATAACTAGCTAAAATTAGCAATTGTATTTGTATATGAATTCCAACATAACACTAAAAAAACACCATGTCATATACAATCCAAAAACTTGCAGAGTAAGACTAAAAATCAAAGGAAAAGTTTGTGATTTGATTCTTATATTAATTCCAAAATATTAAATTGAAATAAAACAAAGTTAGATATTTGATTTTTATTAGAATTAAAATTTAGAACAATTTGAAAAATATTAAAAATATGAT
The DNA here is from genome assembly GCA_017311315.1 of Dendrocalamus latiflorus. NCBI lineage: Eukaryota > Viridiplantae > Streptophyta > Magnoliopsida > Poales > Poaceae > Dendrocalamus > Dendrocalamus latiflorus. The sequence goes on from CM029663.1 coordinate 25,871,159, forward strand.
CTGGTTGACCCAATTTATAATAATATAATCTAAAAGAAAGAGTCCATATCAAGTATAACAAAACGTAGTTAAACTTCAAAATAAATAAATAAATTTGAATAATTATTTTTGCATGAACTCCAAAGTAAAACCTCCTAAATAGCTAAAATTTTGAAAAAAAAATAATCCCAACCTAACACTAAAAGTTGGATTTACAAATAAAATAAAATTAGCAGTTCTAAACAAACAAAATTTGGAATGAAAAACAAATTAAAATTAGCAGCTTGATTTGCATACGAACTCCAAAGTAAAATATCTAAATTAGCTATTGGATTTGTTTTATGATTTCCAACCTAAAACTGAAAAAACTTTATGATGATTACAATCCAAAAATAAATGAAAATTAGCAGATTGATTTCCATACGAACTCCAAAGCAAAATCCCCAAACAAACAAATTTCAAAATAGAAATTAAATTAAAATTAGCAACCATGCAAGCAAAGTAGCTTTTTGTACCATATCTCACAATGATGCATTGGTTACTTTCCTGTTGCATGAATACAAGCTTATCGGTTTGGTGTATATCAATTCATCAAGTAAGGATCACTTTCTTTCCTTTGTATATTTTGGTCACGTTATTAGTAATTGGAAGTTAAAGTGAAAATAGAAATTAGATTTTTCAATTAAGTGCAATTTTCATAATCTAAAATGTTAAATTTGTATCTTTTGATATGGAGACAAAGTACTTTATCTTTGAAGCTAGCACATGCGAATGCGCGTGTTGCCGACTAGTACCTTTAATTTTCATAAGATGGGATAAAATACAGAGAGAGATTTTTTACTACTGTGAAGTTATCATAATGTTTTCCCAATTGAGTGAATGAGATTATCGGATTTTTTTAATTACTACCGTGAACATGCACTTCTGATTTCAATTTGTATGTAAACTTGCAAAAAATAAATCATATCCACCAGTAATCGGCACCAAACAAGCTGTCATTTCTTTTAAAGGCATTTCAGACATTTCCAAGTCAGAACAATCAACCAGGCTAACTAAAAAGCAAGACATCACGAGAAAAGCAAGGCTACCTTCTTTACTTGGGTGAAGTTTCCAACTTTCCGTAGGCCATAAGCTGCACTCCACCGCATAGACCGTATGTAAACTCTACACGAATGTATGTTTGTAGCAGGTCAGACTAAGCAACGCATTGAACAACGCAAACGTTTCGTAAGAGTCGTCGCTGCAAGCAATAGCATCAGCGGAGATCGACGTGCTACTGGTTCCAAGTGCACCTCCGTTACGGCCTCGCGGGAATTACTATATCCGACCCATCGATGCCGTTACATGCATGCATGTGCCATGTGTACTGGTCTGACGCCACAAGCTAGCCAACTTGTCATGATCTAGGGAATTCACTACTACAGAAAAAGTTATCACAGACGGTTCAAAAACGTCATCACAGACGGTTTTATGAACCGTTTGAATTTATAGGTCAGTGATAATATGAGGTCATCACAGACGGATTTCGAACCGTCTGTGGTGCAAATATCACATACGATTTTTAACTAAAAATCGTCTGTAATAGTTATAATCGCAAACGGTTTTTAGTTAAAAACCGTCTGTGATATTCCCTTCTACTCCTAAACCTATTTCTGTTTATTGGCTAGTCTTAGGAAATACTAGCCATGCCATCTGAAACAAACAGATCAACATGTACATGTATACATCCAATTCATATCTCAATTCATTTCACAAACATAAAACATCTATTTTTATTAAGATTAGAGCCTACCATTACAATATCCCAAAACAACGAGCAGGTTACATAACAAGAATAAAGAAAAAGCAAAGATCATCTATGCCTTCTCGCCCCTGATGCAACGCATGAGTTGGATGTCTTTGACACCCACCATCGTCGGCGTTGATTGAGCGTCTGCACGGTTAGCACGAGCTAGTTGCTTCTGCGGTGTCTTGCCTCCTGTAGACTTGTGCGTCATCTGCAAGGAGGAGAAGGAGGACAGCAAGGAAGAGGAGACCAGCAAGGAGGACAGCAAGGAAGAGGAGACCAGCAAGTAGGCTGAGTTTTGGTTATATTTATAGGGGAGGGAGAGGCGGGAGTTCGAAATTTTTGGCGCGGGAACGGAGAGGCGGAGCTACGATCCGTGGGGTGAGGATTGGTGGATTTCTATTGGCTAGGATTGGGTTGAGGAGAATCGACGAGCCCAGCGGTCAGATTATCATAGGCGGTTCTATATATAGAACCGTCTGTGATGAATGAATATCACAGACGGTTCTATATATAGAACCGTCTGTGAATTAGAGAACAAAATTTTATATACCGATGCAATATAAATAACTAGTCTGAAAAGATAAAATAGTAAAGTTTTATATAGCTTATATATACTCATTTGAAAGGTTTCGATAAGATCTACAACTTTTCAGTTGAAGCAAAATTCAAATTCCGAAAGGAAGATCAAGAAAAAGGGCAAAAACAGAAACCAAAAACTTGCGACGCAGGTTTAGGTCCAAAAATGGCCGATTTTCGGAGTCTTGGAGGGCAACTAGCGCAAGCGGATTGTTTTTTTGGATCGGGCTCGTCGTTAGCTTTCCAACGAGTACAAGAACGTCGAAAACGGACACCGTATGCAAAAGTTATGCCCGTTTTACTGAAGGTGTCTCAAAACTGAATCATACTCTGACTTAAGCGGGGAAATATGAAATTTTGAGGGATTGCAAGGCGGGAAACATATCACAAACGGTTTTTATTATAAAACCGTCTGTGATACTGGAATATCACAGACAGTTCTTATTATAAAACCATCTGTGATATTCCAGTATCACAGACGGTTTTATAATAAAAACGGTCTGTGATACGTTTCCTGCCTTGCAATCCCTCAAAATTTGGAATATAATAAAAACCGTCTGTGATAATCTGGAATATCACAGATAGTTTTTATTATAAAATCGTCTGTGATATTGGAATATCACAGACGGTTCAGCGGTAAGAACCGTCTGTGATACTCCTTTTTCCCGCCACAAATACCACAGACGGCCTCCAAATTAAAACCGTCTGTAATAATGTACATCATAGACGGTTTCACAAAACTGTCTATAATTTGGCGTCTAGTATTAGACTTTCTGTAGTAGTGTATATTGCTTGTCCCAAAGTTACCACGAGACTTCAGTACGTATCCATCGAGCAGGAACCAAGTTCTCCCATTTCCCTGAAATGTATTATATACCTTCTTCCAAACGCTATATGTACGTTGGAATTCCTACGTACGTGCAGTGCAGCGAGTGAGTTACGCGACCTATCTAGTACGGGGTCAGCAGGCGCCAACGTCAGGAACACCCGCTATGAAGAAACTAGTTAGGCTCCAACTCACGTAACGGGACTCTGCATGCGAATCAGAGTTTGCAGAGGTTGACCAAGATTTACATATAAACCGGCCCTGCACCGAATGGCGCCAAAGTGATCCCCGTGCCTTGAGGTTGAATCATCGGGAGATGTTGTTAAATCGCGTCAACGCGCCGGCCAGGCCCGCGGCAGCAACAGCATTGCTGGCTCTGCTCCGCCTTTGCCTTGCCATCTCTGCTTTCTCTTCCTCTGACGGCGCGGCCGCCCGCAGCAGCATGCCGGGGTCGAGGAATCTCGTCACGGTTGACGCGTCCGGCAAAGGCGATTACAGGAGGGTCCAAGACGCGATCAATGCCGCCCCGGCGAATAACCCCGCCGGCACAGCCATCCGGATCAAGCCCGGGGTTTACAGGCAAGTAAACATAGACGATCGCTATCTTTACATTTCAGCGTCTAGTGCCCTGCAGCTGTAGGCAGTGTTCTTCTGTTACTGGAGTTTGACAGGCGTACGTGCATGTGTAAATATGTACGTGTGAGGGGCTTTGCAGGGAGAAGGTCGTCGTGGACAAGCCCTGCATTGCTCTGACCGGCACGAGCGCCAACTCGACCGTCATCACCTGGAACGAAGCCTGGGTCTCGGCCGAGTCCCCGACCGTGTCCGTGCTGGCCTCCGACTTCGTCGCCAAGCGCTTAACGTTCCAGGTACCGGTCGGCCGCCCCTTCTCTCGATCGTGCCTGCATATATACCACGTACGACGCGTCTTAATTTGTTATCGTTGTCGGGTTAATTCAGAACACGTTCGGGACCAGCGCGGCGGCCGTCGCGGTGAGGGTCGCCGGAGACAGGGCGGCGTTCTACGGGTGCAGCTTCTTGTCGTTCCAGGACACGCTCCTGGACGAAACGGGGCGCCACTACTACCGCGGATGCTACGTGGAAGGAGGCACCGACTTCATCTTCGGGAACGGCCAGGCTCTGTTTGACGTACGCAGTACATTACACGAAATTGACACGAACACGTACTAACGCAGATCAAGCAGTGATCCGACACCGCGTGCACAGGCAAATCCTACTGGAGGTGACTGGCAGGTGGACCCGGATAATTACGATTGGGATTTAGTTGGGCCCACCTGCCAGCCTCAAATGCTGGATCGACTGACATACATACACTTCGCCTGCAGAAATGCCACCTTCACTCCACCTCGCCCCTCGGCGGCGCGTTCACGGCGCAGCAGCGGTCGTCGGAGTCGGAGAACACGGGGTACAGCTTCGTCGGGTGCAAGCTGACCGGCCTCGGCGTCGGCACGTCCATCCTGGGCCGGCCGTGGGGCGCCTACTCCCGCGTCGTGTTCGCCCACACCTACATGTCCAGCACGGTGAGGCCCCAAGGCTGGGGCGACTGGGGCGACGCCGGCAAGCAGAGGTAACTGACACCGCTCTGCAATCGCGCGCGTTTTGGTCGTTGCACATGTCGCATTCTCATGCGAATGCTCGTACTGACGCGTTTTGGTTCGGATCTGCAGGACGGCATTCTACGGGCAGTACCAGTGTTACGGCGAAGGGTCAAAAACTGACGGCAGAGTTGCCTGGTCTCACGACCTCTCGCAAACCGAAGCAGCGCCGTTCATCACCAAGGCTTGGGTCGGTGGGCAAGAATGGCTCCGGTAGGAAACAGTTGATAGCCACGCAAACATACGAATGTTATTGGATTTGTACTTTCTTTTCTTTAAAGATGTTGTAGTACTATACATGAAGTTAGCTGTGATACAATTCGTTCACCATCTGAATAGGCCTGTATATGAATTAGTACAGTCACATTCACGAAAGAATGTTCGATCTCGGATCTAGGTGTTTCACTTTCAGAACGCAGGTCATTCTGTTAAAGTGCACAATAAACTTGTGTTAGTTGTTTTCGGTTCGGCTCTCTCGCTTTGAAGTCAATCCACTAGTAACTAATGGGAGATCATTAGGTGTGTACTGCGCTTTCGCTAGCCTAAGATGTCCGTATGCGAAGGCTCCGAGGGGGTTAGCTGAGGGACCTAAGGAACTGGCAGCATCACCTTTTCCTCATGGCCATCGGATTGAGATTAGTAGCTAGGATCTGGCTGATACCCCCTCGCCTCCACCTCTGGTACTCCGTCGGGGTTATTGTCCTCGACACCGGCAGACCATGAGGTCGTCATGTCCTGGTCCGACATCCTCGAGGCCACCGCCGTTAGATCCAGTCATCCTCGCCTCCACCACAGTCAAATCAAGTCGTCCTCGCAATGACACAATGGGGGTGGCGGCAGATCAAGAACATAGAGTCATAGCTGGAGCCGGCCAACCACACCGGCAGAAAAGGAGAAATGGAAGGTGGCGATGCCAGCAGAGGAGAGTTGAAGACAAGTCTCCACTGCCAAACCCTGCCGACCCTTGACCAATTGCCATCGAACCTGAGGAAGAAGCTAGAGTCCAATGGATCTTGTGATCCCTGATCACCATGCTAGATTCGACCATCCTTGACCCTGAAGGCCCCATATATGGTTGTACTTGATCCTGGTATCACCGTCTTTCTCCTCCCTAGCGCTACCGTCTTCCTCCTCCCCAGCGTCGCCTCCTTGGTAACCAGTTCACGCTGCCACCACCTCCTCCTCGCGTGCCAAGCCCAGCCGCCATTTGGCGACGCCCTTCTGCTTGTCATGGGCATCGGTCACCAGCACCGCCACTCGTCGCAGATTTGGCCCGCAAAATCGGTAAGGTGCTGATGCAGGGTATAGAAGAGGGAGAGAATTAGAAGAGGATGATCGGAGTGAGTAGAGGGGGTGGCACTGATCAGTGAAGGAGAACGGGTAGGCTACGCTAGCTACAACATTTGATTTTCTACCGCGTTCAACCAGAAAACATGCGTGTAAGGGAGTCATGGATAGTTACCACTAGATGCGCTGCGCAGCGGAAGAAGAGTTGGAGCAGCCCGGTCCAACGTAGATACGCGTTAATGAAGAAGAAGCAGTCGATCGTTTCACGAACTGAATGTCTCCTCCTCGCGTCCTAGCAATAGCCTTGCGCTTCTCGCCGATCAGCACAGCAGCAACAGCAGCGGCACCTCTACGGAGTCCACATGTTCGGGATGAAACGCCGAGCGCTGGTGTGCTAGCACCGCGCACCCGGCTAGGGTTTCAGGATACGACCGAGGGGAGGTGGCGGCCAGGGTTTTCAGCATAGTAGTCTATCCTACCTGCAACCCCGCCTCCACATATTTATAGAGCATGCTAATGGGCTTCCACGTTGTAGGCCCATTAGAACCCTAATCTCATATGAATCAATATCCCTTTTAGCCTATAAAACCGAATTGTTTATGATTGCCTCTTGGGCACATCACTAACAATCTCCCACTTGCACTAGGGACAATCATATAGGCAAGCTTTCCAATTTCAACCCCTTAAATGTGTGATCCGTTAGGTTCATGTGTAGACAGCCATGACCCGAAAACCCTTTTTAAGCCATAAGTCAATAGTGGCACCTAGCAGGGCATATTGACTCCCGAATACACATAAAGATCATATCGGCTAAACCTTGATATACACACACTTGGATCCCTTTGCCACATGATACCAGTCGAACTTAAGGCGAGATTCGTGCCACCCTTGTGATAGCTCAACCATTCACTCGATCTTGTGGTGGATTACAACTCAAGACTAACCCCTTTAGTCACATTGTGATTAACTCTTTAATCACCTTGGCATGGCCATGCACTTCCCTAATCCAACCACATCGAGGGGCCCAGAGATATCTCTCCTGTTATGTAGGAGAGGCAAATTCCATCTTAATTCGCTCACATCCCATTCCATGTTTCATGATACACCTGAAGACCACTTTTATAGCTACCCAGTTATAGAGTAGTGTTTGGCAGCCCCAAAGCGCACCACTACACATAGTGAGAAACAATGGCAATTTCAGGTCAAAGGATCCAGTAGGTATACCACTCAAGATCGCTTGATGGCACATATTAACATAACAATCCCAGCAACGTCTTGGAGTGGGGTCAATCCAACACCATGTTCTCTAACATGTGTCCACATTATTGATTTGATATTCCTATATCCATGATCCGTGAAACATGATCATCAATCAATACATGTGCTAGTCCATAAATCATTGTTGTCCCACGTAATGACATAAGACTAGGGATCTTTAGAATAACATTAAATAAAATAAAGAGTTTCACGAACAAGTCACATACTTGCCAATCAATGCATACAATCATTATTCAAGGAACCAAATAACACCTTATTCAAAATTTCATAAACATAGACTCGATACAATTATCTCCCACTCACACTAGAGTCAATCATGTAAATATCTAATACCTATTGCACTCGTGTGTGCCTCATGCTTTGGTTGTGGGAGAGGCTTCATCAACGGATCAGCAACATTCAAATCTGTGTGCACCTTGCAAATCTTCACTTCACCTCTATCAATGATCTCACGGATAAGGTGATAGCGCCGAAGTATATGTTTGGACTTTTGGTGTGACCTAGGCTCCTTTGCTTGCGTAATGACTCCACTATTATCATAATAGAAATCCACTGGACTGGACACACTAGGGATCACACCCAACTTAAAAACAAATTTTCTAATCCAAACAGTTTCCTTTGCAGCTTCAGAAGCTACAATATGCTCGGCCTCAGTTGTCGAATCAGCTACCGTCTCTTGCTTGGAACTTTTCCAGCTCACTGCCCCTCCATTGAGGCAGAACACAAAACCAGACTACGATCTGCTATCATCTTTATCAGTTTGAAAACTAGCATCGGTGTAACCTTTTACAACGAGCTCTTCTTCACCTCCAAAAATAAGGAACATATCCTTAGTCCTTCTAAAGTACTTAAGAATATTCTTTACAGCCACCCAGTGAGCTAGACCGAGGCTAGATTGATACCTTCTCGTAACACTTAGAGCATATGAAACATCTGGGCGCGTACAAAGCATAGCATACATGATGGATCCGATGGCTGAGGCATACGGAATCGCACTCATCTTCTTTTGCTCATCAAGTGTTGAAGCACACTGAGTCTTGCTAAGACTAATGCCATGTGACATAGGCAAGAAACCTTTCTTGGAATCTTGCATATTGAACCGTTTCGATACCTTGTCAATGTATGTACTTTGGCTTCATCCAATTAGCCTCTTCGATCTATCTCTATAGATCTTTATGCCCAAAATGTAAGCTGCCTCTCCGAGATCTTTCATTGACAAACTTTTTCTCAAAGAAGACTTCACAGCTTCTAGCATTGGAATATCATTTTCGATCAATAATATATCATCTACATACAAGACCAGAAAAACAAGTGCGCTCCCACTAGCCTTCTTGTAAACACAAGTCTCTTCTTCATTCTTGATGAAGCCAAACCCTTTGAGTACTTAATCAAAACGAAGATTCCAACTCCGAGATGCTTGCTTCAATCCATAAATGGACTTCTAAAGCTTGCATATTCTCCCTGCATTTTTTGGATCAACAAAACCCTCAGGCTGTGTCATGTACACATCCTAGCTTAGGTTTCCATTTAGGAAAGCCGTTTTGACATCCATCTTCCAAATCTCGTAGTCGAAATAGGCAGCAATCACTAAGAGGATCCGAATAGACTTTAGCATAGCGACGGGCGAAAACATTTCATCATAATCAACACCTTGAAATTGTTTGAAACCTTTCGCCACCAATCGTGCCTTATAGATGTGAACATTTCCATCCATGTCTATCTTTTTCTTAAAAACCTATTTACACTCAATACTTTTTACACCATCAGGTGGATCCACTAAGTTCCAAACTTGATTATCATGCATGGATTCTATTTCAGACCTCATGGCTCCAAGCCATTTTTCAGAGTCTGGTCCCATCATTGCTTCCGTGTAGCTCTTGGGCTCATCATTTTCCAACAACAATATGTCGTGTTGTCCCGTGGTTAGGAGCGTGAATTTTTCAGTTGCGCGACGTGCGCTTGTAGACCTACATGGGGGCGGTGCCTCCATAACCGGTTGTACAACATCTTGTACATCCTCTTGAGGTTCAATAGGAGCTGAAACATTTTCAGGTGTTTCCCGAATTTCTTCAAGCTGCACCTTGCTCCCACTAACACCCTTTGAAAGAAACTCTTTTTCCAAAAAGACACCGTTCCGAGCGACAAACACTTTGTCTTCTTCCCGATTGTAAAAATAATATCATTTGGTTTCCCTAGGATACCCAACAAATAAGCATTTATAAGATTTAGGATGGAGCTTATCAGACGTCAAACGTTTCACATAAGTCTCACAACCCCATATCTTAAGGAAAGACAATCCAGGATATTTCCCGGTCCATTTCTCGTATGGCGTCTTTTTCACTGATTTAGATGGAACTCTGTTTAGTGTAAACGCAGCAGTTTCTAGAGCATATCCCCAGAAGGACAATGGAAGATCAGATTGGCTCATCATAGACCGAACCATGTCTAACAAGGTCCGGTTCCTCCGTTCAGATACCCCGTTCCACTGAGGCGTTCCAGGCGGAGTCAGCTGTGGAACAATTCCACACTGTTTTAGATGTTCACCAAATTCATGGCTCAAATATTCACCTCCACGATCAGATCGCAGAATTTTAATTGTCTTGCCTAGCTAATTTTGTACTTCATTCTGAAATTCTTTGAACTTTTCAAATGATTCAGACTTGTGCCTCATTAAGTAGATGTATCCATATCTACTAAAGTCATCGGTAAAAGCAATAAAATACTGAAAACCACCTCTGGCTACTGAGCTCATTGGTCCACTTACATCGGTATGTACAAGTCCCAACAAGTCGATTGCCCTCTCACTATGACCGGTGAAAGGCGCCTTTGTCAGCTTGCCAAGTAAACAAACTCACATGTCTCAAATGATTCAAAATCAAATGAATTGAGTAGACCATCTTTATGGAGTTTCTCTATACGTTTCTCATTTATATGACCTAAGCGACAATGCCAAATAAAAGCTGGATTCAAATCATTAGGCCGCAGCCTCTTTGCATTAATATTATAGACAGGCTTATCCTCAAGATCAAGAACATATAACCCATTCATCAATGGACAATGTGCATAGAGTATATCATTCAAATAAATAGAACAACGTTTGTTCTTTATTACGAACTCATAACCACAATCTTCCTCCAAACATGAAGAAGAGATGATGTTCTTACTCAATGCTAGAATGTAATAACAATTATTTAATTCCAAAACTAATCCTGAAGGTAATGACAAGTGATAAGTGCCGACAGCCAGTACAACAACCTTTGCTCCATTGCCAACACGCACGTCCAACTCACCTCTCGCAAAACTTCTAGTCCTTCTTAGACCCTGCAACGATTTGCAAGTATGAACCATCGATCCAGTATCAAATACCCAAGATTCACCAGAAGAAATTGCAAGATTAATTTCTATAACATTTATACATGAAGCAGAAGTCTCGCTTCCCTTCTTCCTTTTCAGATCCTCCAAGTATTTCTTACAATTCCTAGACCAATGCCCCTTGACATGGTAGTGGTAGCATTCATCATCAGGAGAAGGGCCAGATTTGACCTTCCCATTTGGCTTTGGCTTAGAGCTAGGGTGCTCATTAGGAACCTTTCCTTTGCCTTTGCCTTTGGGCGTCCAATGCTTTCTCTTTTTATTCTCCTTCTGAACCATCATCACATGATTGGTGTTTTTCTTAATGCTTTCCTCTGCTGTCTTAAGCATCCCATGCAATTCAGTCAATGATTTCTGAGAGACCATGTGGTTATGACCCCATGTTTGTGATGAGTAATTGACAAGTATGTTGCAAAGATTGAGTTTGGTTTGAGTGATTTGTGCCAGGTCGACATTTGGCGCAGTCGGGTATGGTTGGACGGTCTTATTGCATATTCATCTTTTCGATTGGTCGTTTGGGCGATTTCATGCTTAAGTTCGTTTTGTTGATGCTAACTGTGATTACATATGTCGAGCGGTGCTATGTGATGTGTTTCTTGTCTGTGATGGCTGCAGGACGTCGAGGCGGAGTCGTGGCGAGGCACGAGGTGACCGGACTAGGCACAGGCGGTGTCGAGGTCAGAACGGTCGGATGTGTCGAAGACGGAGGAGACTCGAGGTGGTTGCGAGGCTTGGATGACAAGGAACGCGGAAGCTTCCCAGAAGGTGCAGGAGGGGCATTTCGGTAAAAGCGCAAGGCTGCACAGGTGGAAGCGGTTCCGTTCGGGTTTAGCGGGCATAACGGGTTAGAGACCCGTTAGCCGGAGCCTATATAAGGAGGGGATGTCTCCTTATGGCTGCATGTATTCTAGGGTTTCAAGGAGTTGTTAGGGTTTGCTTTAGTCAAAATGGCCTTTGGAGAGGTTGTTTTGCTTGAGGGCTTTAGTTGTTGAGAGTGGGTGAGGAGACAGAGGGTGTTCTGCTTCCCTCCTTCGTTGTGTTCTTGGTTGTTCATGAGTTAGTGAGAGGGAGATATGAGTTCTTGATTTCTCTAAGCATGTATGGGATTGTAGGGATGGTATGAGTTGATACTCTATGCAATCATGTATCTCTCCTCCTCAATATTAATCCAAGATGATTTTATTTGAGATGGACTGACTTCCTGTTCTCTGCTTCGATGCTCTCTATGCTTGATTTTTGAGTTTTTGTGTTTTGGCTCGATTCTTGCTTGGGAGTGGCAAAATGGGTTGCTCTGTGATGGAATTGCATTTCTAGACCCTTTGGTCATCTAGTTCCAAGAGCAATTTGATCGATTTGCAAGAATATCATTTTTTTAGCCTTCCTGTGTTCACGTTCTCATTTCTAGGGTTTTGGTGAGATTCTTGTTTCCCTTCTTAAGATGGCATGAAACTTGGTATGTTAAGTCCTGAGGCTATTATCGAGCTATTCTCAAAGTTTCATGGTCCAAGGTTCAAGATTGGAGAGGAATTTGAGTTTTGGTGCTACTCAGTGCATTTTTTCAGTCCTTGGGTAAAATCTGAAATTCTTGTTCTCTTTTTGTTTCTTCTTGCTGTTTGAGGCCCCTATGCTATTTAGAATAAGTGTATGATCTCTTGGTCAGAGGATAACAGCAGAAATGCATCAATTCCATTGAATCTCTCTTCTCTCGGGTTTTAGAGCTTCCAGTTTTTGGCCTCAGGTTCAACTATCTGGCTAACCGGTCAGACCGGAGTGGCCATGGCGGTCAGACCGCTCAGCCAGTGGCGGTCAGACCGGCAGTATTGGGGCGGTCAGACCGGCCACTGATCGGCGGTCTGACCGGCCAATAGGAGGCGGTCTGACCGGCCCCCCTTTGGCAGTTTGTGGTGTCTGCTGTCCCTTGGTTTGATTTCGGCACTCTGATTTCATTATTTGTCTTGTCTATTTCTTCTCTGTTAGTTTAGGGTTCCAGAGAACTTTTGAACTCAGTTTCATAGCTTTCATAGCTATTGAAGAGGAGTTTCATTCGGGGAACTTTTGGGGGCAAGTTTTAAAGAAGCGACATTCACCCCCCCCCTCTGTCGCCATTTCGGTCCAACAATTTCTCCATGCTATTCATATGAAAGTTCATAATGAACTGCTCATAGCTCAGAGGGAGAGATTGGAGAACAACATCCGTTGCCAGATCAGGATTAAGGGGAGAACCAAGCTTCTCCAAGCTCTCAATGTAACCAATCATATTGATCACATGAGGACTGACTAGACTACCTTCCGCCAGTTTGCACGCAAATAAGGACTTTGAAATGTTAAACCTCTCGGTCCTAGCTTGGTTCTCAAACATGTCACGCAGTCCTTCAATAATAGTGTGAGCATCTGCATTCTCATAATGCTTCTGAAGCTCAGAGGACATGGTAGCTAGCATGAGACAGCTAACGTCGAGTGAATCATTGCAGTGCTTCTCATAAGCTTTGCGGGTGGCAACGTTTGCACCCTCAGGGAGTTCATCGGGGTAGGGTTGCTCAAGAACGTATTCCTTTTTTCTTGTCTGAGAACATTCTCAGGTTGCGGTACCAATCAATAAAATTCGTTCCATTAAGTTTTTCTTTCTCAAGAATAGATCGCAAGTTAAAACCAGAATTGTTACTAGAAGCAGCCATGATCTACAACAGAAAATAAACAAGCAAAGTTCAGCACTATGTTCATGTTTGATCTTCCATTAAACAATTTAACAAAAGACACTCCCACTATATGTTTTGTAATCGTCTTCCCTCTAACGACATATAGTGGTCAAGATCCATGTTTATCTAAGTTGTAGTGAGCTTTGGCATCGCCGCTAGAAACCTAGTGACGTAGATAAGCAACGCTTGCTAATCACATCTTATGTGACTCTTGTTTGTTGGGTGTCATCCAATGCCCCGACTCCCAACACCATGCCCCAAGGCCCAATCCAATTTGATAGCCTTGTCAAGTAAACCAGCACTATGCATGTGGATGTCCGACATTCACCCTATTAGATCAAGATAGTTGATGGTACTCTGCTTTGGTAGACCTACCAAACAATGATCGTAATTCTTATAGGCGCAGCAATTGGAAGGGCATCAAATAAATTCTTAATTTTTCTGAGGGAAGCTATTTTGTCATGAAAAATACATCCTCTACAGGTATGTCATGAAAAATACATCCTCTACAGGTATGTCATGAAAGAATAGTATGACAGGAAATAAACATCACATGCATATAATCACATTATACTGTGAATGGTATGGCCTTTTGAATCGTAGTGGTCACCATCGCCATGGTTCCACAGTGATGTCCTTCGCCACACTTCCTGTCCTCTTTGTCATCATGCTTGAAGCCTCCATGGTAAAGAACTAAACTATTACAACTAATAGCTAGCAAATGAATTACATGAGGAGCGCAAGCAACACAAGTCGACACGCAGGTCGTTATACAATTAAAGAACAACCTCAACCCAGCTGTGATTAATACGACACACAGGCCGCCAAAACACACATGCATCACATATACATCTATGCCATATCATTCACATCATTCCCTACAAAAACAAGTTAAGCGTAGAACGCATTCTACCGCCCTGATATGAATGTGTTTGTATAACAATCTATGCGTGTACGCAACGGCGATCCCCGCGGGTTTCAGGGCAGCGCCCTGAAAACCTCACGGACTTACATAGATCGCATATATGAAATCGCTATGAAAATCTCATCGGGCCGATCAAATCAACCCAAATTCGAGCCATTCAAAATGTCTCAATTTTCATTAGATCAATCACATTGATCATCGCGATCGGTATACTTGAGGAGACCGCAACACAAGACCTCGATCTACTGACTGTACGCGCAGTTAGCCCCGATGGTGATTCCAGCCGGTAGGGGCAAGTCGTGCGTACATCAAAGAAGGAGCACGAACTAATCTTTTTGGCCACATGATGCTATCAACTCATACCTATTTCAACCCCTTATGACCGATTGATCTAATCAACCCGTGCACCGAAAGATCCATCACATGAACCTAGCATAAGAACAGTAATAGATCGCATCTACTACAAACAACACATCATCTATAAGCGCATGATCCAGACCACATACTACGCAGCTTTGCTCTGATACCACTGAAGGAGAACGGGTAGGCTACGCTAGCTACAACATTTGATTTTCTACCACGTTCAACCAGAAAACATGCATGTAAGGGAGTCGTGGATAGTTACCACTAGATGCGCTGCGCAGCGGAAGAAGAGTTGAAGTAGCCCGGTCCAACGTAGATGCGCGTTGATGAAGAAGAAGCAGTCGATCGTTTCACGAACTGAATATCTCCTCCTCGCGTCCTAGCAATAGCCTTGCGCTTCTTGCCGATCAGCACAGCAGCAACAGCAGCGGCGCCTCCATGGAGTCCACACGTTCGGGATGGAACGCCGTGCGCTGGTGTGCTAGCACCGCGCGCCCAGCTAGGGTTCGGGATACGGCCGAGGAGAGGTGGCGGCCAGGGTTTTCAGCATAGTAGTCTATCCTACCTGCAGCACCGCCTCCACATATTTATAGAGCATGCTAATGGGCTTCCACGTTGTAGGCCCATTAGAACCCTAATCCCATATGGATCAATATCCCTTTTAGTCTATAAAACTGAATTGTTTATTATTGCCTCTTGGGCACATCACTAACAATCAGGACACGAAATAGCGAGAGTGGCTAGCGGTTGAGGCCTCATGGGTGTGACCACGTGGGGAAGGGAAGGGGAGGGGTTGGGGTGTGAGGCCACGAGTAGTTCGTAGAGGGAGCTGGTTAACGACACAGGCCCATATGTCGCGTATGTCAAGAGAAGATGTGGAAGTACGCTGCGGCAGGGAGAAGAAAAGGAGAGGTGGTGCACAGACAAACTCATATTTTATATTAATAGAGATAAGAGATAGAGATAGAGACAAACAAGTATCTCTGCCTCTGTATGTATGCATGGTGATGTCCCACCAACTGTCAAAACCGCATCTCCTTTCCTGTGCAATCTTTTGGAAAAGCCGCGTCTCCTCTTCTAAGTGACTCAAAGATGTATGCGTCCGTAGGCACTAACGAGTGCAACCGCTAACTTGGTTCTCTTCTCTTCACCTCCAAGATAAGACCTGCATATGTTACACCTCACTTGTGTTACCGTTCTTTTACAGGAAGCAGGTTGCGTGATATGCATTCCATACCCAAACATGAAAACCCATCGGATTTTTTGAGGCGTAACATTGGAGAGATTATCAGAATTCATAACTGAGCAACAGTTTCACTTGGATGTTTTAATTTGGAAGGATGTCTGCACAATGTATCACCATTATTCTCTGCATGCACATGGCATGATTTTGTTTTGAGAAGCAAGTACAGATAAAGATTTCCAGACACCAGCAGTAATCGGCCAGTTACGGCTGGTACCAAGGGGAGCATGCCCCGATCCAGGCGAACAAGCAATTTTTGTTTTTTCTTAGCAACAACTAACAGATACATAAATAAACGGCTAGTATACCTCCATGTTTTCCTTTATCTTCAATCCAAAGACCACACAGGTGTACATTCCAGGATTAGTTAGGCCTAATAGGTCCCGATTAAAGAACGCAATTCCTGAAACATCTGAATACAGTTGGCTAGCTTCGACGCCGTCGAGCACAAGCTCGATCACCAGCAGCTACTACTGCTGCTACTCTCCATTATTCATGTCGCCGTCACAGCTTCCTTCCACGCATCACTTCAACCCTGCGTTACTCTGCCGACCATTCGAGGCCCAAGCACCGCTAGCTATGGATAATCACCAAGAAAAGGCAACCCACCAACTCCGAGTCTCCAACTACCTTAACAAAGTAATTTTCCGGTTCTTTCCGAACCTTGTAGTCTGTGAAGATATAAGGCGAAGCGCGAGCACTGACGAGCAAGCATAGACGAAGTCTCTTCGGTTCATATCGAAGATCCGAGTTTAATTCCCATCTGGGGTTCAGCGATGGCCTCTTCTCCGCACGGCCTTCCCCTGCTGGTTTCGTCTCTTCTTCTTGCACTCTTTGCCCTTGGTTCACAGGCTGATGTCAAGACATACCAATTCGATGTACGGATTTAATTAGCAGTACTCTACAGCTCTTACACCTCTAGTGTCGTAGTTAACCATGTTTGTTGTGTTCTCATTTCAATTTTGCTCGTGGGAGTAGATTGTGACGAGTAACGTGAGCAGATTGTGCCATGCAAAGTCCATGGTCACGGTCAATGGGAGCTACCCTGGGCCGACCATCTACGCACGCGAAGGGGACCGGATCATCGTCAATGTTACTAACCATGTGATGCACAACATGACAATCCATTGGTAAGATCATGAGCCTCTCTAATTAAACTGCAAATTGTACAGTATGCACTACACTATTAGGAAACGAGTCTAAGAAAAAGCGATTCAAGAAATGTACGTGGTGCATTTCCTCGAATGAAGTGCAAGCCTTCGCGAAAAAGAAGAAGAAGAAGAAGAAGTGCAAGGCTTAACGATGTGGTGCGCATGCAATTGCAGGCATGGGCTGAAGCAGCGGCGGAACGGGTGGGTGGACGGGCCGGCGTACGTCACGCAGTGCCCTATCCAGAGCGGCGCGAGCTACACCTACGACTTCAACGTCACCGGCCAGCGCGGCACGCTGTGGTGGCACGCCCACATTGTGTGGATGCGCGCCACCGTGCACGGCGCCGTCGTCATCCTCCCCAAGGCCGGCGTCCCCTACCCGTTCCCCAAGCCCGACGCCGAAGCCGAGATCATTCTAGGTGCAGTGCATGCACAATATATGTTACACTCGTACTAATTCACGAACTGACCAGAACACGGGTTTGCCCTACACTTTGTACTAAAATTGAAGGCGAATGGTGGCACACCGATGTGGAGACCGTGGAGAAGCAGGGGAACACGCTTGGCATGGCTCCCAACACGTCGGACGCTCACACCATCAACGGCAAGCCTGGCCCGCTCTTCCCGTGCTCCCAAAAACGTGCGTGAAATTTATAGCTTATGAACTGCATGCATGCACGCGCTCTTTGTGTTGCACACTTGCATTAATTTGTGGTTGCTAACCGTGCTTCGTGCTTCAGATACCTACGCGCTGCAGGTGCAACGCGGGAAGACGTACCTCCTCCGGATCATCAACGCTGCAGTTAATGACGAGCTCTTCTTCTCGATCGCTGGCCACACCATGACGGTAGTCGAGATCGACGCGACCTACACCAAGCCCTTCAACGTGTCCACCATCCAGCTCTCCCCGGGCCAGACCACCAACGTGCTCGTCAGGGCCGACCAGAGGCCCGGCCGGTACTTCATGGCCGTCAAGCCCTTCAACGACGTGCCCATCCCCGTCGACAACAAGACGGCCACCGGCATCCTCCAGTACGCCGGCGTCCCGACCTCCGTCTTCCCGGCGCTGCCCAAGCTGATGCCTGACACGAACAACACCGGCTTCGTGACCTCGTTCCACGACAGGCTCCGGAGCCTCAACTCGCCGCAGTACCCGGCGGACGTGCCGCTCTCCGTTGACCGGCACCTGCTGTACACCATCGGGCTCAACATCGACCCGTGCGCGACGTGCCTGAAGAAGTCGCGCCTCGCCGCGTCGCTGAACAACATCACGTTCGTGATGCCGCAGGTGGGGCTGCTGCAGGCGCACTACTACGGTCTCAAGGGCGTCTTCACCGTCGACTTCCCGGACAGCCCGCCGGCCCGGTTCAACTACACTGGCGTGCCGCTCACCGCCGGCCTCGGCGCATCGCTCGGCACGAGGCTGAGCAAGATCGCGTACAACGCGACCGTGGAGCTGGTGCTGCAAGACACCAACCTCCTGTCCGTCGAGTCGCACCCGTTCCACCTCCACGGGTACAACTTCTTCGTCGTCGGGAGAGGCGTCGGCAACTTCGACCCGGCCAAGGACCCCGCCAAGTACAACCTGGTCGACCCACCGGAGAGGAACACCGTCGGCGTGCCCGCCGGGGGGTGGACAGCGATCCGGTTCAGAGCAAACAATCCAGGTGAGATATAGGCAACGGTAACCTTTATATATGGGCACGAACAAACGAATTCTTCGTGCCACTCGCTGACAGATGGACCCACAAATGACACCATACTAGACATTTTGTTCGTGCGCATAGCAGCTCAAAATGAAATGCACCAGTTCTGTGTCATGTCAAACGTTTAATGGCTGATTATGGTCATCGATTAAGGTTTGACAACACGTTCATATTTTTTCAGGTGTTTGGTTCCTGCATTGCCACCTTGAGGTGCACACCAGCTGGGGCCTAAAAATGGCCTTTGTGGTGGAGGATGGGAACGGTCCTGATGAATCGGTTTTGCCACCTCCCAAGGATTTGCCCAAATGCTGAAGAAACAATTGTCCGTTTGCCTTGCAATCGCCGTTTCTTTCCCGTGTTCTGAATTTCTGATTTCTGAAGAATCCTTCCGCAAGAAGTTTGCATGAAGGGATTGTATAATTAATACAGCCATACAAATTGTGTGCAAGAGCCCCTTTGCTTCTTATGTTCTTACAATTCCGCTGCATGAAGTTTTATATATATATAGGGAGTATATCTAGTGTTAATGTACTATTTAATACTAACATGCTAATGCGCTGGCTGTCCTATCTGGATTGAATAGCCACGATTGATGCTGGTGGGATGCAGTGCTCACTTATGTAATTTTTCAAAAAAACCCCACGCGGCTTCTCCATTTGTTGATTAGCCCCCGCCTCCCTTCTCGATTAGCCTCGCCGCCCTCCCGTCTTCCATCCCCGGCCACCGCGCCCTGCTCCTCCCCAGCCTCTCGCCTCCCTCGTCCCTGGCGCCGGCCCCCGGATTCCCCTGGCGCCGCTCCCCTCGACTCTCCCCAGCCTCGTCGCCGCCCTCCCGTTCTCCATCCCCGGCCACCGCGCCGATTCGAAGCGTAATTTTAGAGTCTACGAGGCGCCCCTTGACCGCCGCCGCCAAGCCGAGGAGCCATGGAGGGATCCGCCGCCGCTCCGCTCCGCACGCGTGCGTGCATCATCGGCAGCGGCCCGGCTGCGCACACGGCGGCCATCTACACCGCCCGCGCGGAGCTCAAGCCTGTGCTCTTCGAGGGCTGGCCATGACTGCTTCGGTATGTTGACTAATAGTTGATCAAGGAATTGTTGAACTTTGAGGAAAATTTCCCGTTCAATCTATTTTAAAGCTTTCAAGGGAAGTCTTCATGTACGTAATTTAAAGTATTTCAAATTTATTTTAGGAACAAAAAAGGAGCCACTCTACATTAGGTTAGAAGATTGCTTTTCATTGCTTTGGTTCGCCGTAAGATTTCTGAATTTAGGGCAACTGGGGTATGTTATTGTGATCTCATGGCAGTGGCACTCAACTTAACACACTGTCATATCAATATACTTAGGAAGGTGCTGTGTCAAAAGTATTAGTCATCCTAGGACCCTCACCATGCATGTAAGTACATTTATCCTTACATTTGTGATGTGTTGTAATCTTGTTAGAGTGTACATGCTCAATACTATTCATAGGTATCTATTTTTACTGGAATACAAGTTACATTTTCATGTGGCTATTGAATCTTCATGTAGAATAGGGGCAATATCTACTATGTATAAAAGTTTTCCATGTCGTTTAACCAGGAGTTTATGTTTCACCAAAAAATTCATGTTGGTTGATCCATGCTCAACATGCTAGTATAAGCTGAACCCTTTTTCTCGTGCTAGTAGTTTTAGAATTGTGATTCAAAAGCTCTGTCCCTATTGCAAGGATTATGGTGCCTGCTGATAGGATCATTTCAAAGGAATTGACCTTTAGTGCCTTCTGCTGAGCATATAATTTCTGTAGAAACTTCTAAGTCGGTATATACAGGGTGCATGGCTGCTTTGGACGCGGAGCACTATCTGCAGGAGGTCGGTGCGCAGGAGGGCAAGACCGATTGACTATCTCAGGATGAAGCAACCACCAGGCCATCTAGAAGTCCATTATTGTCGGTGCTGAAAGCTACACTCTGAGCGTTGTCCTGAACTCGTGATTGTTTCTATCGGATGTTTATGCTGATTACCAGCGCCATATTATTATTCTCGTCATTAGGTCCCAGAACTTGTATTGATGTGCTGGGAATTGATCGGTGTTTACGTTGAAAACTCGTATTGTTTTGAGATATCTACATTGCTTGCTTTGTCTGGTATGATTATGTTATCATGCATGTTTCTAGCACCGACCGTGTATTCTGGACACAGCACCATCAATGTCTAGTCTTTTTAGGTGCACAATGGAAGTAGTTCTTGTTTACACATTTCTTCTTCTTTTCTATGTGAGAGGAAGGTAGAAGTAGGAGAAAAGGAGTAGCATGCTTTCATCCTTCAACAGCATATAAAAGAGAAAAGGATCCCTGCCAACTTGATGCAAGCTTTGCCTGTTGGTTGAATTTTCTTGTCCCCAGTTGCAGGTCACTTGGTTTATTGTGCAGATCCAGCTGCACATGTAGTTGCATTGTCACCGAAGACACTCTTGGCAACAACTTACATTTCAAAGATTCAGATAGAATGTAGATAGAAAATAGTCATAAGTTTGATAAGTTTGAAATCGCTTACAGATGTTTAGATAGATTACAGTTCAAGGGCTCAATCAGAGAAGTGAAGAATCATCATCATAAAACCAGCCTTTTTCAGAGTAATTGATACTACTAATACTGATGTTTTGATTTTGCAGAGATGCTTGATACTACAATTTGATAGTTCAATTCACACACAGAATGCAATTTTTTTGCAAAATCACAGCACAATTAGAGCACAAATCAACCTCACAAGCACAAATGAACCTCACAATTCCTTATTACGAAACATTCCTCAAACCGCTGGTGCGCTGTGACGGCAGGGGGATGCCGTGCAGTGGGGGAGGGAGGCGGCTCCGCTGCCGACGAAGGGAGGAGCGAAGGGCTGCGCCATGGTGGAGGGCGGCGGCGCCGTCGGCCAACACCCTAGCCGAGGAGGGCAGCGGCGGCTCAGTGGTGGAGGGGGAGGTGGCGATGCAGGTATGGAGGCGGTGGGTTGGGGGCGGCGCCGAGGGAGTCGGGGGGATAGTGGGGGGGGCTGTGGAGGGCGGCACCGGGGGAAACCGGGGAGGGAGCCGGGGGCGGCGCCGGGGGAGGCTGGGGAGAGCCGAGGGGAGCGGCGCCAGGGGAATCTGGGGAGGGAGCCGGGGGGCGGTGGGGGGGGGCGCCGGGGACGAGGGAGGCGAGAGGTTGGGGAGAAGCAGGGCGCGGTGGTCGGGGATGGAGGACGGGAGGGCGGCGACGAGGCTGGGGAGAGTCGAGGGGAGCGGCGCCAGGGGAATCCGGGGGCCGGCGCCGGGGACGAGGGAGGCGAGAGGCTGGGGAGGAGCAGGGCGCGGTGGTCGGGGATGGAAGACGGGAGGGCGGCGAGGCTAATCGAGAAGGGAGGCGGGGGCTAATCAACAAATGGAGAAGCCGCGTGGGGGTTTTTTTTGAAAAATTACATAAGTGAGCACTGCATCCCACCCGCATCAATTGTGGCTATTCAATCCAGATCGAATGGCCAATGTTGTAGGGGTGGCCCCCACCTAATCCCAGCAGGCCTGGTAGAAGGTTGTAAGGCCCAGAATAGGCCATGTGTAATGACTTAAGTGCCCCTGAAGGGGATACTCAGATGTAAGGGTATAATTGTAAAAGCACTCCCCATGTATATATATATGGAATACAGGCCATGGGGGGGACCCAGAAGGCCATTACTGTCACTTACTCCCAACTCTCCACTACCATCTCTCTCTGTTTGGTCTGTAACCACAACAGTTGGCGCCGTCCGTGGGGAGGACAGGAGCAGGCCTGAAATCTGAAGGATGGCACCGAAAAAAGCTTCGTCAACGGCGGCGAAGGGAAAGAAGGCGGCCGGGTCGGAGCGTCGCATGGGTATCAGGGCTTCGGCATCGGCTGTTGCGGGCGCGGGTGACGACGCAGGTGCGGTGGTCGGGGACGTCGACGTTCGCGCTGCGACGACTAACCCCGTCACCGGCGCTGCGACGACCGACCCCGTCATCGGCACTGCGACGACCGACCCCGTCATCAGCACCGCGACGATCGACCCCGTCACCGGCGCTGCGACGACCAACCCCATCGTCGGCACTGCGACGACCGACCCCGTCACCGGCGTTGCGACGACCGACCCCGTCACCGACGCTGCGACGACCAACCCCGTCCTCAGCACTGCGACGACCGACCACGCCGACGCGACAGCAACCAACCTCGCCGCCCTCGCTGCGACGCTTGCCGGTAGCGCGGACCGAGCAGTTGGAGGTAGCCACAACGGAGCGACCGGTAGCTCGGGAGCTTGTGAGGCGGTCGTACCCGTGCCGACCCGTCCGCTGGGCGTGCCGGCGGCCCCGCCCGCACAAGCGGTGGAAAGCGCCCTGCTGACGGCCCTCAAGGCGTTCCAGCAGGAGCTAGGGGATCTTCGCGGGGCTGTCCGAGACATACAGGAGCTTGGAGCCAGCAGGCCGCGCCGGTGGTTGCGCCAAAGCCCACGCCGGAAAGGGCAGACAGCCGCGACGCCCCCACATCCAGTTGCGTCCCGCTGCGACGCGTCGACCCAGAGTCCCCGCTTTCGGCAGGACTACAGCAGGCGGCGTGGCCCGAAGACTTCAAATTCCCCAGTGTCATCGAGCCCTACAAAGGCGACACGGACCCCCGCGTGTTCGTGCACGTGTACGAAACCGCAATCGAGGCCGCGGGCGGAGATGACACCACAAAGGCGAAGCGACTCCCCCTCGCGTTGCAAGGAGTAGCGCTCTCCTGGTTTTTTACCATAGAGCCGAACTCCATCTACGCGTGGGAGCAGATCCGCGACCGCCTTCACAACAACTTTCAAGGAAATTATGTCGAGTGGGTCGACGCGGACCAGCTCTTCGCCGTAAAGCAGAAACCTTCGGAGAAGCTCCGGGACTACTTCAAACACTTCGCGAAGATACGTTGCCAAGTCAAAGACGTTAACGAAACCACCGTCGTTAATGCAGCTATACAGGGCCTTCGCCCGGGCCCGATGGCCGAGTATAATGCACGGAAGCCAATCAAGACGGTGACGAAGCTCTTTGACAAAATGGAGGAATACGCCAGGGCGGAAGAGGACGCACAGCGACGACAAGGCGACGACTCCGACACCAACCAAGCCGGCGCCTCGGCGAAAACCGAAGATCCGCCGAAGGACGGTCCTTCGAAGGGAAAACGTAAGCCGGAGTCGTCCAAGGACGCGCTTGAGCGTAAGGATGCCCCGCACGAGCTGTCCGATAGGCCCAAGCGCGGCCAGCAGAAGTCGAGGCGGGGCCGATACGTCCTCGACATCGAAGGCGGTTCCGAAGAAAGCGCTCCCGCAGGTCGGGGCGGTCGGGGGCGCCGTGGCCGGGGCCGCGACGATAGAGGCCGTGGAGATTACGACGACCAACACCAGGGGCTGTGGTGCGCAGTCCACGGTCGTGGCAACCACGACACGCGCACGTGCACCTCTATCGCGGCGCTCCGCGAGAGCATCACCAGGGACAGGAACCTGGAGGCACGCCCGCCCGTGGTGGCCCACATACAGCACCCATACGAAGCCCCCGTGCACATCCAGGCACACGGGATGTAGCCCCACGAGGGTCCTCTGCGGATTCAGGCCCATGTGCAGCAGCCTCAGGAGGGCTTTCTGCAGCTACAGGCTCTGGAGGCCACCCACCGAAGGGTTATCAACGTCATCTCCGAAGGCTCCTTGTTGGAGTTTGCCTCGGCACGGCAGCGGAAGGCCTACGTACGGAGGCTACACCACGTGGCGGCATATCCAGCACAGACACCGCCGGACTGGGCACAGCATGAAGTCACGTTCACCCCCGCCGATGCCCAAGGCGTGGAGAATCCTCACCAGGACCCCCT
Organism: Dendrocalamus latiflorus; assembly: GCA_017311315.1. Lineage (NCBI taxonomy): Eukaryota > Viridiplantae > Streptophyta > Magnoliopsida > Poales > Poaceae > Dendrocalamus > Dendrocalamus latiflorus. The sequence goes on from CM029663.1 coordinate 25,895,823, forward strand.
GGTCGTCCGGGTCGTAATAGTGGGATGCGACGTGGGACGGGCCCTAGTCGACGGCGGCAGCTCCGCGAACATTCTGTTTGCGGCAGCCTTCGGCCAGATGGGGATCCCCCGAAGCCGCCTCAGCCCATCGGGAGTCCCGTTGCAAAGCTTTGGAGAACAACCTCTACGGCGCGCTCGACCAAATATGCCTTCAGGTCTCCTTCGGCCAGGATGACAATGCAAGGGTCGAAGATGCCATATTCGACGTCGTCAATCTCCCATACCCTTACAATGCCATACTGGGGCGTCCGGTCCTCAACTCCTTCGGGGCGGTACCGCATCACGGCTATTTATGCATGAAGCTCCCGGGGCCGCGGACCATCATTACCGTTCGTGGCGACCAGGACATGGCACGGCGCATTGAGCACAGCACCAGATATCCCCGTCGCGGCGACCAACGGCACACTTAGAATCGGCACCACAGCGCGGGGACCCACGGCGTCATCTGGGGACGGCTCGGCAAGCCCTGCAGCTAGCGCAACTACTAGAGGCTCCGGCCGCGCCAGAGACAAGTGGTTAGTACCTCCGCCACATGTAATCGCTTACCCGCGCAAACGGGAATGAAATAAAGTTCCGTTTGTCGCCACCTGTTATCATTATGCAAAAGTACGCACGTTCGCGTGTGCACTCTCCGTCAAAGACACGGGCATGAGTATATACCAAAGACGCACGTTCGCGTGTGCACTCTCCGTCAAAGACACGGGATGAGTATAAACCAAAGACGCACGTTCGCGTGTGCACTCTCCGTCAAAGACACGGGTATGAGTATAAACCAAAGACGCACGTTCGTGTGTGCACTCTCCATCAAAGACACGGGTATGAGTATAAACAAAGACGCACGTTCGCGTGTGCACTCTCCGTCAAAGACACGTGCATGAGTATAAACGAAGACGCACGTTCGCGTGTGCACTCTCCGTCAAAGACACGGGCATGAGTATAAACAAAGACGTGTGGGGGGATGCCTCTGCACGCACTCTACTGAGTATAAATAAGACGCGAACCCCGCGCACGCCAGGGACTTCGTCCCTGTGCGTACTCTACGGAGTATAAATCAAGACGCGGATGTTTTCCCTACGCACTCTACTGAGTATAAACAAGACGCGAACCCCGCGCACGCCAGGGACTTCGTCCCTGCGCGTACTCTCCGGAGTATAAATATGACGTGGATGTTGACCCCACACACTCTACGGAGTATAAATAAAGCGCGGGTGCTCTCTGTGCACTCCGCGGAACGCAAGGAGGGCATGGATATCAGTCGCGCAGCATGACAGAGCGTCGAGGCTCGCCTTCGCGCACTACACGAAGGCAAGGCACGCCACCGAAGTCCAATTCCAAGAGCTCCAAGGGGGCGACTTATCAAGTCAGAGGCTGCCCTTAGGAAGGGCGCACGCAGAGCGCGAGGTACACCAGAGGCTACCCCCGCCTTGGAGGGCAGGGGAGCGGAGCGTGCGCACACTTCTGCCGTCGCACGCACCAGTCTACGGACTCTAAACAAGTCGTAGCGTCGAGGTCCGCCTCCGCACGCGCCAGTCTGCGGACTCTAAACAAGTCGTAGCGTCGAGGTCCGCCTCCGCACGCGCCAGTCTGCGGACTCTAAACAAGTCGTAGCGTCGAGGTCCGCCTCCGCACGCGCCAGTCTACGGACTCTAAACAAGTCGTAGCGTCGAGGTCCGCCTCCGCACGCGCCAGTCTGCGGACTCTAAACAAGTCGTAGCGTCGAGGTTCGCCTCCGCCGAGGAACAAGGCCCCGGGAGTGTTGGGGCCCCCGCATAATTACTGTCAGACCACCCGAAGCACCACGCGCAGAGCATATCCTAATTGCCAGCAGATGTATACATCGGGAAAATTTTACAAGTACAGAGGCCCGCCAGCATATCTACCGCTCTAAGCCATTATTCGGCGGGCTCGTCCTTAACGCGCGCTAAGGCCGGGACCTCGCCCGAGGAGGATCGGCCCGCCCAAAAGTTCAGCGACTCCTCGGCCCTTTGCCAGCGTCGAAGGCGCCGCCGGGTCGCAAGGTCGGACGCAAGCAGTCGTCCCCAGCAAGGAAGCTGCCCGGGGCACAGGTCAAATAGTCAGTTCATAGAACAAGCGCGCATTTTATTCACAAAAAAGGGGCGGACATTACAACGCACGCCTACACCTAGCCACCTCGGCGTCGCACCTGCGAGTTCTCGGCGCCTTCGGAGGTCCCAGCGTCGTCCTTGTCGCGTCGGGGGACCCCGTCCAGAAATTGGCCGAGGCTCCCCCCGTAAAGGGACTTCCGGAGCTCGACCTGTGCGGCGGCCACTCCGGCGTAGTCCCAGATCCGCTCGTAGAAGTGCTTTATGGAGCGGCGAACGGCGCGGACGGCGCCGGACATTACTCCAGCCCCGTCGGGCATCTCCAGATGGGGGTCCTCCAGCCCGGCGATGTGCGTGCAGCCACGGTGCCGTAGGAGCGCGCACACCATACACGACGCCACGTAGGCACAGTGGTTGCCGAAGGTCGACGCGGCACCACGTGCAACGTCGGCGGCATCTTTGGTCCAGCGAAGGGTCCGCGACAGCTCCTCCGGGCCGAAGGCGTGGTCCGGCACTTTGGCCACAAGCCCCTGGAGATGGCTCTCTAGTGTTTGCATGACATCCAATGCAACTACCGAAGCCTCGCCAAGCGTCCGGTCACACCCCGCTAGAGTTAAGGCGAGTTCACCTTTCTCCTTTTCTAGCGAGGCGACTTGTTGTAGAAGGCCGTCCCGCTCCGCCGCGAACACCCGCCGCAGCACCTTCACGGCCGACTCCCGCGCCGAAGCGGCGAGTCCCTCGGCGTGCGCCTTCACCTCAGCGCACTCCGCTTCCAGCTGGCGGATGCGGGCATCCTGGGCAGAACGGGCTCCCGTGGTTTCGCGCAGCACCTCCTCGGCGACCCGCTGTCTATCTTCGAGCGCCCTTTGCGCATGAGCATAGGCCGTTTGCAGGGCCTGCCCCAGCACCAGTGTCTGTAGGGCAAAACGACTTAGCAAGCTCAGCATAGCCAAGCATTGTCGCATGAGTAAGCACTTACCCTCACCCCCGACACCTCGAAGGCGTCCCCGAGACGCTCCACCCCGTAGGCATGAAGCGCCTGCTGGCTGACGCTGGCGGCCGCGTCATCCACGATCCCGTGCCACGCCCTCAGCATCTCAAGCGGGGGAACGAAGTCCGCCGGACTGAGGCGCACGATGCTCGCGCCGCCGGCACCAGGACCCTTATGGTCCGCCAAAGGCTCCTCCGGAATAAGCGATGCTGCGGACAGGGACGCAGGTGAGCACCGCAAGGCGCAATGAACAAAACACCAGGGAAGCCAAACCACCTTACCTTCGGTAGTGGAAGGAGGGCTCCGGGGGCCCACCCCCTAGTACCAGGCGGAGTAACGGTAGCGCGAGTCCCAGCGGAAGGCGTGGTCCCGCCGAGAACAGAAGCCTCCGCGTTCGAGGCCGGCGCCGACCGTTCCTGCGCGGCGGACGGCGCGGCCTGGGGGCAGAGGGAGCGCGCGCCGCAGGAACTTCGGCATATGCATCGGAGTCCCACAAGCTCCCGATGCCCGTCGCCACGACGAATCCCCTCGATGTCCGGTGGAGCTCCGGCCGCAGACAGGGTCGCTTAGCCGAAGCTAGGGGCGATGACGCCGCCCCAGCAGCCACTGCCGGCGAAGCCCCCGCGGCTGCAGCACCCGGAAGCGAAGCCCCCTCCGTGACAACCTCTGCGGAGGGCAACTCGGTTTCGGCCGCTGCTGCTGGTGAAGACCCAGCTCTGTGCGCCCCCACGGAGGACGTCTCCAGCGTTATGACGGCCACGGCCGAAGGCTCCACCTCAGCACCACCAGTCCTCTCGGATCCTGTCTCAACGACCGCCGCGAGTGACGAGACTTCTCCTCTCCGGCTGCTCGTTGCGAGCCCGCTGTCCAGGGCATCCGCCGAGGATCCTTCGCCCCCGGCGTCCGCGCCATCCAAGCCCGAGTCGGCGTACCTCGCCGAATCCGACTCCGCGTCTGCTGCGCCCTCGGGAGCGCTGGCAGCAGCAGGGGCAGCCGTTACATCACGCGCGGCAGACGCTCCGCCTCGGCCCCTCTTGCGAGATGGCGCCTTCCTCCTCGGTGCACCGTCATCTTGATGTTGCGGGGCCGGTTCAGCGCGGTCCGGCACGGCAAGGCCCAGGGCCTCGCACACACGGTTTATCCGCCCCAGCCCCGCCTCGGCAGTAGCGGACGCGCGCTGCTCGTGCTCCCTGCCGGTATACGGCCCGAGGAATATGCGCGCGGCCTGCTCCGCATCCTTTAGGCGAATCCCTACAGCAACGCACGAGATAGCATCAAAATGTAATGCCCTCTGCGCGAGCAAAGGGGAGGGATGGTTGAGACTTACGAGGACTGGGGGGGTGCCGGCAGCACACAAACCCATGGCAGAACGTTGTCGTCTCGACGCTTCTCGGCGGCGAGGCGCCAGTTGCAGGCGAGCGGCGCCACACCGTACATCGTGTACTCTTCGGCGAGGTTGCGCATGTTAAAGCGGGCGGCCACGCCTACGAGCCGCCGGGCCCTCCGCCTGTCCTCGTCGTCAAGTGTCCAGCTGGGCGATGTCTTAAACGCGATCGGCCGGCCCGTACACTCGAGGCCGCTCCCGCTCGCCACACGGTGATAGAACCACCGTTTCATCCAGTGCGACTCCCATTTCCCGCGAGTGGAGTTCGCAGGGAAGAGCTTACCGCAGGTCGACCGGAGAATAAAGGTGACGCTGCCGAAGCTCGACAGCGTCCCGTCTTTCCGATCCTTGGGCTGGCATCGTGCCTCGTGCAGGTAGGCAAATAATGAAGCGCTGGGCCAGCACGCTCCCGAGCGCAAGGCCCAACTGTACACCGCCAGCCGGGCCACGGCGTTCGGAGTCAGTTGCGCCAACTCCAGCCCGAAGATCCGCAGCACGTCGCCCACAATCGCCGCCGCCGGGATGCGGAGCCCTGCGTCGAAGAAGGCGACGAATACGACCGCCTCCGACTCCTCGGGGCGTGGTTCCGTCTTGTCGGCGGCGGGTAATCGCACTGCCTGGCGCTCGGACAGCCTCCCCGCGCGCAGTAGCCCCTGGATCGTCTTCTCGGTCACGAGCGAGGGGCCCAACTCGCCGGAAAACGAGCCTTCCTTCGCCGCCAGCCACCGCTTCTCCGCAACCACCGGGTCGCGTTCGCTGAGTGTGTATTTCACCTCCAGCGGCGAAGACCGTGGGCGGATGACGCAGGCACCAGCCGCCTGGCTACACCTACCGCCAGATGCCATCACCTCTCGCAAAAGGAGTATAGCGGCGAGAATACTACGAGAATATAGAAGGCGAGGCAAGCGAGAAGGGGGCGTACAACTGCGGGGGCGCGGTTACGAGGGCTATTTCAAGCCACCTCGCCCCGATGCTGAAACATCGCGACGGTCCGCGTGCGAAACGCAACCGCAATCGCACAAAGGGCCGTCCCGCACAACCCCCCATAGCCAAAAACGGAGAGGCGCGACCACGACGGGAAGGACCGTCAGAGCACGACGCTCCAATGGCCTCCCGCCGCGTGGCAAACCCCGCACGAGATAGCTGGAGCACGCGAGGCCAGGCGTCGACACGACTTCTGCCGCCATTAAGAGCGCATTAATGGGCCACAGGAGCACAGCAGCTTCGACGCTGCGCCATTCCCCGCCCGCCCCGTGTCCCCCTTCCCTAGGGAAGGGGCGAGCAGCTGCGATCACGCAACCGCTCACATCCCGCCGCGCACCAGTTACAAGCCGCCGCGTGCCCCACACGTGCCAAGGCGAGTTGCACGGTACGCCAATCTAGCTCTGGCAAACTGGGGGCCGGCGCAATTCCAGGAACCTTTACAGCGCACTACCGCATCGCAAGATCGCAATCACCGCTCGCGTGGCGGTGTTCGTGATGCGAAGTTGCAACTCAGAATCACCACTGAGCCACTGCCGCGACAGACTCCAGTCCCGGCCTCGGCTTCGGCCTTCGAAGGGTAGGGGACGGAGCGCGCACGCGGCCACTTCGGCGCCAAGGCCCGCGCGACAACCTCATGACCTAAACCGGCAGGGATTCAGGCGTCTGGATCTTCCGTATTTTGGGAAGGCAAGGGAGGATGTGCGGCAGGTTTTTAACGGGTTCTCATAGACAGATAAGCTTCAGCACATCAATGTTCCTTGATAATAGCGCCAGTTGGCACAATCAGCGGATGCAGATGAACTCAAGCATATCTGTCTACGAGAACAGGTCAAACCTTGCCATCTTCATGCAGGAGCACGACGTGCGCGTAGGAGGCCGTCTTCTCGATCGCCACACCAACTTGGCCGCAGCCGCGGCTTTGGCCTGGACCCTGGCTTCGAGGAGCGGACCTGCGCGCACGAACTCGCCCGTTGGCGCCTCCCACACATAGCAGAAGCAAAGGTCATGTCGTGCAAAGTTTGGCTTGATCTCCTTAACAGGGCACCTTCAGTGCATTAACATTTTTTCAAAGTAATGCGGACGGGCTCCATCAGGAACCCCGACTGAAGGTAGGTCTGTTTAGGAGAACAGGGCAAACCTCGTCGTCGTATGCAGAAACACAGCGTGAGGGCAGGAAGCGCGGCTGGCTACCGATAACCGACGCTAACCAAGCTCCCAAGAAAAATGGACCTCCATCTGTACATCAACATCCCCCAAGCCGCTCAGCGTCGCTAGGGAATGTCGATGCACGGAAGGGGCCCATTTTAGGGGAGCAGCCTCTATCCAAGGACACGATGCAGGAACAACGCCGCACCAGCGCCGTATATATACCCCATCACCGAGGGAGCCAACCGGCGGAAGTCCAACCGGCGGAAGTCCAACGGGCGGAAGTCTAACCACCGGAAGTCCGTCGCCACGTTAAGATGGCCACGACGCCTCAAGGCCTGCACCGCGCCAAGCACACTTCGCCACGTGGCCGGCCAGAAGAAGGACCGTCGCAGCGCGTCCGCTATCACTTGACGCATGTGCGACGACTCAGGTGCCCGCTACGCCTACCTATGCTGGTGCAACGCCTCCGACTCGGCCCGGGCGACCCCGATCCCGCTCGAAGGGTAGGGGACAGAGCGCGCTCGTGCTTCGATCAGGTGCCAGCTCGGGACGGAGAGCTCGTGCATCTACCTCAACCACCAATCCACGCGTCGGGTTCGGCTACGGCCTCAGCCCCCGGTTAAGTTCAAAAAAATTCACAGGCCGCAGGGACGGAGGGGGCCAAAGGACTCGGCAACATGGCTTCGGCCCTGTGAAGCCCTTTACCATGAGAGGCTCCTGTTGTAGGGGTGGCCCCCACCTAATCCCAGCAGACCTGGTAGAAGGTTGTAAGGCCCAGAATAGGCCATATGTAATGGCTTAAGTGCCCCTGAAGGGGATACTCAGATGTAAGGGTATAATTGTAAAAGCACTCCCCATGTATATATATATGGAATACAGGCCATGGGGGGGACCCAGGAGGCCATTACTGCCACTTACTCCCAACTCTCCACTACCATCTCTCTCTGTTTGGTCTGTAACCACAACAACCAGCGTTTGCATTAGCATGTTAGCACTGAATAGTGCATTAGCACTAGATATGCTCCCATATATATATATATATATATATATATATATATATATATATATATATATATATATATATAGATATATATATATATATATATATATATATATAGACACACACACACGCGCGTACGTATAGTAAAAATAGCACACATAAATACACTAGTCAGTGGCTAGCCGTAGAATACGCGTGCGGCCCCTAGCGACGCGACTTGAACCCAAGCAGCCAATGTACGATTAGTGGTCGTGTTGTTGGTAGACCGGAAAAGTTACTTGCGATTACGCATAAATTTATCATCTATATGCAATGAAGTTGCCATTCACAGGGTAAAATTATCATCTACACAATAAAGTTATTGTCTCTTGCATAATAAGGTATCATATACAATATATGAAGTTACTTATAATTATCATGTGCGTTAAAACCGTGCTCCCGGGTCCATATGCCGCTTTTTCCGGGATTTAGTAGGGTATGGAATCTGAACAGTTTTTAAGCCCACCTAATAACCTCTCTTCGTTTTTCCTCTATTCGATCTCTCTTCATTTTCCCTCGATTCGATCTCTCCCCGTCTCTCCATCTCTCTTGATACCACGTGTTGATTTCAACCATCACAACCTCCGACCGCTACGTCCCCAGGATCTCCGACCGCCAACTGTTAACTGTTGACTCTGCTATCGTGTGCCATGGTGGGAGTACTCACCGCGATTGGGGTCAGGTCAATTACTGTGGATGATGCTATTAGTTCCTAAGTCTTCTCTCCTAACGACTCTTCTTTATCCTCGTTTGACATCTCTTGTTGCTCAATTACCACTAGAGCACTTGCATCTTCGTCGACCGCCATTTCTCCCAAAGCCATTCGTCAGGTCAGTGGAAGTAACTCTATCTTTCTCTGGTGCAACCTTTCAAATTGGAAATCTAGACAGTTCACAACGAGACGTAATCAGTAGTTCTAACCGAAAGAAATATGCCTCAATCAACCCACGATACGGAATCCTAAAATTACTTATTATTACACGAGTGATAACTTTCTGTATATCGGAAGATACCTTTTCTGCGTGCTTGAAAGTTCCATGCGTTTGTTAGTGACATTACTTTCAAATACACATATAGTTACTGTCAATAGTATGTTGAAATGCTAGCAGTAACTCAACATGTATATGACAATTTTACTCCGCTTCAACACCACTCGAACTCAAAGGAGAGATTGGTTATGACCCTTACAGCAACACCAAAGAGCAAAAATACAAAATCAAACTCACATTTTGACATCGAAGCGTAAGCACTGTCAAATACTCATTACACTTATAGGATGACTTCTATATGGTCTCGCAGTATGCTATGACTTGTTGCTTTTAATAATATTCTTCATGGAACTATAACAAGGATGCATCATGGGACGTATATGAACACCAACCAGAAAGAGGAATTGTTCACATATATGGTACTGCACCTTGTTTATTTTTTTTAAAAAAATTAGCCCCCAAACGCTTGTTTTACAAATCTAGTCCCTTTCTTAAGCTCGACAGATACCTACCGAGTTAGGGGAGCTCGGTAGGAGATAGACCGACACAATAGTATGTTAATTAGCATCAATTATGCTTAATTAGTGCTAATTATACAATACAATGCTTAATTAGTGTTGATCATACTTAAGTTAATGACTAATTAAAACATGCCAATTTGCTGTTACTTGGCAGCTGTCTGTTGAGAATTTGCTGTTACTTGGCATCTCATTTGCCGAGCCATCATTGCTTAGTAGGTCCTATCGAGTTTTGGTGGCTAGGCAGGACCTGCCAAGTTACCGTAGCTTGGCACATGATACGTGTTGTCTGCCATGGTTGCCGAGTTCAAGAAGAGTTAGATTTACAAAAACAAGATATCCAGAGGCTAAGTTTGAAAAAAAAAGTAAACCGTACGAGTGAATAATTCTATAAAGAGACAATCATTTGTGCCAACGGAGCATAGTTAACCCCAGGGAGATCATCCACAAGGCCACAGGCCATACATCGGAACAAAATCCTCCTCATGCAGAAAGGGAAATTATTGCCATACATACATGATCATCCTCCTTGCCATGCATTGTACCTTGGTAGGCGATCGATTAGCAAAATATATATATACTCACACATGTCCATATATTTTTTTTGTTATATGTCCTTAGATGCAGAATGATCGAGTTGGGTAGTTAACTAGAACTTCATTACCTGAAGGCCCAACTGAAATCACTCATGCCCAAATACGCCACAAAGGAGATGCATGGTGCAGACGCAAGCGTTTGAATGTACAGAGCAAAAAATGGCCTTCAAGTTTGGCAAGGTAAAAGGTGGATGGTCCACATACATGGCAGGCCGCATGGAGTTTTTTTGTTACTTTTAGTATATTTTAAATTCATATTTATAAAAATAATCGTAGTCATGTAAAAATAATAAAAATGACACTTTTACTGTCCGGTGACACGGCGGCAGCAGCGTGAAGCTGACACGTGGACCTGCCGCCTAGCCACCATATGGCTTCCTGCCTATAGCCCTGCCACCAGCTTAATTACTTGTCTTATTTAGTAGTTTCGATCGCAACCGTTTTCTCAACTTTCGACTACCGACCATGTTATCCTGACCACTGCCATATTCGACCACAATCATTCACAACTACATCCACTCCGACCGCTCTCAATCACTCTCTAGTCCCTGACCACTCTTTGCATTCTGTAGCTTTCAACCACCTAAAACTTATCGACCAACTACTATGGGCCTGTTTGGTTCATGACCAGAAGTTGCCTAGCCACAAGTTAGGCGTGCCACAGTTTTTAGGTAGCTGTTTGGTTCACTGACGCAACTGTGGCATGCCACACTTTCTTAGCACCCGGCCCCACACGTCATAGACTCAGTTTCTTGCCAAACTTTGCCACAAGTGTGGCTTCGATTTTGTTAGCCACACTTTCTGTGGCAGCCACACATTGCCTAAGTTTAGGCATGGCAAGCTTAGGCACCAACCAAACAGGCCCATAGGCCATTCGACCACCTTGACCATTCAACCACTTTAGTCATCTAACCACGGCCATTCGACCACCTTGACCATTCTACCAGCCATCTGACCACGGCTATTTGATCACTTCAGCCATCGACCATGTCTAACCACAACTACTCGACCACTTCCGTCATCAACTAATTAAGGCAGGTAATTAAGCCAACAATTAGTTGGCTTAATTACCAACCGTCTAGTGGTAGGGCGGCAAGCAAGGAGCCACACGGTGGCTGGGTGGTAGGCCCACGTGTCAGCTCCACGATTGCCGCCGTCCGGTTATCGGATGACAGATATGTCATTTTTGCTATTCCCGCACGACTACGACTATTTTGTAAATACGAATTTAAAATGTGCCGAAAGTGTCAAAAAATCAGCGGCATACGCGCATGTATATGTATGTACCACTACCACTGTGCTTTTGTCTCCTCCGAGTCGATATCATTGTCCGATACATCCAAGGGTGAGATTTGTTTAGTAGTGGCATGCAGTCGGCACCGATTAACACCCCGCTCATTTCGGCACGAGTTTCTGGTTTCTAGCTTATTTTTCACTATTCATAAATTTCGCTTTTTCTAAACTTTTGGCTTTTTTGAGCTTTTTTGCCGGTTCTTTTTTTCGTATTCGTTTGTGTTGTCCGTGATGAGCTAACATATTTTTCCTATTTTTATTTTTTTAAATTTAATTATGTCAAATAAAGCCATATTCAGCTACAGTGTAATTTTAACCAGTTACAGTGTAATTTCAGTTATGAACTACTATTTTTTTTAGTCTAATCAAGCGGGACCTAAAAGAAGGGATCGTTAGTTTTGGAGCTGTTAATCTTAACACGAAACGATAGTACAGTTTTACTGTGAGCACACGAGACCGCGTGTGTTGAATGGTACTTCTTCCGTCTGTTACAAACGCTATAGTAATACGGAGTCTAGCCTGTATGAAGATCTTGGTCCTTTTTTTCTCTTTTGGGAATGGGATGAAGATCTTGATCATGGTAAAATTGGAACCTGCAGTGATGCTAGTATTTCTTTCTTTCAGCAGTTCACCCAGAGTAACGGCATAGGGCCCAGTGCCAGCCAACAGCAGGCCGCAGCTGGTGGCTTTCGGCTTCTGACCGTTGCTGTTAGTTAAAATTATATTATAACAACGGTTAGTTTTTTATGAGTTATTTAATTTAAAAAATAAATAAAAATAAGAAAACAAAAAACACCGATATATCTCATGAACAATGCAAAAGAAAAGAGGAAAAAACAAAAAAAGCTAAAAAAGCTGACATTAAGAAGTCCACATGTTTATTCTGGCTCCTGGAAGCTGGAAGCCAGAAGCCCAAATCGGATTGAACGAGCCAAAACCCACCTCTAGACAACCTGCCCTGCCCTAGGCCCACGTCAGGGACGCTGGTGATTGGATATGCGGACATCTGGCCCTATTGCGTCGACCCACTCTACCCGCATAGGCTCTACTTATCACTCATTCCTCGGCTCATCCCTAGGGTGGAAACGAATCACATAGTGCTTATTCATATTCGTATTTTATAAATAAATATGAATTTAAATATTCTTGAATACGAATACGAATCGAATATTGTGACGAATATGGATTCGAATTGAATATCTACTCGATTCGGTTGGATCCGGATATTCTCATAACTTATGTAGTATGAAGACATTAATAACATTTTATCTTCATACATTCACGTTTAATCATTCTAATTGATTTACTTCACCTAAAGAAACGCAAATTCACATTGAATTAAAAAACTTGTTTAATTAATTAGTTGTATTGCAATAAAAATATATATTGTTTCACCAAATACAAATACAGATACGAATAGTCTGGATAAAATAATATTTTGGATGGTAAAAAATTATATTATATTCATACCATTTTTATGTGAATTCAAATATAAATAAGATAAAAAGTGTTAATCAAATAAAAAAATCTAAATCATATATATATATATACCTTATTAAATATGATAATAAAATGATATAGATAATTTGCATCTATTTTTCAAAGGTACCCATCCCCACTTCCCGTGGTACTCTGCTCCAAATTCCGAAGGACTCCAAACCCCTAAACTCCACTCGTGCCCAAGCTATTTTGATTTTCGAAATCAAATCACCGCACCAAAGCCGGTGCTCCCTAAATGCAGCTTCCTTGTCCTTTTTTTCCTCATATATAACAGTAGTTTAAAAAAGATGGATGCGGTTGTAGATCCATAAAAAAGTAAAGTAAAATAAATAAACTGTTAAGATGTGTGAGGGAATAGGATGGGAACAAGGAAGGGAAAGAGGGAAGCGCTGTCCTCTTTTCTATGTTTTTTTATATGTGACAGTAGTTTAAGAGAGGTATGTGTTACTGTAGATTCATAAAAAAGTGAAGTAGAAAGAATAAGTTATTGTCACGTGAGGGAACGGGGAAGAGGGAAGCTGCATTCGTGCTCCCCTCCTCGCTTCGCTGTCGCCTGTCGCTTCCCCCTCTAATTCGCCGCGAGGAAACGTGGCTGAGGAGCTAGGCGGCGGCGGCGGCGGCAGCGGCCATGGAGGAGCTCGCCGCGGCTCCGCCACCGCGGCACCGGGAGCGGAGGCACCGGAGGAAGGCGTCGGACGCGGCGCGGGCGGCGTACGGGGACGTGTTCGGCGAGCCGCCGCGGTTCGCGGCGCCGTTCTCCGGGGTGCCGGGGGACTACGCGGAGGTGTTCGGAGGCGTCTCGGCCTCCTGCTCCATCCCGTACCTCGACCTGCCCCCGGCCGCCGCCGACCGCGACGACGGCGCCGGCGCGGGGGGATACGGCGAGATCTTTGGGCGGTTCGACTTCGCGGCGCCGTACGAGGACCTGTTCGCGGGGGCAGAGGGCATGGCGGAGGAGATCGCGTCGTCGAGTGGGAGCTCTAGGTATGAATTTGGGAGTTTTGCTTTTCCCCCCGTTGTGCTACTGTTGCGTGAGGTTCAGTGCTTGGGGGTAAGAATGGCGGCCTTCCGCTCCATTTTTAGGGTCCTTGTTTTGCTCGTGCTTTAGAGAAAACGGGATTAGAATTGCTGAGGAGTGAACTGTAGAGCGATTCCTCGTGTTTCCCCAGGAAGTTTCCTGCGCAATTCGTGACGCGTGAACGTGACTATTTGGGGATGATACATGCTGCTTTGCATAACCACTTGTTAGCTTAATTCTTCCATCATTTCCATTTTATTCAATTTTGTCTTGTCTTCCGGTAGATGCGATTGTGGCATGCAGGGGCGGATCTAGCGGTGGGGCGGGGGCTCGAGCCCCCCTACCGCTACCGGACCCTTGGAGCCCCCCCTAAATTTTTAGCCATGGATGTATAATGTAGAAGGGGCTGAGGTCGAGCTGAAGGTACTTCAGCCCCTCCAAAATTTTTTCCTAGATCCGCCACTGGTGGCATGTACTTTCCGAGCTACGTGTACTGCAAAATTTCTTACCCGTCAAGGTGACTCTATTGGGTCAAAGCCCTAACTTTTGTCACCATTTCGTGCTCCGATGCATGCTGTGGAGTAATGCGACTGAACAGTAGTTATGGTATATATCTAGATGTTTTGGGCGCTGATGTGGGGGTGGCCTAGCTCCAAACAACTGGATCTTGCAGCATGCTTAATAGTATAGACCCAGTAGTATAAAGAAATATATCAATGTACTCTTACCTTTTGTAATTATTAAGGGGTACCCTACTCATGTATATAAACCCCAAGAGGGGTATGAGAGAGGCAGATCCACATATTTTGCATCCAAGCGCTCTCTCTCATGGCGTTAACTCTCTCTAGCTCTATCTCCTCCTATAGACAAAGGGATACCTTGTACCCATTGATGTGCTTATGGCGTTGTGGTCTTAACCATTTCCACATATATTAACTTATTGGCAACCTCTTTTTTTAAACAAACTTTATTTTGTTCCTTATGTAGCAGCACAATTATGCCAAGATGGCTCTTAATGTAATATCTAATTGATTTAGGGTTTTTATTGGGCACTCCACCTTAATAATATTTATGGATCTTACAACAAAAGACAAAAGTAGTTATTAATGGATAGGGACAGTTTTGTACTAATTGTAAGTGGCTTGATTATCCCGTTCCTGTCCTAAATTCCCTAACTTTTTCGAATAAAATCAACCATATTTACATTCCATAAATCTCACATTTGATCCCTAATGCGAATTCTAGTGTCCTGTGTGACAAAAAAAGTCCCTCAAAAGTTAAAGGGTAAGTTATATAGGACGGTGATCAGACCCACGATGCTATATGGAGCAGAATGTTGGGCAACTAAAAGACAATATATACAGAAAATGAGTGTAGTAGAGATAAGGATACTACGGTGGATCTGTGGTCACATAAGGCGGTATCGCATTCGCAATGATGATATATGTGATAGGGCGGGAGTAGCACTAATTGAAGAGAAACTTGTCTAACATCGTTTGAGATGGTTTGGACATATCCAACGAAGGCCTCCTGAGGCACTGGTACGTAGTGGAATTTTAAGACGTACTGAAAATGTAAGAAGAGGTAGATGTCGATCAAGACTGACGTGGAAGGAAGCAGTTAAAAGAGACTTGATGGATTGGAATGTATTTAAAGAATTAGCTTTGGATAGAAGCGTATGGAAGTTAGCGATCCACATACTGGAACCATAAGAAAGTTAGGGACAGTGTTTTAGGCTCTTGGCTCATATAGCAGTATGTACGACTTATGATTTTAGCATTGTAGATTTTATTTCAAGACTCTCATCTTTTTGATCTTGAGAATGTTTCATTCCTAACTTATTCCAGCTTGTTTGAGACAAAAGGTTTTATTGTTGTTGTTATTGTTGTTGATCCCTAATGCGAATTATCTCATATATATCTTTGTTGGTTCATGTTTGCCCATGTGCATGGATAAATTTCTCCATCCGCTGCTACCCATGCACAAAGGCAGCCTGCAGCGGACGATCGCGCATCCTCTTCATTGATCCACTGAAAGCACATAGAAAAGAATTCACTCATGGAAGCACAGTGTTGGTGTCCAATCGGTGCTTGGGTTCTGGACCACAGTGTTGATACGATGTTTTGATGTTACAAAAAAAATAGGATAAAAACAAATAGGAAATTCTGATCTGGATAAGCCTTGAAAATTAAAGCAAACCATTTGTATGTATTTTCCCATGCCATCAAAAACCACTTTTGCTATAAGGTCTGTTAACTTTTACTAAGGTGGAGTGCTGGAGCAAAATCCATTTTTTAATCATACTACCATGGAGCTTTCATCTTGTTGAACAGTCATTTGTTTTCTTATGCATATGGCATACCTGACTACCTGCTTTGTAGCCCTAAAATTTGTTGTCATTTTCTCTTCATGTTTGTTTGGCTGAACCTTTTTTTCATTGCTATTGGCAAAAGTGAATGCACATGTTATGTTTCTGACTTATGGCCCATTATTTCCATATCTACAGATCGTCAATCAGAAAAGAATCTGGCCAACTGGATGCTGAGCCATCTATGCACTATCAACACTATCCAAATGTAGGTTATGACCAACACTTTGATGAAGAACAGTTTTCTCCAATCTCCTTTTCTCCAGATGGTGAACACCAGTTCAGCATGTCATATAACGAGACCACCGGGGGAAGACCAGATGATCTAGTTGAAATGACCACTTGCGTGCTGGAACCTTCAATCAGTTATGTGGTTGACTCTTGCAATTTGTCAAATGATTCAGCAACGAATCATGTTCCAGTAATGGACAATGGTTTACATGCTAATGGCGAAAAAGGGAAGATGAGCCCACCATTCCCTGCAAGGTCCAGCGTGGAGAGTGCTAATAGTGATTCTGTGGCTGATCAGAAGCAGCATACACCAACATGTGTTCCCATTTCTGGAAAATTATATGAAGATGAAAATTACCATAAGAGGTCTAGCACTCATTCAGCATCAAGTGAGGGAGCACCTTCCCCCGATTATCCATTCTTAAAGGTATCCAACATCAACCTTCAAACACCACCCATCAAAGTACAGCCACCATCCAAATTGCTTAATAAAAAGGAAAGTAAAGCAAATGGAGATTCTGAGGTCAATCCTAACCCTGCTGCTGCTGCTGCTGCTATAAAGGAAGCAATGGAATTTGCTGGAGCCAGGTTAAAAGCTGCAAAAGAATTGACGAAGGATCTCGTATCATAGTAGACACAGTCACAAAACACCGAGACAAAAGAAAAAAAAACATGACGAATGGAGGACGGCAGCCTGCTGCTGTTGCTACTAGTTGTACTTCGTAATTAGCCAGCACCTCATCAACTTCACTGCCGGTCCGAAAGCACATTATTTACCTCCCGAAGTAATCGGGTAGAATAATTAGCTGCCGAAAGCACCTGCAGGATCAAACATCAACCAACATTGCGGGCATGACAAGAGGCACATACTACAGTAGGCAGTGGCCACATCCATATTCCAAGGCATGCTTTATGTACGCGCAGCTACACTTCTCACACAGATTTCGTGGATACATCATACATGAACTGCAGGGCTTCACATTCCACTGCGTCTGCCTGTTCCATTGCATGCCTATGAAGCAGCTCTCCGTGTCCGCGGCACGAGACTGGCCTGCACCGGCAAAATCATCTCCGCCCAACAGCACAGAAGATCATAGGCCACAGGGACGGAGGAGGTCAAGGCCCTGTTTGGAATGCGGGAATTTTTCCCGATTCCTGCGGGAATTGAACTGTTTTCTGCAAAATTCCTGTGAAATTCCTCTGTTCCAAACAGGCCCCAAATGGTTCGACAACATAGCTTCAGCCCGTGAAGCCCTTCACCATGAGAGACTTCTATTGTAGGGGTGGCCCTCATCTAAGCCCATCTGACCTGCTAAAGGGTTAGAAAACCCAAAATAGGATGTGTGTAATGAAATAGATACCCCTATGGAGGACATATGAGTGTAAAGATACGATTGTAAAATACACTTCATAGAAATATATATATGCCCTGGACATAGAGAAAAGGCAAGCATTGTTCATCTAGCATCTCCAGTACACTACTCTCCTACTTTACTGTTTGGTCAGGAACCACAACAAACCAAATGTTGTATATGCAGAAGTTAATGTAAGAAATAACAGGGAGGGTACTGTACTTCATTCTGGAACTGAAGTTATTACCAATGATGACAGTGATTGTACCATGAAGATGAGCACATGTTCAAAAGATCTGCAGGCTTTGTTTTCAAAAGCATGCACTATCATGCAGCAATTGCCTCAAAATGCTGAGTGTGTTTCTTCTCAGATGTCTGATAAAAGCACTTCTGTTCTTGAAAATCTTGAAGAGGACTGCAGAAAAGCAGAAAGAGAATTTCCAACAGAAAAATATGCAGCATTAGAAGAACGGCAAAATACTGGAAGCAAAATGGAAGAAAGAGATGGCAAAGACAAAATATCGAGCGGACAGTTGAAGGATCAGCAATCTGTCATTTGGACAGTGATATCATAACTAAATTTGTAGTAGATACTGCATCAAATTTTGTTCAGAAATTAAGAGAAGAGACCCCTGATGTTCAGAGAATTGAAGGGAGTGATAATGTAAAAAAGATAGAAGGGGAAATTGAAAAGGAGAAGGAGGTCTTCCAAAGACTAGATGAAGAGAAAGAAAGGAAATGCAAAATGCAAAAAGAAAAAGAACAAACTAAAGAGAGGCCAAGAAGAGAACTAGAAGAAGAGAAGGAATGGGAGAGGGAGCGAGCAAAGGATAGACTTGCCGTTCAGAGAGCTACAAGAGAAGCTCATGAGAGGGCATTTGATGAGGCTCATGCAAAGGCTGAAAGAATAGCATTAGAAAGGATTACCTCAACACGACAAAGAGCATCTGCAGAAGCTCGAGAGAAAGAAGAGAAGACAAGTGCTGAAGCAGCTGCTGAGAAGGCTTCTAGTGAAGCTAGAATAAAAGTAGAACGTGCAGCAGTTAAGAGAGCAACTGCTGAAGCTCGGGAGAGGGCAATTGAAAAGGCAAAGGCTGCTGCAGATGCTAAGGAGCGAATGGAAAGATTCAGGTCCTCTTTCAAGGACAGTTTTAAGGCTACTAATCTGGTAGTTGACGTCGTTATATATAGATTTAATAAACTTATAATACAGTTACCAAACTAAACACTTGAGTTTTTTTACTCTTAAGTGTTAACAGTAATACCTGAAATAGTTTCTAATCCGTGTTCTTGATGCTGGATAATCAACAGGACACAATTTCAGAAGGCAGCTTCTAATAACTATGGAAGAAGCACAGATTCTTGTAGTCAAGGTATTGCTAATATCTAAAGGTGTTTCTACATTCTATTATAACCTTTAGATTTGTGCTGTGTCATTTTAATCTTTTATGTAATATTTCTTTACAGTCATGTGATTATGATTTGTGGGAACTTAACATTGCTTTGCCTCATTCGTTTTTTTGTTATGTATTTACAGTAGCTGAGGTTGAGTCAGCTCTAAGACATAAAGCAAGATCGGGAGGCACCAACGCACAGCTGAGCGAGCGGTATACTCAAATGTTTTGTTGTCCCCTTTACTTGGTGGTGTTGTCTATTGCTTGGTAGTTTTCACCATTACCCATTTTCAGGCAAAAGCCCTAGCTGAAAAGAACATGTGGGACATGCTGGCTCAGAGGGAGCAAGCAGAGAAACACGTAAGACAGTCATCACAAAAGAAAATTGTTATTTCACTGTTTCTAAACACCCTTTTCTTCTAAAATTCGGAGTTTATTTATTTTTGATACAGAGATTGGCTGAATTCCTTGATCCTGAAGTCAAGAGATGGTCAAATGGAAAGGAAGGAAATCTACGAGCATTGCTATCTACATTGCAATATGTATTCATTTTGACTTACAGGACTTCTGTTTGAATAGTTCTTTCTTTGTTACTATATGACTTTCACTGATCCCTTATCCACTTTTCCCAAGTCCGTCTTTAGATTTTTTTAAATATATACTTTTGATTTCAAGTAAATTATGTTCCAAATTCATATCAGGAAGTTTAACAAGGAAATGACTCAAACATCAATAGCACAACTTTCTAAAGTCAACATAAGTGATTTTACTTACACAAATAGAAACTACTAAACTAGACCTGAATAATTGTGTAAAAGACATAATTTTTTGTACATGTTTATGCTGTTAACATATTGCCAGAAAGTACACTATAATTCATCAAGCTTAACTGCAAAAGCTATATAAAAAAAGAAAATCAAACACCGCGACATTTCTTACAATTTGTTTTGTGGGTAAATGCTAGAATTTTATTGAGGCTGTCAAGAAACTATGATATGGCAGATGAGACACAGAAGGAATTTTCTAGCCAACTCAATTTAATAAACTTAGAATTGAGTTAGGTTTGGAATCACCAAAAAAAATGCAAATAAAGGCATACTATTACTATCATGGAATTCTGGTACTGAAGTATTCTTCAAGTAAAATTATATGTTAGCTAACAACCACTAACAATTTGGTCATGAAATGGACATGTATATCCACTTATCCAGTTTGTCCAGAAGATGAGAAAGACTGACCTTGTATGAAGTGGATATGGGTTATATAAAATTAGAAATGTCATCAAATTGAAGAACTAAGATATATAGCCATATCTGGATAGTTGAATATCCTAGAATGTTATATATATGAACGTATATTTACTATTCAAAAAGTATATTAGATGCTAAATGGGAATCATATTAAAAATCATTTATTATCATTTGTTAATATTTGATTCATGTGCTTATCTGTTTAGCTAATATCTATACTTCATTGGGAAATAGTTAGATGCCTATGTGGTCATTTGTCCATGATACATGTTTGGAGGAAAATCTTTTCATGGAAGTTCTCACTTGAATTCACTTCTGCATTGTTTCATTTTTTGCAGTCATGTTAAGTCTGAATTACCCTGGATGAATTGAACTACACATAAGTGATGTAAACCTTTTTCTTCTGGGCAGATCCTTGGTTCAGACAGTGGCTGGCATTCAGTTCCCCTCACAGATCTCATTACAGCTGCTGCTGTCAATAAAGCATACAGGAGGGCAACACTTTGTGTCCATCCAGATAAATTACAACAAAGGGGTGCTACAATCAAGCAGAAGTACATTTGTGAGAAGGTGTTTGATCTTCTTAAGGTGAGTTCCTTGTTCACATCTTTTGCATACAGTTGAGAGCCCATGCGGATTTTCATCTTTTGCATTTCCATTTCTAGTTGCTTACATGCAATTTCTAATGTTTTGAGTAGCTTGTTTGTATATAGATGGTGGTTATTGTTAATTTCCTTAAGAGAACCACTCAACCACATTTGCATCATTGGCAAGGATCTTGTCTACCCTTGGGACCCTTCTGGTCAGTCGGGCCCCTCAAGGCCTCAACTACCCTTGGGCCCCTTCAACTCGACCACAACTATGTTTTTCCTCTCAAAATGCTCCAGATAGGTCTTGGAACTCAGAACCTCTAGCTTTGACACCATATTAAGTTTCATGCATTTACCAACTCTTCCAGCTGGCATGATTGTATGATAGCTAAGCAATTGTTTACATGATTTCACTTGTTCCTGAAGTCCATAATGTATTGAGCTTTCTGCAGTAGCACAGAGCTTCACAAATTTTTTTGTTGAGAATAAGTCAACTCAGGCAGGATCGTGTTGTGTCCCAGATCTGGCTGGTTCAAAGAAAATGTACAAAGAATACCTCATATACATCAAATTATGAACAATTACAACTATGTGTAGTTAAATACATCGCATTTCAACGGTAATCCTTTGTAGGATCGTCGATGGCAATCAGAAGGGGGGTGAATGATTGCAGCCAGGGTTCGGTTTCCCGCCGGTAACTGGAAATCCCGGATGGGGTCAGGAGAAAAAATACCGGCCGAGTTTTGAAATTTGAGGCTGCAGCATGTAAGGTCCTTTGGGAATGGGAAAGTGGTACTTTTTTGCATGTGGGGGAGAAAGGGCTGCTTTTCTGCATGTGAGGGAGAAAGTGTGAGGCTGCAGCAGTGCCAAACATTATCGAGAGTAGCAGCAGCAGCATCATCAAAGCAGCACAGCAGCAGCAGCTTTTGCTTTTGCTTGTGAAGTGTGGTGTTTTCTGCATGTGGGGGAGAAAAAGTCTGAGGCTGCAACAGTGAATCACATTATTGAGACTTTGAGAGCAGCAGCAAGCAGCGAAGCAGCAGAGCAGCAAGCAACAACAGTAGCAGCGAAGCAGCAGCAAGCAACAGCAGCAGAGTAGCAGCCTCAGACGTCATACTTCATTCCACCGGTTTTATCCGGTTTTCCACTGGTATTTCCGGTAACCGACCGGTTACCGGTCCCCCCCGCCCCGCCCAAAATTTTCATTTGACAAAATTCAACCGATTTTTATCCGGGATTTCTGGTAACTGGCCGGTTACCGGTACCGCCCGACGGCCGGGATTTGCCCCGGTTCCGGTTTTTCAATCCTTGATTGCAGCACACAGCGGAAACTTTTTTTAATTTTCTGCCTTTTAATTGGTTAATCTTCAAAAACCAGAAATAACAAAAAAACAGATTTTTTTTTATTTTACTGTAGCATGATGTAGAAGTTATTGTAGCGAAGTACTGTAGCATACTGTAGTAGCGAGAAAAAGGTTGCGATCGAACAGCGAAACATCATTTTTCTTTCAATCTAGCAATTGATTTTTAATTCAAACTAATCCATGAATGTAAGCACAAAAAATACCTAGACATAGATTAATGCATGAAAAATCTATAGGAATCAAAAAACTAGGAAAAATGATAATATATGTGAATTAAAAAACTCACAAACTTTAATTGAAAAATGCAGACACTATTCAATTCCATCTATCCATCAGGCGCCCTCTTTTTCTTTTCTATATTTTTCTTGTTTTCTCGCGTCATGGCCGACGCATCCTGCGCTCCTTTTTCTTTGTGTCTCGATACGACTTGATGCTTTTTCTTGTACGCACGAGAGACACTACCCCTGCCTTGATTTTTCTACGCGTGAATCAAGGCGAGAAACCACGTCGCTCGGCAGCGAAAAAAACCGAGGCGTCGACGAGAAAACACGCGTCGCTAGTCTTCTTTTTCTCAGAATAGATCTATTTTTATTTTTGAATCATGGTGGCTACAAAGTGCTCTCCTAAGCACCCCTAAACCCTAGCACAAAAATTGTTTCTACCAAAAGCCGCAGGGTTAGCCTCCAACTCCACCTCTATTTATAGTTTAGGGCCCAAAACTTGGGCTTATCCTAAGCCCATGAGTTCTAATCCAATTCCAACAGCAAAGGGACCCGAAACCCCTCCTAATATGGGTTTTCCAAAATTCCAACTTTTCTAACGCGTCACGTGTCGAAGCCTCCAGGACCGCACCTCTCGTAACTTCTTCACGTACCATCAACCTTTGATCTCCATGCGCCCCAAGCATGAGCCCGATCATCCCATGACATCCTCGACCGTCTGAACCTCGGATCTCCCCATCCTAGTCCCAGACCTCCTCGTCACCGACCATGATCATCTTCATGCTCAATCTGCACATGCAAAGACCAAAGAACATTCTTCCATCACAAGTTCGTCTCAATCTGACCAACATCAGTCCGCACACACGCGACACAACTCGCATAACACCGCTAAACAAAATCACCAATTATTCATTATGACAAATTAACCATTATCAATTATTCATCACCAAAATATTCTAGACCTAGCCACATGGTCTAACATCCTTTCCTGTCAGAGTCTGACCATAGCCTTTGAAAATAAAAATCTACATTTGTTTTAATGTTTGAACCATCTAGTTCTGAACTACTTCCTGACTGTAGCCAACTGAAAATAGCCACCAGCTGAAATTTATCCAATACCCATTCTAAGGTTCTGGCTATTACCTTATTTATCACCAACTGGAAAGCTGAGCTCTTGCAATATTAACCAACCAATGATTGTTCACTCACCCAACTAAACCTGGTGGTTAAAGCGCAGTTATTTGCAGTTTTGGAAAATCTCCATCTTTCTTAAGGTGAGAATTCCTGAGTTCCTGACTGATTTGGGGACTAAGTTTTAGCTCAAGTTACCCCAGTTTTTTTTATTGAGTTTTGACAGATTCTGACCAATTATCACATTATTCATTTACTTGGCCAGTATTTCATGAATTAAATCATTGGGAGAAAGTAAAAAAATTGTGTGCATGTTGCGCACTTAGGATCACCACTGGTCACTGGGGTCTAGCTGGAAACCAAGTAGTATTTTAAGTATGCCAAAATTGCGATGACTAGTATGTCTTTCGGTCTTTCCACTCCCCAGTCCCCCCATGAAAAATTTCTAGATTCCGTGGAGCAGAAACAAGTGATTATAATTGTCTTCTCTTGCAACATCCAACTGGTAAAAACCTGGAAATTTATGTCTCTGAGTAGTGATTAGTGAAGCGAGTTATCTATTGGTAAATTGATAACCGTATTTTTCAATGTGTATTTACTTATTGCAATGAGGCTAATTGTTATTTTCTGCCATTGTACAGGAAGCTTGGAACAAATTTAATTCCGAAGAATGCTAGTGGGGAAGATAGGCGATTATTTTCATTTCTTTTTCTGGGACATGAAATTGGGTTAATATTTACATAGCCATATATTAATTTTTTAGAGTAAAATACATTGTGGGGTCTCTAAACTTGTCACGTTGGTTCACATAGATCTCTAAACTTTGAAACTACAGATTCATATACCTAAACTTATTTAAGTGGACCATATAAGGTCCTAAGGATGATTCGCTGGCTTGACCGTTGATGTGTAGTCTAAATCGATGCTAGCATGGCGTTAGGGTTACGTGTGTCTCCATCACTTGCTCTCTCCGTTTCCTCTGGCACCGTGCCCGCTTCCCTTCTCCCCCTGAGCTTCCTCTCCCACCACCGTTCTGTCTCTCACCCCCTTAGCTGCTCTACCTCCGCTACGATTTTGAGTCACTACTCACTTACCTCTCATCTTCTTCCACTGTCGTATGTCGCCGTCCCTGTCGGCCTTTGTGCTAGCCTGAGAGGTGAGGGATGCTGGCAATGATGACTAGATCGGGCGGATTGAGGTGAGGGATTCGGCAGTTGCACCTTCACAGCACAACTCAGATCCGGTCAATCGTCGGGGAGGAGGAAGACAATGGCAAAGTGATTGGGGATAGGCAGATCTGGCAACAACGGCGACGAGGATGCTGGCGTGGAGGAAGACGGTCCGCCACTGAGGAGGAGAAAGACGGTGGCAAGGGAATCGGGGACGCGCGGATTTGGCGACAGCTGCGACAGGGATGCTGGCATGGAGGAAGATGGTCGGCTATTGGGGAGGAGGAAGACAATGATGGAGGGATCAGGGATGGGTGGACCCGGCGATAGCAGTGACAGTGATGTTGGCATGGATGAAGACGGTGGCGGAGGGATCGGGGACGGGTGGATCCAGCGACAGCAGTGACGGGGATACTGGCATGGAGGAAGATGACCGTCACCGGGGAGGACGAAGACGGTGGCGGAGGGGTCAGGGACAGCCAGATCTGGCGACAGCGGTGACAGAGATGCCAGTGTGGAGAAACATGAGGTGAGGGAATGCAAAGGATCCCAACTACAGGGGTTAAATGTCAACTTTATCTCCCACTCGGCTGGACACGTGTCCCCTACGCCATGCTGGCATCGATTAAGGTTACATGTCAGCATCAAGTCAGTGAAATGTCTTTGGGACCTGCAGTGATCCACTTAAACAAGTTTAGGTACATGAATCCGCTGTTTTAAAGTTTGTAGATCTAAGTGATCCAATTTGATAAGTTTAGGGATCCAAAATGTATTTTACTCAATTTTTTATATTGATGTAAATATGCGGTTCTAGAGAACATTTTCTGGCCATTTTTGACTGAAATCAATTGAATAGTAGAGTATCCCTGTTTCTTGATCTCATGAAAATAGTAGAGCACAAATTGCTTCATGCGATGCGAAGTAACTAGAGAATTTTTAGGTTGTCCGTGGCTTCGGTTGGGAGGACTTCGAACTAGAAAAGATTGACGAGTCTAGAAAATGGAGCTGATAAAGGTTTATGTTTCGTTTTCCATTTTGCTTTAAACTAGTTTTAGGAAATTCTGCACTTACTGTAACATCCCCAAATTTTTCATAAATTTGAAAAACAATTCAATTCCCAAATCTGGTTGCAAAATCTCAAATGTGAGTCTAATCCACACCAATCTCAAGCAAAATTTTCACCAATCTCCAAGCAAGCTCTGCCCTACACATGTTTTTTTCGCGCAACACTGTAGCATCCGAAAATATCCCCCACCGCCTGCGCCCTTCTGCCACCGCGCCTCCTTCTGGCTCCTCCCCATGCCAGCGCGCCGTGCCAGCTGCTGCCGTTCCCCCTCGTCACCCCTTCCACCTCGCCCGCGCTTAATTGCTGCCCGGCCAGCTACCGCTGCCCCCCTCCGTGCCCCTGCCCTACCGTTGCCCTCCCCTCTCGGCGCCAACCGACTTCCGCCCCCTAAATGAAGCCCCACTCCCCTCCAGGAGCTTCCCCCAGGCCTCAGCAAGCCCTCCCCCATCTCCAATTGCCCTAAAAGCCGCCAGATAACTGCCGACACCACAAACCCTAGAAATGAGCCCATATTGCAATTCGACCTAGCCGACCGATTAAAACCCAATTGCTCCCGTTCATAGACTCCTCAGGATCCCAGGAACTTGTCCAAGCCGTCACCTTTAGCTCCCGAGCCTTCTCCTTCCCCGCCTTCGAGTTCTTCCGCCCGGTCATGGCACTCCACCGTGGCCAGCCCTCTGTAAGTCTCCCTAGCGCAAACCGCCACCACCATCACCTCCTTGGCCGTCCCTAGATGGTTAATCAGTCGCCAAATCCGAAAATGGCCTCTCCTAGAGCTCCCAAGCCACCAAAAACCGCCCCGAGATCACTGGCTCGCTGCCGGCGATTGCCGCCTCCCCGGCCGGTGCCGACCCCAAAAACGGGTTCCCGGCATCCCCCTGAGTCCAACGGTGGTCCCCGTTCCCGTCGCCGTTCGCCGTAGCACCGTCGGCCGCCACCGCCGTCTTGCTCTGCTTCCGGCGCGCGCGTGCGATCGGTTGAGGAAGAAGCACAGTAATGGTTCGTTACTGTTCCTCCGACCGAGCCAAGCGACGCGACTGAGCCGGACCGCTTCGCCTGCGCCGGATCCGAACCAGCCGAGCCCGAGGAACAGTACCGCACCCGGGGCGACGCGGTTCGACCGAGTCAGCTCGCCGCGCCTGGTCCGAACCCGGTGAACAGTAACCGACCGAGCCCAGTGAACAGTGCTTGACCCAAACTCAAAAATACATATTTATACTCCCTAGATCCGTTTCGAGCCCGCCAACCCATTTCTTAGCTCCAAATATTCGTATCAAGCCTCCAAAAATCCCAAACCTATTTTATTTGAATTTTATTTGAATTTATTTTGTTGTTTACATTTCTTTATTCCTAGCTCATTTTTCGTCGAGCGTGGAATTAAATTAATTTTATTTACTTTGCGCTAGCACGTGACGTCGAGGAGCAGTTGATTCAAGAATACGAAGCTTCAGATCAAGATCAAGGCCCAGAAATTGAAGAATACGAAATTGTCGAAATCATAAGTCCGCAAGGCAAGTCACATGTTTTTGATCGTATTGAATCCCATTAAATTACATTATTTATTTAATGTATTTTCATTATGACTAGTTGCGAACTGATAATTGCTTAAAACAAAGATTTAGAATGGCATGCTATCTAGATAATCCTACCACTGATAAATAGCCCTGTTTACCTTGATGGCCATATTCACCTTGACAACCTTAGTAAGAATTACATATGATATAAATGTATACAAGATCATTTCATGCAGTATGATACACTACTAAGTGACTCTGGCCGTTGGCCGGTAGGTTTGAAAAACCCGGATCTAGGGTAGGGTGGTATGGGACGCCGTGCCCTAGACCGGAAATGTTGGTGGGCAGTGGGGTAAAGGTACTGCGCGAAACCGTGCGGCGGTTTCGCCCACTGCTGTACCCTTCAACATGTCACACCACTAAGGTGTGAGCCGTGGGCTAATAGAATTGAAAAACCCGGAGATGGTAGGGTGGTATGGGACACCGTACCCTAGGCTGGTGATGCTGGTGTGTAAGTTAGGGTAAAAATGGTGTGGAGGTCCGTGTAGGACTTTGTCCACCGCCTTACCCTGAGCCTGAGGCTGCGGACCTCAGGAAAAGTATAAGGGCAAGAACTTTGTGCCAAGTAAAAGACACAGTTATCGCCCAACCACAAGCGTTGACTCGTCAAACCTGGTTTAGTAGCTGCTCAAATCGATTGAATATCTACAACTTATTTTGGGGACTCCGACTAAGGGATGTCCCGCGTACACAAAGTTGGTATGGAAGCAATGAGACCATATTCAACAACGGTAGGATTACACGGAGTCGATGTGCGACTTTCTGCGTGGGCCAGCGGAATGCCGACTGCCTGTGTTGCCTCGTCCCTACCGGGTAGATGCTATATAAAGAATTGAGCAGCGAAAAACCATGTTTTCTTAATGTCAGACGTGGAATTAAGAAATCTTGTGGGTAAAGCAGGGCAGCTCTGCAGAGTGAAATAAATGGTATTCGAATACGCCGTGCTTCCGGTTAATGAAGCTGTGTTAATTGGGTGATTCCAACAACAAGGCATAAGTAGTGTTTCTGAGATTGTTAAAGTGAGTAATGATGAGACTTTATCTGATAACAGAAAACCCCTGATCTTAAGGAGCAAATATTTTAAGTTTTACTTGATTGCAAATAAAACTGCATCCACCTCATAATAAAACCACTATACACCCTCCACCCGAGAACCCTGGCAATTAGTTATATAGTATTTCCACATGTGATTTGCTGAGTACGGGGTGGGAGTACTCAGGCTTGCCGAATTTTCCCCCAACAGATACCAGAAGAAAAAGGAAGCAATTCAAGATTTCGCATTAGGGTTACGACCGCACTCAAGCGTTCCTGTGGAGTTTTCTTCGGCTCTTTTGTATGTAAGTTAAGTTTTGGGCTTGAATGCTCTTATTGTCGTTAAAGCTGGCCATTAGGTCTTACTTTAATCCAATTAACTCTTTGTAAATGGCTTATAAGCAGGCATGATACACCGTTAAGCCGCAACAGAACTCCTGGGCTGTTGCAGGCCGTACGACGTCCCTGTTCCCAAAAATTGGGGGCGTTACACTTACCCTGACGTCTACGAGATCTCAGATCAAGATATGAACACAGAATATTTGCTCATCTTTATTCCAAATCTCAGGTATGTGAAATAGAAAGCCAACGGGGGATGCCATACAATGATCAATTTCACGACCAATGTTTGCATGCACCGACGCTGGTTTCACAGGTACAAGGAAACTGGGGTAGAAGTAAATCACCAGTGTTACTGTTCATGTAGCCAGCGTGGCGCGTAGGTATGCACCAGCGCTTATAATGTCTCAGCAGCAACCGCTGGACCTTCCCTCACAAGAACAGCTCCCGGCTCGTCGGACGCACGCGTCAAACCGTCTCCTCTGTCCGCGGCGAGCGGAATCAGGCCCTTCTCCCTGCACGTCCGGACGGCGGCGTCGAACATGTCCTCCACCGTGTACCTGAACGTGAACCCGTGGTTGAGGAGCTTCTTGGACGAGAAGCGAACCGGCTTGAGGTCGTCGTTGATTCCCCCGAACTTTCGCGGGACGTCGTACTCGGGGAACCTCTCCCCGAGCATCCTCGCGAGGTCGTGGATGGTGACGTCGTGGGAGGAGCAGATGTAGCGGCCGTTCGCCTTCGGGTGCTCGAAGAGGTAAACCATGGCGTCGCAGAGGTCGTCCAGGTGGACGAGCTGCACCTGCTTCAGGATCGAGTAGTGGGCTTCGTTCCCTGCCAATGCCGTGCAAGCCGGCGTACGTTTTTTTCCCTTCTTAAGACTCGCTGACGATGCTGTTGTCAGTGTCAGATTTGCTTTCGCAGCTGTGTTGGGCTTTGGTTGTACCTGTGATGAGTGCCAGGGCGGTGACCAGGCTGGGCGGCATGCCGGTGCTGAGGAACGGGCCGACGACGAGCGTCGGGATGATGCTGATCAGGTCCAGGCCGTTCTCCCCGGCGTACTCCATGGCGGCCTTCTCTGCCAAGGACTTGGACACGAAGTACATCTGCCGGATTGATTCACAAAACCCGGTGATGCACTTGCTGTAGGAAATTAGGAATAATCTCTCGCACCTACGTTGGCCGTGAAGTTCATTTACTCTATAGCACAAACTAAGAAGAAGCCTCCTCACCCATCCGGTCATCCTGACGCGGCGGCAGAAGTCGATGTCGCTCCAGTTGTCCTGGTCGTAGACTGGCCTCTGCCGCTGCTCGATGTTGACCGTCCCGGCGGAGGACGTGAAGACGACGCGCTTGACGGTGCCGGCATCCTTGCAGGCTCTCATGATGCTCAGCATCCCTTCCACTGTGGGCTTGATCACTTCATTCTGCAGTGGAGGGAACCAGCAGCGTAGCATTTTTGTTGGGTCCGTACGTTTCGAGATTCGTCTGTGTGCTCCGTGGCTGAAAATATTTTCTGTCGGCCTGGATGCTTCTACTTACCTCGGGGTCTTTGGATTCGAAGTCCATGGGCGTGGCGACGTGGAAGACGCCGGTGCAGCCCTTGATGGCCTCGTCGAAGCTGCCTGCCTCGCCCAGGTCGGCCTTCCAGATGGACAGCTGCTCCTTCGATCCGGGAAGCTCCAGCAACGGCTTTGTCTTCCCAACGTTCGCTGGAAACAAAATTTTGGCCACATCACCATCGAGTGAACGACAGCGAAAAAACGCAAGCTTGCTAAGCGTGTGTGTGCGTGAGAGAGACAGAGAGAGCTCACAAGGGTCGCGCACGGTGGCGCGCACGGTGTACCCTGCCTGGAGGAGCTTCATGACGAGCCATGACCCCACGAAACCCGACGCTCCCGTCACCACCACCGGCCCTTTCCCGCTCATCTCGCCCCTCACCTCCTCTCCCTTCATCTCTCTCTCTCTGGCTCTCCTCTGCTTGGACTTCAACTGTGTTCTACTCAACCGCTCAATGATTGCCTTAGTTGAAGCACATTATATGGCGCAACTGAGCAAGGGGCACCGGAGGAGGGTGCAATTAACGGTCAAGCTCTACCAGTCGCGCGCGCGCGGCCGGAGAGCGCCACCTTCTTGTTCGTACCTAATCCCAGTGTTAGGTAGGCGCATGGCACGTGCACGGTGCACCATATCGTCCTTCCAGGCTTCCAACTCTGCGCTTCAGACGCCGATAACTGTGCCTTTCACTCAAGTAGACGTTGGTTACTTACCATCAGTGTTCCGCTATTTACTCTAGCTTGTTTCAGTTTTAAGCCCCGCTTGGCTGATGATGCAGAGGAGTCACATCACATGCTTTACCAACAGTTGATTGATGCAGAGTAGCTATCTGTATTTTGGCATCTTCAGTTTAGCATTAGGGGGAAAGAGGACCACACCGTCCCACGGTTTCCAACAGCAGCGCATTGCTCCATGTTGTCACTCTCATTACACGCTGAATTATTTTATTATGCTGGCACGTTACTTTAACGGTGCAGAGATTAGGTGTGACGACCCGCATTATTACCATAGGATAATAACGCTAGTTAACGAATTATTATTCGTTTTAGCCGATAGAACATCGCTCTAACGAATAATAAGCCATCAGAGTGTTGCAGCAGAACAATAATTAGAGACAAAACACAATATTACAATAATATCGCCACGCAGGGCTACAATTTATTACAAAGCCTCAAAGGCTTGAATATCTTATACTTAACACAACCTTCACACGGGATGCCACCTTGCACCTATTGAAATCCGAGTCCACGGTCTTCCATTCAAGCAATTTCCACCTGACTTGCTATTATCTGAACTGACATGCTCCTAAGCAAGGGGAGATTTATAGCAAGAGTGAGTACAGAAGTACTCATCAAGCGATATTAGCAAAAATGCACAGAATGCTCAACAATTACACATATAGGAATATCAATTCCTCTCTTCAATCTTATGCTCATTCTTAATACTCTTTTCATCCTCAAATTCCTTTCCCTGACTTATAGAAAATAAGGGTTGTTGGTTTTAAAAGAAGTTCGATTTATTAATTTAGAAAACTACTGAACATACGCATGAACAGCAAAAAACCCCATAAGTTTCCGTAATTCTCCTTTCCCGGAGACAGGCATGAATTCATGATTTGGATAGCATTGCGCAAGCTTGTATCACTTTACCCATCACCACTCTGATCCTGTTGGCTTCCCGGAACTCCGCAATTCCTTAGATGCGGCGCCCAGATCAGAGTACAGTACGTTTGCATCTATCTCAGTAATTATATCTCCACCCAGTTACTCACAAGCGGCAGCCTGGAGCGGTGTCAAAACCCTCACGCAGACCCACCGAAAGCGACAATAACTGTTGGCTGGTAGGGTTTCCGACCCTCACCCAGCCCCCTTCCTGCGTAATATAACGCCTTTGCGTAACCCGCCTGTGGGTTCTCACGCTCCGGTCTCTTACCGGTTCCTTTGGGGCTCATCCCATAATTAAAAATCAACCCTGTGGAGAATATAATACTTTGATAGAGCTACTAGTCTGTCCGCCGTAACAGGATGATGGTTGATACGGTTGGTACGGTCTGTTCACACGGATGAAGTTGGTAAATTCCTTACATTCTATTCTTATGCAG
This sequence comes from Dendrocalamus latiflorus, assembly GCA_017311315.1. NCBI lineage: Eukaryota > Viridiplantae > Streptophyta > Magnoliopsida > Poales > Poaceae > Dendrocalamus > Dendrocalamus latiflorus. The sequence goes on from CM029663.1 coordinate 25,928,122, forward strand.
AGGTCCCATACCTGCCCACTTATCACCTACCCTGGCAACCTCTGCCCACCTTCTTACATAACTGAAATGGCCAACTGCTCCATCAGTTTCCTTCTGTTTCTTTGTTCATGTCTCTTTATCTCAATTGTTCAGTTTAAATATCTTTTAATTCTTTCATGCAGGGTGATAATAGATTAATACCAAAATACTTGTTTTACGAAATATACTCTGAAGACTTGATCAAAGGAATGCTTGCCTGAACTTTAACCATATACTCGGATTCAATTAGGATCAGGTGAAGTCGTTCCCGTAGCTTGGTTGTTGCCTTTGCTGGTGGCTGCAAGAATGGTTAGGGTTTGGGGCTGCTTGCGGTTGCTGGGCTGTGGTTCCCCTGCTGCCTTCACGGTCGCCTTGCTCCCGTCGGCTTGCCGTGCCTTCACCTCCCTGGCCTTCGGGCTCCACTCGGTGGCTGGCTCCTCTGCGGTCTGGGGATTGGCTGGGGAGTGTTGGGGAATACTTACCGAGCCTCTCAGTCTCTTGCGCTCTTTCCTTGGTTTGGCTATTGGTATATGGCAGTGGGATATTTTAGCTGGTAGTGTAGTGGTTTTGGCTGTGAGGGCTTGGCTGGGGTTTTGGCCGTGAGGGTGTGCTGGCTGGAGGTGCTATCTCGTCATGTTGGTTCTGGCCGTGTGCTATCTTGGCAATATGGTGTTATGTGGGCATAGCTTTGACAGATGTTTCTCGGTTGGGGTTTGGGCTTGGAAAATGGGATTATGACATTTTTTTTACTTTGCCTTGGTTGGTTCCTATACCCGAAGACAGGTTTGTATATTAATAAACATACCGTGTGATGAGCCTATAGTTGTGAGAGGTGCCGACTGGCCCCCGGACGGTCAGGTATCTCCGTGAACGGATTACCCCGCCCGAAGTTAACCGCTAGGAATCTGACGGCAATTCTTTCTTCTTTATTTTGTTTATTTTATTCGTTCTTTTGTTCGGTCTTTTTCAGCATTATAACTACTGGTTTGTTCACAATTAGAATAGTGGTGTGGTGGCAGCTCGACGACATCTTCTAATGTATGAAATTATCTAAATTGTAATAGGGCTTTCTCTTAATATTGAGGTATACAATTTAATGTAATTTCTATTCTTCATTTCCCTATTGTAATAATTATGTATGAGATGGATCTCTAGTTGTAATTGACGCTCTCTATTGTAATTGTTTCATTTTTTTGAGATAGTTATTTGGTTAGGACACAAAATTGTTTATCTGTTGTAATTCGTATTGTCGCTATTATGTAATACAAATTGTAATATTTTTATTGAACTTGATATGAGTTCTCATTATCGATCAATGTATGTTATTGATTTTACCCTACACAATTGTAATTAACTACTGGTGTACTACGGACTGTTATATATATTTTAATTGACTTGAAAGTTTCTATTTGTCATGCAATTGAATTTTTGTTTCTTATTTCAGTCCATATAGTTTGATATTCATCCTCGTTAATAAAATTATGAAAACAAGGTACTAGTTTATCATTCGTTGATTTCAATTTATACGGCTACGTAGAAAAGTTTAAATTTCCTCGTATTTTTAGATTATCATTTATGTAATTAATCCTACTTAACGTCCTAATTTGTTAATTAGGGTTAATTAACGACGTGGGTTGTTACATTAGGAAACAGCAAACAGAGCAACCGCTGAGTTATGTGCATTCTGCCCTTAAAGAGATGCAACTTGTCCCACCATTACTAGGAGAAACTTCTCCAGGCCAGAATCAGAAGGGGAAAAAAAATAAAGCTAGGAGTTCTGAATCATCTGTCCATGCTCAACGCGGCAGCCGGCCTGCTCAAGAGCGACAGACAAGAAGGTGCCCCCATCAATCCTCGGGCCCATGCACGGTGGGGAGAAGACGGAGATGATGTCTCTTGTCGTTACGACTCCTTCGACGTGCTTGTGCCCGTCGACGATGAAGCTGCAGCCGCTTCTTGAAGCCGTTAGATTCTCCATTTGCTTGCTTCAGGGTGTCAAGACTTCCGGTTGGTTACCGGCAGGCCTGCTCTTTGCTGCACTCTGTCTCTGAGGCTGAGGATACTTAGACTCTTTTTCGCGAAAATGCAGGAGATTTACGTTTCATTCATTAAGAGGGAAAGGAATACAGAAAGTTTGAAAGTGGGAAGGAAAGAGGAAAAAGGAGGAGTAGAGCTAGGAACGCGAAAAGGCTGAAATTACAGGATTGACAACTACTCGTGTTGGTGAAGCTGGCCCGAGGCTACATCACAGCTGAGTTCCCCCAGTTTTGATCTGGCGACTGACGACCAGGCTTGAAATTCCTGCTTGATGCTTTGGATAGATTCCTCGATGTCGTGCATACGAACTGGAAAGAATGCTACTTAGACTCTCAGATGCTGATAAATGTTCTGTGCTGCCGTCGTCATCGTTGTTCTTCAATATGACGAATTCTTCAGCACTCAGTATCCTACAAAACAGTAATTTTGTTTGCTTGTAAAAGTTATCTTGAGAGGATGAGAAAACGAAGAGACAACTAATACTCCCTTCGTCCAAGTTTATAGATCCTATTGTTAAAATAATCTTATTCATAAATATAGAGCGTATTTTATGATCTAATGTAAAATTAGTGTGTTCTCTTTATAGCTCTAATAAATATATAATTTTATTTACTATTCTTTATAAGTATGAATTAAATATAGTGTTTAGAGATAATAATTAGAGGTAATTTAGCTATTTTTATTATTTTTTCTTTATGTACCGAGAAAAAATATATCTTATAAATTTCGACAGAGAAGTACTTACTTTCTATTCCTAAACAGGAGCTATCGTCCAGAAGCAGATAAAGATCGCTGCACTGTATCGATCCAATCAGACCCCTGTTTTTCCTGTCAATAATTGCAATTCCTACTTTCTCCTTTGAAAGAATATGCGGCGCATCGGCCACAGTGATCCGAGTATACCAAGGCTTGCTGGTATTCGCAAACCTGCCAACAAGCAAATGCAATTCGGTCTGGATTTTACTAGCTGCTAAGCATATTAGGTTTGCAACAGTGTCATGGCGCAAAAATTAAGGAACAAGACGTGCAACCAGCTCATGCGCGCAAGAATTTCACATTGGTTAATTTATAGGTGACAGTTTTTCAGAATAGTTCTACATAGGAGAATTCTTATATCATTCCAGGGAAAAAAAATTGCATGAAATTTGAAGTGCATCTCAAATCACATCACATTTACAGGAGATGCATATCATATCCCATACATAACAGTTTAGTTCCTAGCTACATACTTCCCTTTTTAGTGTATCCAGAACATTTTAATAACAAAAGTGGTTCACAGCTACAACAGCAATATGATATTCATCACTAACTCTAGTTGCAGTTGATCAGTCTGTTGTTCTTGCAAGGATACAATAAACTGCATTCTGAGAGGTTTAATTTTCAGATCAGAGCTTACCTAAATTGAGAAAGTGTTTATCTGCAATTTTATCGAGCCATTCAAGACCACTTGACTGGAGAAGCAACTCCATTACTGCATGCTATCGTGATTATTGGACCGTTAGCTTTATGATTGAAATCTGCCTTCAAAAGCACTTACCATCAAGAATGGCAATTAAGTACCTGAGTAAAAAAATCCGATAACACTCGAGTTTGTCGACTCAACAACAGAAACCACATTGAGCCTGTGGTGTTTCGAGAAGAGAAGCATTGCATGAAAGAGCGTATCATGGGGATCGAACAGGGAAGAAGGGCTCCCATAGGAACAACTTTGCTAACCAGGCAATCTGTTTAGTTCACCAGAGTAAGTGGGCAACAAACGAAATGTAAAATATGTATAATTTCCATCTTATCGGGACACTAAGAAACCGTATCTTGAATTCCTGTCATCCAATTCAGTGCACCGACACCTACTATGCTAACACGTGATTACTTTTGCATAGTGGCTCAGTGCCCACTTTGTCAAGTTCCTAGAACAATGTAATTGACGAACTTGCCGTCAAGATTAGAAGGCAAGCAAAAGAGAAAAAAAAAATCTTTGCATCGATACTAAAACCTACACAATTTGCCTTAAGCAACAACACGCAATTGGTGGATGGCACGACCAAAATAAACTGAAGGATACACAAAGATTGAGAACAACATACTATCTGCACTGGGCCAACGACTGAAAAATTGGTAACATCTCTACTAATATAAAAGAGAAGTTTGTTCATTCACCACTCTCCCTTGTCCTTACTGCATCTCATACTTATAAAGAGCAAGTTTCGCCCTTCACGCCACGACCTCTCTATTGTCGGCAACTGCCTGCCCACATCTTCCCTCATCTATCGATGAATCAAAACACCACAGGACATGTTAAGGAACCGTCGCTGGCGACCAGTCCGAGCGATTCCTCTGTTTAGAACAAGAACGAATCAATCACAGAATCACAGAAGAATAGATTGAACACACAGAGAGATAGAGATAACTCATGGTCTTTCTTTTATTGCTTTTCATTCATGTGTACATAATATGCTGGTATGGCTCTCTATTTATAGACTACAATGAGGTGCCCATCATGGGCCGCAGGCTGCTGGCCCAGGCCCAGGTTTCTTAACACTCCCCCTTGGGTACTTATCCGACACGTTCATGCCTCACTAAAACTCCATAAAAACCCAGTGGGAAAAATTTGGAAAAAGAGCACATGATACATGTGATGCTGCGATGCATGAATTGCCTCATTAAAAACCTTGGTCGAGAAACTTCATGGAAAACTCGTCATGGGAAAAAGAGTACAATTCACCCAATTTCATTTGGTCTTCAAGACTTTATTCCTTTGGGTACTTAATCTTCATGATCAAGATTTAATAACGGGCTTGAGAGAATTTTCCCTCTGAATTATGCACTTCTCTAAGTCTCATCATTCCAATTCCTCACACGCACCTTTCAAAGCTAGATGCGGGGAGTGATTTAGTGAACAAGTCTACATGACTTAGTGTGCAGTACTTTAATCTTGTCCATCTTTGCAATTCATGAGCATAGAGGAACTTGGGGTTGATATGCTTCCATAGCCCGTCTGCACTTGTGCAACGCAAGCTGCATTATCTTCATGGATAATTGTGGGGGTTTGCACAATGTTCATTCCACATGACTGTTGGATGTGGTGAACCATTTAGCGGAACCAAGCGCACTCTCGTGCGGCTTCATACAGTGCTATAATTTCTGAGTGGTTCGTCGAAATAGCGACAAGGCTTTGCTTAGACGATTTCTAGGAAATTGCAGTTCCACCACATGGAAATACATAGCCTGTTTGCGACTTAGCGGTATGCGGGTCAGACAGGTACCCAGCATCTGCATAGTCAATCAAGTTCAGATCTTGATTCTTTCTGTAAGACAATCCAAGGTCTTTGCTTCCTTGGAGGTATCGGAAGGTATCCTTTATGCCCTACTAATACCTTTTGGTGGGCTCTGCACTGTACCTTGCTAACAGGTACACAGCAAATGCAATGTCCGATTTAGCGCAGTTTGCTAAGTACATGAGTGCTACCACTGCACTCAAGTATGGGAATTCCGGTCTCAGGACTTCCTCCCCCTCTTCGCTAGGTCGGAAAGGATCTTTTTCTTGCTGTAAAGATCTACCGATCATCGGTACTTTCGAGGGAAATGCCTTCTCGAAGCCAAACCTTTCAAGCACCTTCTGGGTGTAGGTTGACTGATGTACCAAGATTCCTTTAGGGACATGCTCGAGCTGTAGGCCTAAGCAAAACTTGGTCTTGCCCAAATCTTTCATTTCGAATTCTAACTCCAAGTAGGAGCTTGCTTCTTTAATATCTTCAGCTGTCCTGATGATGTTCAGATCATCTACATACACAGAGATTATACAGAATCCATTCTGGGATCACCGTATAAATACACAAGGACAGTCTTCATTGTTCGTGTAGCCTTTCTTGTAGAGAAAGTCGCTTAAGCGATTATACCACATTCTTCCAGATTGTTTCAGTCCACACAGTGACTTTCTGAGTTTTACGTTGTACAGATTTCTATTTGCTCTGTCTTGGTTTGGGAGACGAATTCCTTCAGGGACTTTCATATAAATCTCCGAATCCAAGTTACCATAAAGGTATACAGTCACAACATCCATCAATTTCATTTTGAAGTTGAAGTTCACTGCCATTGAGATCAAATATCTAAAGGTAATTCCACTCATGACTGGGGAGTAGGTTTCTTCATAATCAACTACAGGACGTTGAGTGAAACCTTGGGCTACGAGCCTTGCTTTGTATCTCACTACTTCGTTTCTTTCATTCCTCTTTCGAACAAATACCCATTTGTGCCCAACGGGTGCACATGGGGAGGCGTGCGGCATACGGGCCCAAACACCTCTCTTTTGTTCAGAGATAGCAATTCAGTTGCTATTGCCTTCTTCCAATCTTCCCAATATGATCTTTTCTTACATTCAGCGAGCGATGCAGGCTCGGGATCAAGATCAATAATGGAGGCAATTTTCTTTGCGAAGTAGATATCGATATTAGCTGCTGTCCTATTCAGGGACTCTCTCGTGTGCACATAATTTATAGCTATTTCTTCATGAGTTGCTTCTTCTGGAGCGATTGCTTCTGCTGGAGCTTCACCTTGCACATCGCTTCTTTCAATTGCGGTGGCAAGTCCCTTTAGTTCTTTTTCGACTCCGATGTGTGCGCACACATCCATGCCGATGGGGATATTCAGATCCGGTATGCCCTTTTCTGAAGGTGTCATACTTGTGCCAGGTCTCAATTGGCTCCCCTTCTCATTCTGGGGGACTTCAGTGATCGGCTGTGATAAGTCCTTCTTATCCTTCTTCACCAGGTGTCCCCGGTTACTAAGAATTCGAGGAACCGGAGTTCTCGTCCTCTTTTTTATTTTTCTGAGGCCTCTGGACGAGATTAGGAATACCTTCTACTTTCTTTGGTATTTCAACTCTCTCCGGTGCAGTGCGTGCAGGCACATGCGACTTAGTCACGCTCTTCAAATCACTAAAGTGATCAGGCAGTTGATTTGCTAGTTCTTGCAAATCGATGTCTTCTGGACTTCTCTATTTACTTCACTAATGCGCGGGTCTTCTGCATGGATTTCCGTGGCTTGCCACGTAATTTCCCAACATTCTTCATCAAGGGGTTGATTTCCTCCCCCTAATGTTGGGAAATCTTCGGTGCTGACCCTTGCGCTAGTTGCATAGGTGAATGGATGTTGTAGGCCGAAGGTCTAAGGTTGATGAGATTCGCTGCATGCAGGACTGCGTGTCCTCGATATGTAGCTGACAAATTACAATTATGCAAAAGGGGTCAGGCAATAAATTTAATTCTCTTAATTAAAGCCTTTGCCAAGCCATTCTGGGTATGAACGTGCGGTACCGAGTGCTCAACTGCAATTCCCGTCGCCATGCAATAATCATCAAATGCCTTTGAAGTAAATTCTCCGGCGTTGTCCATTCTGATGGACTTGATGTGATGATCAGAACACATTTCTGATGCGAATGATCTGCGAGATCAATTTTTGCAAAGGTGTGGTTTCTTGTGGACAACAAAACCCACATATGACAACTTCAAGGAAGCGTCAATGGGCACCATAAAATACTTAAATGGCCATGAGATGGGCTGAATGGGACCGCAAATGCCTCCCTGGATGAGATCCAGGAATGCAGGTACTTCTTCCTTCACTTTCAGAGTGGAGGGTCTAGTTATTAGTTTCCCGGTGGCACATGCAGGGCACACAAAATCTTCATGATTCGGGAAATTCTTCATATTAATATTATGCCCTCGTGAATTATTTATTATGTTTCTCATCATCCTAAGACCTGGGTGGCCTAATATGTCATGCCAGAGACAGAAAAGTTTAGAGCTTCTAAATACCGTATTCAGGACAGTGTACACTGCAGGCGCCTTAATGTTGGTATAATGCCCAGTTTCTAGTGAAGGAAGTTTTTCTAGTACACTTTTCCTTTTCATTCTCTTCGCGCTTCATAATGAGCAGGTATTCCTTACCGTACTCTTCTTCAGTCTCAACATGAAGACCATTTGCGCGGATATTCTTAAAACTTAGGAGAGTTCTAGTCGATTCTAGGTACAATAAGGCTTCTTCAATGACCAAAATTGTGCCCAATGAGAGTATAATTGTGGCTCTTCCTGAACCTATCATACATGCATCGCTTCCGGCGATTACCATAAGGCTGCTAGTGCTCTTACGAATCGACTGAAAATACTTAGTTTCTCTTAAGATGATATGCGTTGTGCCGCTGCTAGCTAAGCACACTTCCTTCGTAGGGCACCACATGTGTTCTAATATAGAGTATTTATTAACATGCATGAGAAGACAATCAACACATAAATAAATACGCCAATATCAGAACATATAATGCCATCATAAACTGAGTAAATGAATGAATTCTTCCAAAAATCATCCAACTATCACGAGAAAATAACAATTCTTAAGTACCATCCATGCAAATTCTAGCATATTCTTCCACACAAAATAAATGACAATTAAAGTCTAAATGCATTCAGTGCACTAGACTTCTTCTGCTATTTTCTCGGGGGTGACATTCTCTTCAAGAGAAATCATGGCGTGGCTGCTTCTAGGTCGAGAGGGGTGCTGCTGTTGTGATGGTTTCAACCTCCATCGTTGCAGGCAGCTGCTCAGAATATTCTCTCGTGGAGCATCTGATTCGTCTTTCTGGGCTGCGGTCTTACCCTTCCTTCCCCTTTTCTCTATCAAAGGCTTTCGCACCTTGTTGCTCCTGGCGTTGGCTTCACGGCCAGTGGAGCTCCCAGATGGCTGAGTGACTTAGTTCTTGCGGAGAACTTCGTCTTGAGCTTCCGCAACTTGCATCATATCAATCAATTTGGCATATTTCTCATAGCCGTCTTGACGATAATTGCGTGCGGATTATACTGCATTGGGGTGGAAGGATTTTCTCAATTTTCTGTATTGGGGTACAAATCATGTGCAAGGCAGAATTGTTTTCCCTGACCATCTTAAAGTCGGCAAACCTCAGTCTGATCCATTCCTACTCTGCTTGAGGAAGAATGGTGTACTTTAGCCTCTCAAACCTGCTTCTTGAGTGCGGTCCAGAGTGCTAGCATGCTCTTCTCCGCCATGCACTCATTCTTGAGAGTGAGGCAGAGGTAGTGCCTGAGAAAATGAAGTGCCTGATCATTCTCCTCAGGTGTGGGTTGGGCGTCATTCAGTCCGTCAATCCCAAAAGCCGCGCGGAACTTGTTGGTTCTAAGCACAATCTCGAAATCGGATGCCCATGTCAGATAGTTTTGGCCATGCTGAGCCAGCTCCTCGAACTTCTGGTTCGTGATGCCAGTCATCCATATGTGTATATAATTTTACTGCTGGTAAACATGCATGGAATAATTTACTGCGGGTAAATAAATGGTACAATAGGTTCTCGTAATGTTTCGTAATTTTCTATGCATTTTCTATAATTTTACTGCTAATTTCAGTGATTAAAAGCAATTTAAATAATTGCAATTAACCAAAAATAGTAAATAAATACAGAAAATACAGAGAATAATAATGGCATAAAGAAAAATGCTAAAAATAATGCAAAATTCAGATTCTCAGGACCCTTTTATGTTAGAATATAAAATTTCAGCAAATTCTGCAATTCCAGAGGGTTTTTACGCAAATTTTCAGTTCAGAGAAAGATTCGCGTAATTTTCTGATTTACCGAGGGGTTTTCTGCAAAAATCTGGACCTGCTCGTAAATTTAAGGGCTTATTCATAATTTTCGGAACTACGAACCCTTTCTGCAAAATTTGGGACTTATACGCAATTTTAAAGGACCTTTTGGTAATATCCAAGACTTTGGGGCTTTTTCGTAATTTCGCCATGATTCCCACCGGCCGGGCCCCTTCTCTTTTCTTTTCATTTTCCCGCCCGGCCCATTCGTTCCCCCTCCGGCCTGCGTTGGCCCACTTACCCATGCAGCCGCTCGGCCCATCCGGCCGGTGTTACCTCAGGGGCGTTAGGGTTCCCCCTTGCCCTAGTCCCTTGTGGCGGTAGTGGCACACGAGATGCGGCTCGGCGGGAGAGGGTGATCGGACCGAGCTGGCGGGGCCAGCGGGCGGCCGGCGGTGTACGGGCGATGCCGGGCGGAGTTAGTGGCCGGTGGTGCCATGCGGGGCAACCGGCTGGCGGCGGTAGTGGCCCGAGCTGTCGGCTCGGGTAGGGGACACACGAGGCGACGGGGTCGACGCAAGGCGGCGGAGCCAAAGCGACGCGCGCAGCCGGGAGGTGGCGTTCGGGCCGGCGAGGCAGCGTGTTCGTGTGGACCAAGGGGACGCGCTTCGGGCGCGGCGGCGCATGCGCGGGGACCGAGGGGACTCGGGCGGCGATGCAGGGCGGCGCGTCGGTGGCTTCGGGCTGATAGCAGTCGGGTGCTGTGCGGCGGCGAGCGAGCTGCGCCATGCGGGCGGCGGCTGAGCCGGTAGCCGTAGCCATGCGGGGCGGCGGAGGCCAGCTTCGGCGGCATACGGGCCATCATCGGGCGCGATGGAGGTGCTTCTGGCGCCTCTACCCGAGTGGCGGCCGACGGCAGCTTCTGGCGAGAAGCTTCGGCCGGGCGACTGGGCGGCTCCAGGAGGCAGCGCCGGCTGCTGGTCGGCGGCCGGCGGCGGTCGTACAGGCATGGCAACTCCTCTGGGTCCTCGGCCGGCGGCGCGCATGCTGGCGCAATGGTGGCGCCTGTTTTTTTCTTTCTGTGTAATGCCGTGCAGAGCAAAACAGAAGAAGCGATGCCAATTTTCTTTGTACAGTGATCATGCAGAATCAAACAAAACCATGCAAAAATTTTAGTTTCCAATCTGTGATGCAATCAACATCTACCCCGTTTCGCAATCTACCTATCGACATTGTGCCGACGATTTCAGATCTGCTCGCGGTAGATTGGGGCAGATTTGCATCGTTCTACAGTGCAATCGACATCTACCCCGTTTTACAATCTACCGATCGACATTGTGTCGGCGACTTCAGGTCTGCTCGCGGTAGATTGGGGCGGATTTGCACCGTAGAGATTCAATCTAATACGCGAAAAGAAAATACATATTCAAAAGCGATCTAGAAAATCCAATCTGTGCTTCGATGATTACCTCGTTCACCGGAGCGAAGTCGTGCTGATAACGTATTGAGGAACCGTCGCTGACGACCAGTCCAAACGATTCCTCTGTTTAGAACAAGAACGAATCAATCACAGAAGAATAGATTGAACACACAGAGAGATAGAGAGAACTCCTGGTTTTTCTTTTATTGCTTTTCATTCATGTGTACATAATGTGCTGGTATGGCTCCCTATTTATAGACTACAATGAGGTGCCCACCATGGGCCGCGGGCTGCTGGCCCAGGCCCAGGTTTCTTAACAGGACCCATGTTTCTACCTCTCTGTCAATCCTGTTGCAGTTTCCTTCTGATCTCAACCTCTTTGTTCTCGGCAACTGGCTGCCCACATCTTCCCTCATCGATCGATGAAACAAATACGCCACAGGACCCACGTTTCTACCTCTCTGTCAGTCCCGTTGTAGTTTCCTTCTGATCTCAACCTCTCTTGCCTTACCTCAACCTGATCCACGTTGTCTCTATTCTCCACCCTCTCCCTTCATTTCATGATTCATGAAATCCAATCTGGTACACACTGGATCGGGGTCTGGCGATAGCAGTGGGAGCTCACAGGGTCGCATCGCAGGAATTGTAGCAAGCGTGGTGAAAGCATCTAGACCCCTAAAAATTAGTTTTAGTAATTAATGATAATATTGTGTTTAGGACTAACATGTATGCTAAGATATGATAAAAGGTTTAGTCCTAAAGCACAGATGACAACGTGACAACAGTATGCAAAGACTAGCAAGGATCAACTTAGCTCCAAGACAAAGGTGGAAGTATAGTTTTTTGGTTCCTCTTAATTTTGCCGGTCTCGGAGTATGGAGAAAAGACCAGATTGGTAAGTTAGACATCGTACTGTAAAGGGGGTCATGGTTAGTAGCTTGAGAATTAACTTTATGCCATCTTGATCAACAAATAGTCATGCATGCATCTAAAACTATCTTTAGAGTCTTCTGTCAGGAAAAAGGTAGTACTGGCTAGGACTTGCGGTACTACCAATCGACGGTAATACCACCGTTATGGAGCGGTACTACTGACTAGCGGTAGTACCAATTTTTCTACGGTACTTTTTTCAGAGAGCATGTTTTTGATCAAATCTTGAAGCTCTGGAAATCAGTACTACCGATCTCAAGGTGCGGTACTACTGTAGTGTAGTAGTACCGATCCTAGATGACAGTAATACCGCAATACCTATTCAATGGCTAGTTCAGATGCATTAAATGCACCAAATATAATCGTTGAACAGTAGATGCAGTAGTACTGGCCATAGATAGCGGTAGTACCACATCTACTGAATTTTCAAGGATTCATTCCAAACGATTGAATTTGTGGTTGGGGGTTATAAATATCTCCTCACTAGCACAAGGGCATAGATTTAGGACTTCATTGAATACACTAAAACCTTGTGTGCACTCTCCTCTACTCATTTGCTCATATTTCTCATTTTTGAGTAGTTGAAGAGCATTTAAGTGCATTGAGTTATTCATTGATCATTTTGGCACTTGTTTCTCCTCAAGCAAATACTGTGGTGTATTACGCTTAGTGCTTTTCGGCACCTAGACAGTTTGAGAGGAGTTTGTGCGGTGATATCTTTAAGAAGCTTGTTGAGAGGCTCGGCGTTAATTATGAGTGGTTTAATGCTCACCATCTCCGGAGCGGAGAAAGAGCAGTCTTAGTAGAGTAAGGTCGTTAGGCTTAATTCATGGAGTCGATCCAATTCATTTGTATTTACCTCAATGTGGATTAGTAAAGACCGGTAAGTCTTCGATACCCGGGAAAACATCACTTGTCTTCATCGTGGTTATCTCTTATCTTTACTCTTCTGTATTTACTTTTCTAACTATTAAATTATCATATCTTGTGTAGTTAGAATTGTATTTGGTAGTGTAACATCCCAAATAGGGAGCTAGTATAATTTCAAAAATCTTAAAAACCTTTTAATCGTTTTTCCTGTGTTCTCAAAAATTTTGGTGATATTTGAATTTCTCGAGTTTGATTTCTTGCCAAAAAGCCCGATTAATAAAAGTCCAAACCCTGGAATCAGGAACCATAAATTAAAGTTTAAGATTTAGAAAATCAAATTTCCCTTTGAAGTGTGAATTTCAAATTTAAATTGAACTCCAGGTATTCAAAGCCAAGAATAGAAATTAAAAATTTATATAAAATCTTTCCATTCAATTTGCATATCCGGAAATTCAAATTCGGAAAATTAAGATTTATTTCTCCCAAAACCCGGCGATATCAAAAGTTAAATTGTTGAGTTCAAAAATCTGAACTTAGCTTTCAAACTTAAAATCCACTCACAAATCCAAATTCGAAAAATCTTAAAACCCCCTTAAAACCCGGCCCATCTCTTTTTTTTTCCGGTCCGACCAACCCGTTCGGCCGCCCCTCCTCTTCACTGGCCTTCGGCCCAGCCGAAGCCGACCGCGCCCCGTTCTTCTCTTCCTCCCCCGTTTCTTCCTCGTCCTCCCCTCTGTTCATGGTGTCGCCGGCCCGGCCCCTTGCTCCGGCCGCGCCCACCAGCTACAGCCGCCGTAGTTTCGCACAGCGCCCCCGGTTTTCCCCCTGTCACCTCTGCGCCAGTAGCCTACCACCGGCCTACTCCCCGCGCCACTCTCCTACGCCGCTGCGCCATGCCGCCGCCCATGCCACCGTACCCGCGCCCATGCCGAAGTACGCCTCTCCCATGCCGCCGCCGTACGCGCGCTCGCCTATAAAGGGGCCCGAGCTCGCCTCCCTTCTGCTCCTCCTCCTCCCACCGACCGAGCACAGCTCGTGTCCGCCGCCATTACCGCCGCCACTTCCTCCTCCCGCGGTCCCGGGCCGATTTCGCGTGGCAAGAGCAGCGCCTCGACGCCCCGAGGTCTTCCCCACCGCCGGCCTGCGCTCTCCTCCACCGCCGCGACCCCGGCACGGCAACCCGGCCGCACCACCGCTAGTGCACATCGCCGGCCCTTCCCGGTCTTCCTCCGGCCACCCTAATAGCTCGGGTAAGCTCCTGTGACTCCGCTCGTGCTCCGGCGCGCCTCCTTTCCTCCCCCCTCGCAAGCGCCCCTTTATCCCTCACCGCCGGCTGCCTAACGCCGCCGCCAGCCCGCCTTGGCGCCTCCCGAGCTGAAGCCACTGCCCCCCAAGTTACCTCGTCGCCGGGGCACCCCCTTTGGCCGGTCGCCGTCGCTTCCCCGGCTGCTCCTCGCCGGCGACGCCGCACGGCCTCACAGCCACCGAGCTCCCTTGTTTCGCTGTTTTGGCCCATGCTCTGCTCTGGTTCCAGCCGAAGCTGCCCTCCCTCTCTGTCCATCTCCCTTATGACATGTGGGCCCCACTAAAAGTAACCTCTAGCAAATGGGTATCACTTGCAGCCTCTCCCCTTTATTTCTAGGATCAATCTTAGAATATGAATTGTAAATAAAGATGGGAATAATAATATAATTGTGAAATTAAACTAAAAGGGTTATGAAATGAAATTAAAATTTTAAGTTTGATTAATTGCAGGTAAAGACACCTTGTGCATGACAATAAGAATAAGGAATCGTTTATGAATTCATAATAAAAGGATTTATGCAATTAAATTAACAACTTCACATTTGTAAATCTTATGCCAATCATGATTAATAAGTTGATTCTCATGTACAAGATTAATCAAGCTAAATCCATGGCATGAACTATTTTCCCATTACTGAGAAAGTAACATAAAGTTAGTAACCTAATAATCTTCACGTGAAATAAATTAAATGATTCTCTTTTATTCATAAAAAGTGCTAGAGACTTAACCCCAATAATTAAAGATGCATGTTTGAAGCCTTATAAAGATAATTCTAACGATTCCAAATTCTACTCTGAAAACTCGGATAATAATTTTAACCCCCCTAAAATCTCAAGTGATCTAAGTGTTATCTTCCATCTCTTGATCTAAATTGAAATCCATTAGTGCAAACTAAATAAATCAATTTAACAAGATTTTGCCACATAAAATATCAAGTGTGATTTGCTCATCTCTACTGCCATGGAAACTCTCCTTCCAAAACTGCTTAAAAATAATTGTAATGAAGACTTTAACATTATCTTAAAATACTGAGATTAAGATGATAAATAAAATACGATTAAGAAAGCCCTAAACAAGAAAGTGCAATCCTTAGTCTTTGTCTCGCACCCAAATCCCCAATCATTATCTCGGGATTTAACTTTAATGATCGAAATTAAATAATGATAATAAAAGGAATAGCTTTACTAAGAAAGTCCTTGTAAGGATCCTAACTCTCCTTTTTGACAAACCACAACCGTTGATCCTATCGAATAAAATTATTAATCAAGTAAGATAATTAACTTTAGAATTGACAGCTACAATCTCAGATAAATATCGCCTCATGAAATATCAAATTTCATTAAATAATTAAAATTACTCATCTCCTGTAAAGCTCCTGCATCCTAAAAATGCAAAGTTCAATTCTTCTTTACTATCTTCGCTAGCCCCTTTTATCTATCCGTAAGTCCTGCCTGACTCACGGGACTTCCTTGATAAATATAAAATTAATAATGAGAAGGTTATCAAATAAATGGTCGAACCTCGCACTGCCCCGATCAGCTATGTTTTGACCTCTACCTTTTCAAAAGAGGGTATATTCCTGT
This sequence comes from Dendrocalamus latiflorus, assembly GCA_017311315.1. Taxonomy (NCBI): domain Eukaryota; kingdom Viridiplantae; phylum Streptophyta; class Magnoliopsida; order Poales; family Poaceae; genus Dendrocalamus; species Dendrocalamus latiflorus. Next base: position 25,943,873 of record CM029663.1, read on the forward strand.
AGATACTTCTTCATTCTGGTCCCTCCTTATTCTAAATTTTCCCTCACGGTAAAGCTATTCTGCCACCTCATTCCTTCGCCCAATTCATCTACCGCTGTGCTTACGGCACACTAACCCGAATCATCCTTCTATTCTCAAATCGTAATAAATGTATAATTTAAATTAACATGGGCATTTAAAGTGTTTGGATTTATTTGGTCTTTCTTTTCTTTGCCGCGTATTAGAATCTGAAGACTCAACCGGACGACGGATTCGAATAAGACCAAGACTCGGGTAAAAGCGAGGACTAGTAAAATTAAGATCAATGACTGAGAAGGCTTTGAATTAGAGCAATCAAGGCCGTGGTACACCAAGCAAGGCAAGTCATCACTTTGATCATATTGATCCTACATTTTATGCAAAACTATGTTCTTTTAAACTATCAACTTGCGTGCCTAATTTGTTATGCAAATATAAGTTAAAGCTTAAGGTAGCTACATGCCCACTTGATGTTGTATTAAATTTACTATGCCATCCCTTGATATTTGAATCACCTGATCCTTGTCACCCTAGATATTAATGATAACTTTCTTAGCTATACGTCATATTAAATGCCATGCTAGTCTTGTCAAAGTTCATGGCACTAGTTGCCCTGATCATCAATCTTTAAAACATCAGAATTTGTTTTGGGACAGTCATGGGATGTATGTGGCTGAGTATTTTGCTACAACTGTTTTATGCTTCTCAAAACCCTAAAAATCGGCTTTACCTGTCTGGGCGGTTGGTGAGAGTGGATGGTGCTGATGTCGCACGAGAACCCGTGGTTTGTGGTAAGAACCGCCTGGACAAATTAAGGACTGAATCTTGTACTGACCTCCTGGTGTAAAACAGTACAACCACAAGTCTATATGGGTACGACCTAGCTGATTAACTTGCAAAGGTTTAGTTTAGATATCATCACGGAAGATGGGTGCCAGAGCACTGGTTTACTCATACGGCGCAAGAGGGGGCTTCTGACTATGGTGGATGTAGCCCTTCAGCGGTGAAACCTCAGCGGGGTGGTATCTAGCTAAATCGGAGTAAGGTAAAGGCTTTGTGATAAACCATCCGGGTCTCATGCCTAAGGAAGCATGTAGGCTATTAAGATGACTTATCTCTTGTGGTGAAAGTGTACAACCTCTGCAGAGTGTAAACTATTCGAATAGCCGTGCCCACGGTTAAGGGCGGACATGGGAACCTACTCGAGTTAGTTCTGTTTCCAAAAAAATATTTGTGGGTGGGATAAAACCTATCAGAGAGATGTACTCTAACCATGAACTTTTCCTGGAGAGATGCACTCCAGCGGCGAAAACTAGCATTGGTGGAGGTAACCATGCACTGTAAAAAGGTGGATGTAACCTACACTACAAATATTATCGCATTCTCACAATCAATTTCATAAAACATGTTTCAGTTAAAATTGCTACGTCTCAGGAGATTTTTCTTACTTATTGTAATTCCAAAACCATGTTTTTAGCAAATAAAAGAAACTCAAGCCTCCCTTGACAGCTTTGCATCTAATTATTACTGCATCCTGTGTGGTGGCTTGCTGAGTATCATCGTACTCATTCTGGCTTAACTGCCATCATTCAGTCAGAAAGGAAATAAAGTCAAGCCCTGCGATGCCTAAAAAGGGTCGACAGAGCTGGAAGACGATGAGGCCATGGACTAGGTCGCGAACCCCAGTTGGCTGCCTGTGGGCAAGTCCTGCGGGTCCCACCTGTGTGAAGTTTTCGCTGCTGCATTTTATCATTTCCGGCCTAACCGGCCCATGAGTAAGTATTACTGTATTATTTACGCTTCCGCATGGTATATTTTTGATATACAGTAATGTATCTGTGAGCACTATCTACTGATCCAGGGAATAGTGCGGTGGAATCACAGAGGATCTGGGTTTGCTAACCTGAGGTCCGACAGAGCTGGTATCAGAGCATATCGACTGTAGGTCGTAACCTTAGTTAGCATGGCCGTTAGCTCTATGACTAGAATTATTTCTTCAAAATCTAACTGCAAAATATAAGTAGTATTACTACTCTTATCCCTCTTATATGATTCCCTCTCATCTATTTGCTGCCCTGGCCATTTTTAGATCCAAGGCTCTCTTATCCCAAATTCAAACTAACGCGTGCCTGTGTTCTCTTCTGAAAAATTACCATGGGCCAAAATCATAAAACCTATATTGAGTTTTATTTACAAAAGTTGCTTATCCTTGGAAGATTAAATTGCCAACTTTTGTTTGCAAAGCATATTTCTAAGCTCATTTCAACAAACCTAAGCTTCCAAGGAAAATCTTTCCAAAAATAAAACCCCCCTGCTAGTTTATTCCAAGGATTCGCTTTGATTTCCCATACATAAGTGTAAATCCTGGGGGATTCATGTCAATCGTAAGAGAGAATCAATGGTGTGAATGTTTGGATGAAAAATAGGCAGATCAATTTGAAAGACTGGATTAGTTACATGGGTGAACCAACTTGATAATCGGATTGACTGAGTGGATAGACCAGTTTACATGATTGAATTGGTTAAAACGGGTGGACCAATTTAAATGATTGGAATTGATTAAATGAGTGGACTGACTCAAAAGAGATTGGATTGGCTAAAATACGTGGGTCGGTGGAATTTTAGAAAAGTGGGGAGTCTAATAACAATTGTTGGTTTGCAGCTTTAATAAATAGCATGGCTCCCAGAGAATGTTTATACTAGTGGGATAATGGAATATAGCTTGATTAGTGCATGGGTTATTGAAAATTCTGAGGAAATTGCGATAAGTCATAATAACCCTTGATTTATAGATTTGAGTAATAATCTTATTTCTTGGTGGACGTTTATGACAATGAAGTCGCTTGGAAGAAAATTTGCGGATAGTGAGACTGATCACTTGGTAAACATATTACGAGTATACACCAATAGTGGAAAAGGTTGGATTATAATACAAATGCTACTTGTGGGTTGAAATATTGGGACCATAATACAAGTGGTACTGGTGGATTTAAAATGTACAATATGTGAGTGGTACTGGTGGATTTAAAACATGGAGATATTGAAACCATGATACAAACAGGTATGGGTGGATTTAAAGGTAAATAATTTGGAGTAAAGTTCAAGTAAATAGTTGAATGGGATTGTGGAATGATGAACCCAAGACTGAATTTATGATTTTAGGTAGGAGAGTGAGATCCACTTGAGGAATAAGTAACTCTGATTTGGTGAATGAAACCATAGATGATACCTTGGAAGTTATATGATTGTGGATCGGATAAATGATAACACTTACGGTTTGGAGTATTAGACGAACAATCGTGCTGAGACTAAGTAATGAAGGAAGTCAGTTTTAGATTCAATCAAGTATAAGCAAGTTTAACAAGGCTATGGATTCTAAGCCTACGAATGAAAAGATTATGGGAGTAAATTAGTCTATTGATACTGTGATATTGGAGGATGCTAGGATACCTTTGCCAAAAATGGGGTATTTTAAAAGTTCTAGTATTCCAAAACCATTTCGCAAAAAGAGAATCAACCTTGATATAGAACTCTATATCAAGGGTATACAATGCATTTTCGTTGCAAAAAGACTTGATTCAAGTTACTCCAAAACTTGGGAACCTACTAGCGCTAAAAACTTTTGATGGGGTTTATCATGAAAAAGAAAATATTTTCAACCTCAGCATTTTGAAAATTGATATCTAAAAAGCTCTGTTTCGAAAATAATAATAAGAAGCATGAGCCTCGCCACCAACACACTTCTCCACCCTCTCCTTCTCTGCTTCTGTATACAAAAAGGAAATTTGACTTTCTCCTTCACCCTCCTCTCAAAAATTTAAGCTCGAAGATATCAAGGATTGCTCGTGAAGATTTGGTGGCCTCGCTTCAGCAAACCTAGTATTCAGAACCCTGTGCCTTCTTGTGTGTGTCCCCGCGCATAGACGTTGCTTGGTCAAAAAGATTTTATTGGCCCTGTGCACTGCCTTCTTGCCCTCGGGCGTTGTATTTCGTAGTCACAGGACATGTTTGTTTGTAAAAGCCTGGTTTTTCCGTGTGGCTTGTGTACTGCCCCAGCTGCTGGGTGTGCACTCCTTAGAATGGTTTAAAATATCTCATCCGCGTAATCTTTTTCGTACCTCATGCTAATTCCCCCTTACCTTATTGCTGTAAACCTCGTCAAGACTGAAAGCAAGAGGTAGCAGATAGCCAAGGCAAGGTTCTCAAAGGTTTGAAAATTAAAAAGGCAACATCTTTGGAAAAGACAACCACTAAGAGGCCTTAGACCGCAAAAGGATCAAGACTCAAGTTTCTATCTCACGACAAACCCGCTGATACAGTCGTCACCAAGCAAGTAGTGGCCAAGAACAAGGCTAGAAACAAGAAGGAGGAACCGGTAGCCTATACTCGTTTTGGTCCTTACCACTCAATAAATATTCGCTCAGACCCACTCCGCAGAGATTGCTGAGAAGCAACCATCACGATGGGAATAACAGTGGTATGACACCAAGCAAACATCGAAAGGATATTCTTTGCTTCTGTTGCCAAAATACTGGACACTATGCTAACCGGTGCCCCCAGAGGAAGAAAGACAAAGTGGCCAACTGCTTCAAATACAGTGACCCAGGACATTATGTGAGAAACTGCCCTTCGCGGAGATTGAACAAGCAAGAAAAGGATATCGTCGCCATCAGCCTCGGTCTTGAAAAAGGGAAGGACTTTAACTCCAAGTGTGTCATCCAGAAACCAACAGGACCTAATGAAGCCCTACTACCCGGTCCAAAAGAATTTCCAGCTACTACATAGGCTGAATGTGGCAAGACCGGACATGACGCCCAGTCATACCCTCCACTACGACAGGTTACATGCTTTGCCTGCGGACAACCAGGACACTATAGTTACAATTGCCCAGCTCCGTACTGCCCTTACTACAAGGAACACCATCTATCAGAAGGCTGTCTCAAGAACCTAGTGGCATGTACACGTTGTGGGGAAAAAGGACACCAAGTAGATCAATGCACTGCAAGCTGCCTCAACTGTGAGGAAGATCATCAACCTGGAGAATGCCCCATGAGCACGATCACATGCTTTCTCTGTGAAGGATAAGATCATTGCCCCAAGGACTGCTCCATAAACTTATTGCTAACCAAGGCTGCCAAGATACAAAAGCTGAGTCTCCAAACTGCCATCAGACTCACAATGACCAAAGCTGACAAGCGCAATTAGTACCGGTCACCCGCCAGTTTAAGGGGGGTAGCCAGAATAAACAAGGAGTGTTGGGACACCACGATGAAGGGCCACTGCCACCAATCCAAGGTAAAGGGAAAGTCAACAACCAGCGTTGAAGAAACCACAATCCTCAAAGATGTCGAGCAATGAAGGGAAGCCAACATCAAATTATCAAGAAGAGCAAGGTTCTCTCTGTGTGACATTTTTCTAAGTGCTAATCCACTTTTGTGTAGCCCCTCTTTTCCGGCAGCATCAAGAGCAGTGCGCGTAGTATCAAGCAGTACCCTAGAACCTTTTTGCTAGTCAGCTTGTTCCCACCTACTTCTTTCTACTCCACTCGAATCTCGACGACGAGATTCCTGTTAAGGGGGGTAGGATCTGTAACATCCCAAATAGGGAGCTAGTATAATTTCAAAAATCTTAAAAACCTTTTAATCGTTTTTCCTGTGTTCTCAAAAATTTTGGTGATATTTGAATTTCTCGAGTTTGATTTCTTGCCAAAAAGCCCGATTAATAAAAGTCCAAACCCTGGAATCAGGAACCATAAATTAAAGTTTAAGATTTAGAAAATCCAATTTCCCTTGGAAGTGTGAATTTCAAATTTAAATTGAACTCCAGGTATTCAAAGCCAAGAATAGAAATTAAAAATTTATATAAAATCTTTCCATTCAATTTGCGTATCCGGAAATTCAAATTCGGAAAATTAAGATTTATTTCTCCCAAAACCCGGCGATCTCAAAAGTTAAATTGTTGAGTTCAAAAATCTGAACTTAGCTTTCAAACTTAAAATCCACTCACAAATCAAAATTCGGAAAATCTTGAAACCCCCTTAAATCCCTTCTTGGGCCCGGCCCATCTCTTTTTTTTTCCGGTCCGACCAACCCGTTCGGCCGCCCCTCCTCTTCACTGGCCTTCGGCCCAGCCGAAGCCGACCGCGCCCCGTTCTTCTCTTCCTCCCCCGTTTCTTCCTCGTCCTCCCCTCTGTTCATGGCGTCGCCGGCCCGGCCCCTTGCTCCGGCCGCGCCCACCAGCTACAGCCGCCGTAGTTTCGCACAGCGCCCCCGGTTTTCCCCCTGTCACCTCTGCGCCAGTAGCCTACCACCGGCCTACTCCCCGCGCCACTCTCCTACGCCGCTGCGCCATGCCGCCGCCCATGCCACTGTACCCGCGCCCATGCCGAAGTACGCCTCTCCCATGCCGCCGTCGTACGCGCTCTCGCCTATAAAGGGGCCCGAGCTCGCCTCCCTTCTGCTCCTCCTCCTCCTCCCACCGGCCGAGCACGGCTCGTGTCCGCCGCCATTACCGCCGCCACTTCCTCCTCCCGCGGTCCCGGGCCGATTCCGCGTGGCAAGAGCAGCGCCTCGATGCCCCGAGGTCTTCCCCACCGCCGGCCTGCGCTCTCCTCCACCGCCGCGACCCCGCCACGGCAACCCGGCCGCACCACCGCTAGTGCACGTCGCCGGCCCTTCCCGGTCTTCCTCCAGCCACCCTAATAGCTCGGGTAAGCTCCTGTGACTCCGCTCGTGCTCCGGCGCGCCTCCTTTCCTCCCCCCTCGCACCCGGCCGCCGGCGCCCCTTTCTCCCTCACCGCCGGCCGCCTAACGCCGCCGCCAGCCCGCCTTGGCGCCTCCCAAGCTGAAGCCACTGCCCCCCAAGTTACCTCGTCGCCGGGGCACCCCCTTTGGCCGGTCGCCGTCGCTTCCCCGGCTGCTCCTCGCCGGCGACGCCGCACGGCCTCACAGCCACCGAGCTCCCCTGTTTCGCTGTTTTGGCCCATGCTCTGCTCTGGTTCCAGCCGAAGCTGCCCTCCCTCTCTGTCCATCTCCCTTATGACATGTGGGCCCCACTAAAAGTAACCTCTAGCAAATGGGTATCACTTGCAGCCTCTCCCCTTTATTTCTAGGATCAATCTTAGAATATGAATTGTAAATAAAGATGGGAATAATAATATAATTGTGAAATTAAACTAAAAGGGTTATGAAATGAAATTAAAATTTTAAGTTTGATTAATTGCAGGTAAAGACACCTTGTGCATGACAATAAGAATAAGGAATCGTTTATGAATTCATAATAAAAGGATTTATGCAATTAAATTAACAACTTCACATTTGTAAATCTTATGCCAATCATGATTAATAAGTTGATTCTCATGTACAAGATTAATCAAGCTAAATCCATGGCATGAACTATTTTCCCATTACTGAGAAAGTAACATAAAGTTAGTAACCTAATAATCTTCACGTGAAATAAATTAAATGATTCTCTTTTATTCATAAAAAGTGCTAGAGACTTAACCCCAATAATTAAAGATGCATGTTTGAAGCCTTATAAAGATAATTCTAACGATTCCAAATTCTACTCTGAAAACTCGGATAATAATTTTAACCCCCCTAAAATCTCAAGTGATCTAAGTGTTATCTTCCATCTCTTGATCTAAATTGAAATCCATTAGTGCAAACTAAATAAATCAATTTAACAAGATTTTGCCACATAAAATATCAAGTGTGATTTGCTCATCTCTACTGCCATGGAAACTCTCCTTCCAAAACTGCTTAAAAATAATTGTAATGAAGACTTTAACATTATCTTAAAATACTGAGATTAAGATGATAAATAAAATACGATTAAGAAAGCCCTAAACAAGAAAGTGCAATCCTTAGTCTTTGTCTCGCACCCAAATCCCCAATCATTATCTCGGGATTTAACTTTAATGATCGAAATTAAATAATGATAATAAAAGGAATAGCTTTACTAAGAAAGTCCTTGTAAGGATCCTAACTCTCCTTTTTGACAAACCACAACCGTTGATCCTATCGAATAAAATTATTAATCAAGTAAGATAATTAACTTTAGAATTGACAGCTACAATCTCAGATAAATATCGCCTCATGAAATATCAAATTTCATTAAATAATTAAAATTACTCATCTCCTGTAAAGCTCCTGCATCCTAAAAATGCAAAGTTCAATTCTTCTTTACTATCTTCGCTAGCCCCTTTTATCTATCCGTAAGTCCTGCCTGACTCACGGGACTTCCTTGATAAATATAAAATTAATAATGAGAAGGTTATCAAATAAATGGTCGAACCTCGCACTGCCCCGATCAGCTATGTTTTGACCTCTACCTTTTCAAAAGAGGGTATATTCCTGTAGATACTTCTTCATTCTGGTCCCTCCTTATTCTAAATTTTCCCTCACGGTAAAGCTATTCTGCCACCTCATTCCTTCGCCCAATTCATCTACCGCTGTGCTTACGGCACACTAACCCGAATCATCCTTCTATTCTCAAATCGTAATAAATGTATAATTTAAATTAACATGGGCATTTAAAGTGTTTGGATTTATTTGGTCTTTCTTTTCTTTGCCGCGTATTAGAATCTGAAGACTCAACCGGACGACGGATTCGAATAAGACCAAGACTCGGGTAAAAGCGAGGACTAGTAAAATTAAGATCAATGACTGAGAAGGCTTTGAATTAGAGCAATCAAGGCCGTGGTACACCAAGCAAGGCAAGTCATCACTTTGATCATATTGATCCTACATTTTATGCAAAACTATGTTCTTTTAAACTATCAACTTGCGTGCCTAATTTGTTATGCAAATATAAGTTAAAGCTTAAGGTAGCTACATGCCCACTTGATGTTGTATTAAATTTACTATGCCATCCCTTGATATTTGAATCACCTGATCCTTGTCACCCTAGATATTAATGATAACTTTCTTAGCTATACGTCATATTAAATGCCATGCTAGTCTTGTCAAAGTTCATGGCACTAGTTGCCCTGATCATCAATCTTTAAAACATCAGAATTTGTTTTGGGACAGTCATGGGATGTATGTGGCTGAGTATTTTGCTACAACTGTTTTATGCTTCTCAAAACCCTAAAAATCGGCTTTACCTGTCTGGGCGGTTGGTGAGAGTGGATGGTGCTGATGTCGCACGAGAACCCGTGGTTTGTGGTAAGAACCGCCTGGACAAATTAAGGACTGAATCTTGTACTGACCTCCTGGTGTAAAACAGTACAACCACAAGTCTATATGGGTACGACCTAGCTGATTAACTTGCAAAGGTTTAGTTTAGATATCATCACGGAAGATGGGTGCCAGAGCACTGGTTTACTCATACGGCGCAAGAGGGGGCTTCTGACTATGGTGGATGTAGCCCTTCAGCGGTGAAACCTCAGCGGGGTGGTATCTAGCTAAATCGGAGTAAGGTAAAGGCTTTGTGATAAACCATCCGGGTCTCATGCCTAAGGAAGCATGTAGGCTATTAAGATGACTTATCTCTTGTGGTGAAAGTGTACAACCTCTGCAGAGTGTAAACTATTCGAATAGCCGTGCCCACGGTTAAGGGCGGACATGGGAACCTACTCGAGTTAGTTCTGTTTCCAAAAAAATATTTGTGGGTGGGATAAAACCTATCAGAGAGATGTACTCTAACCATGAACTTTTCCTGGAGAGATGCACTCCAGCGGCGAAAACTAGCATTGGTGGAGGTAACCATGCACTGTAAAAAGGTGGATGTAACCTACACTACAAATATTATCGCATTCTCACAATCAATTTCATAAAACATGTTTCAGTTAAAATTGCTACGTCTCAGGAGATTTTTCTTACTTATTGTAATTCCAAAACCATGTTTTTAGCAAATAAAAGAAACTCAAGCCTCCCTTGACAGCTTTGCATCTAATTATTACTGCATCCTGTGTGGTGGCTTGCTGAGTATCATCGTACTCATTCTGGCTTAACTGCCATCATTCAGTCAGAAAGGAAATAAAGTCAAGCCCTGCGATGCCTAAAAAGGGTCGACAGAGCTGGAAGACGATGAGGCCATGGACTAGGTCGCGAACCCCAGTTGGCTGCCTGTGGGCAAGTCCTGCGGGTCCCACCTGTGTGAAGTTTTCGCTGCTGCATTTTATCATTTCCGGCCTAACCGGCCCATGAGTAAGTATTACTGTATTATTTACGCTTCCGCATGGTATATTTTTGATATACAGTAATGTATCTGTGAGCACTATCTACTGATCCAGGGAATAGTGCGGTGGAATCACAGAGGATCTGGGTTTGCTAACCTGAGGTCCGACAGAGCTGGTATCAGAGCATATCGACTGTAGGTCGTAACCTTAGTTAGCATGGCCGTTAGCTCTATGACTAGAATTATTTCTTCAAAATCTAACTGCAAAATATAAGTAGTATTACTACTCTTATCCCTCTTATATGATTCCCTCTCATCTATTTGCTGCCCTGGCCATTTTTAGATCCAAGGCTCTCTTATCCCAAATTCAAACTAACGCGTGCCTGTGTTCTCTTCTGAAAAATTACCATGGGCCAAAATCATAAAACCTATATTGAGTTTTATTTACAAAAGTTGCTTATCCTTGGAAGATTAAATTGCCAACTTTTGTTTGCAAAGCATATTTCTAAGCTCATTTCAACAAACCTAAGCTTCCAAGGAAAATCTTTCCAAAAATAAAACCCCCCTGCTAGTTTATTCCAAGGATTCGCTTTGATTTCCCATACATAAGTGTAAATCCTGGGGGATTCATGTCAATCGTAAGAGAGAATCAATGGTGTGAATGTTTGGATGAAAAATAGGCAGATCAATTTGAAAGACTGGATTAGTTACATGGGTGAACCAACTTGATAATCGGATTGACTGAGTGGATAGACCAGTTTACATGATTGAATTGGTTAAAACGGGTGGACCAATTTAAATGATTGGAATTGATTAAATGAGTGGACTGACTCAAAAGAGATTGGATTGGCTAAAATACGTGGGTCGGTGGAATTTTAGAAAAGTGGGGAGTCTAATAACAATTGTTGGTTTGCAGCTTTAATAAATAGCATGGCTCCCAGAGAATGTTTATACTAGTGGGATAATGGAATATAGCTTGATTAGTGCATGGGTTATTGAAAATTCTGAGGAAATTGCGATAAGTCATAATAACCCTTGATTTATAGATTTGAGTAATAATCTTATTTCTTGGTGGACGTTTATGACAATGAAGTCGCTTGGAAGAAAATTTGCGGATAGTGAGACTGATCACTTGGTAAACATATTACGAGTATACACCAATAGTGGAAAAGGTTGGATTATAATACAAATGCTACTTGTGGGTTGAAATATTGGGACCATAATACAAGTGGTACTGGTGGATTTAAAATGTACAATATGTGAGTGGTACTGGTGGATTTAAAACATGGAGATATTGAAACCATGATACAAACAGGTATGGGTGGATTTAAAGGTAAATAATTTGGAGTAAAGTTCAAGTAAATAGTTGAATGGGATTGTGGAATGATGAACCCAAGACTGAATTTATGATTTTAGGTAGGAGAGTGAGATCCACTTGAGGAATAAGTAACTCTGATTTGGTGAATGAAACCATAGATGATACCTTGGAAGTTATATGATTGTGGATCGGATAAATGATAACACTTACGGTTTGGAGTATTAGACGAACAATCGTGCTGAGACTAAGTAATGAAGGAAGTCAGTTTTAGATTCAATCAAGTATAAGCAAGTTTAACAAGGCTATGGATTCTAAGCCTACGAATGAAAAGATTATGGGAGTAAATTAGTCTATTGATACTGTGATATTGGAGGATGCTAGGATACCTTTGCCAAAAATGGGGTATTTTAAAAGTTCTAGTATTCCAAAACCATTTCGCAAAAAGAGAATCAACCTTGATATAGAACTCTATATCAAGGGTATACAATGCATTTTCGTTGCAAAAAGACTTGATTCAAGTTACTCCAAAACTTGGGAACCTACTAGCGCTAAAAACTTTTGATGGGGTTTATCATGAAAAAGAAAATATTTTCAACCTCAGCATTTTGAAAATTGATATCTAAAAAGCTCTGTTTCGAAAATAATAATAAGAAGCATGAGCCTCGCCACCAACACACTTCTCCACCCTCTCCTTCTCTGCTTCTGTATACAAAAAGGAAATTTGACTTTCTCCTTCACCCTCCTCTCAAAAATTTAAGCTCGAAGATATCAAGGATTGCTCGTGAAGATTTGGTGGCCTCGCTTCAGCAAACCTAGTATTCAGAACCCTGTGCCTTCTTGTGTGTGTCCCCGCGCATAGACGTTGCTTGGTCAAAAAGATTTTATTGGCCCTGTGCACTGCCTTCTTGCCCTCGGGCGTTGTATTTCGTAGTCACAGGACATGTTTGTTTGTAAAAGCCTGGTTTTTCCGTGTGGCTTGTGTACTGCCCCAGCTGCTGGGTGTGCACTCCTTAGAATGGTTTAAAATATCTCATCCGCGTAATCTTTTTCGTACCTCATGCTAATTCCCCCTTACCTTATTGCTGTAAACCTCGTCAAGACTGAAAGCAAGAGGTAGCAGATAGCCAAGGCAAGGTTCTCAAAGGTTTGAAAATTAAAAAGGCAACATCTTTGGAAAAGACAACCACTAAGAGGCCTTAGACCGCAAAAGGATCAAGACTCAAGTTTCTATCTCACGACAAACCCGCTGATACAGTCGTCACCAAGCAAGTAGTGGCCAAGAACAAGGCTAGAAACAAGAAGGAGGAACCGGTAGCCTATACTCGTTTTGGTCCTTACCACTCAATAAATATTCGCTCAGACCCACTCCGCAGAGATTGCTGAGAAGCAACCATCACGATGGGAATAACAGTGGTATGACACCAAGCAAACATCGAAAGGATATTCTTTGCTTCTGTTGCCAAAATACTGGACACTATGCTAACCGGTGCCCCCAGAGGAAGAAAGACAAAGTGGCCAACTGCTTCAAATACAGTGACCCAGGACATTATGTGAGAAACTGCCCTTCGCGGAGATTGAACAAGCAAGAAAAGGATATCGTCGCCATCAGCCTCGGTCTTGAAAAAGGGAAGGACTTTAACTCCAAGTGTGTCATCCAGAAACCAACAGGACCTAATGAAGCCCTACTACCCGGTCCAAAAGAATTTCCAGCTACTACATAGGCTGAATGTGGCAAGACCGGACATGACGCCCAGTCATACCCTCCACTACGACAGGTTACATGCTTTGCCTGCGGACAACCAGGACACTATAGTTACAATTGCCCAGCTCCGTACTGCCCTTACTACAAGGAACACCATCTATCAGAAGGCTGTCTCAAGAACCTAGTGGCATGTACACGTTGTGGGGAAAAAGGACACCAAGTAGATCAATGCACTGCAAGCTGCCTCAACTGTGAGGAAGATCATCAACCTGGAGAATGCCCCATGAGCACGATCACATGCTTTCTCTGTGAAGGATAAGATCATTGCCCCAAGGACTGCTCCATAAACTTATTGCTAACCAAGGCTGCCAAGATACAAAAGCTGAGTCTCCAAACTGCCATCAGACTCACAATGACCAAAGCTGACAAGCGCAATTAGTACCGGTCACCCGCCAGTTTAAGGGGGGTAGCCAGAATAAACAAGGAGTGTTGGGACACCACGATGAAGGGCCACTGCCACCAATCCAAGGTAAAGGGAAAGTCAACAACCAGCGTTGAAGAAACCACAATCCTCAAAGATGTCGAGCAATGAAGGGAAGCCAACATCAAATTATCAAGAAGAGCAAGGTTCTCTCTGTGTGACATTTTTCTAAGTGCTAATCCACTTTTGTGTAGCCCCTCTTTTCCGGCAGCATCAAGAGCAGTGCGCGTAGTATCAAGCAGTACCCTAGAACCTTTTTGCTAGTCAGCTTGTTCCCACCTACTTCTTTCTACTCCACTCGAATCTCGACGACGAGATTCCTGTTAAGGGGGGTAGGATCTGTAACATCCCAAATAGGGAGCTAGTATAATTTCAAAAATCTTAAAAACCTTTTAATCGTTTTTCCTGTGTTCTCAAAAATTTTGGTGATATTTGAATTTCTCGAGTTTGATTTCTTGCCAAAAAGCCCGATTAATAAAAGTCCAAACCCTGGAATCAGGAACCATAAATTAAAGTTTAAGATTTAGAAAATCCAATTTCCCTTGGAAGTGTGAATTTCAAATTTAAATTGAACTCCAGGTATTCAAAGCCAAGAATAGAAATTAAAAATTTATATAAAATCTTTCCATTCAATTTGCGTATCCGGAAATTCAAATTCGGAAAATTAAGATTTATTTCTCCCAAAACCCGGCGATCTCAAAAGTTAAATTGTTGAGTTCAAAAATCTGAACTTAGCTTTCAAACTTAAAATCCACTCACAAATCAAAATTCGGAAAATCTTGAAACCCCCTTAAATCCCTTCTTGGGCCCGGCCCATCTCTTTTTTTTTCCGGTCCGACCAACCCGTTCGGCCGCCCCTCCTCTTCACTGGCCTTCGGCCCAGCCGAAGCCGACCGCGCCCCGTTCTTCTCTTCCTCCCCCGTTTCTTCCTCGTCCTCCCCTCTGTTCATGGCGTCGCCGGCCCGGCCCCTTGCTCCGGCCGCGCCCACCAGCTACAGCCGCCGTAGTTTCGCACAGCGCCCCCGGTTTTCCCCCTGTCACCTCTGCGCCAGTAGCCTACCACCGGCCTACTCCCCGCGCCACTCTCCTACGCCGCTGCGCCATGCCGCCGCCCATGCCACTGTACCCGCGCCCATGCCGAAGTACGCCTCTCCCATGCCGCCGTCGTACGCGCTCTCGCCTATAAAGGGGCCCGAGCTCGCCTCCCTTCTGCTCCTCCTCCTCCTCCCACCGGCCGAGCACGGCTCGTGTCCGCCGCCATTACCGCCGCCACTTCCTCCTCCCGCGGTCCCGGGCCGATTCCGCGTGGCAAGAGCAGCGCCTCGATGCCCCGAGGTCTTCCCCACCGCCGGCCTGCGCTCTCCTCCACCGCCGCGACCCCGCCACGGCAACCCGGCCGCACCACCGCTAGTGCACGTCGCCGGCCCTTCCCGGTCTTCCTCCAGCCACCCTAATAGCTCGGGTAAGCTCCTGTGACTCCGCTCGTGCTCCGGCGCGCCTCCTTTCCTCCCCCCTCGCACCCGGCCGCCGGCGCCCCTTTCTCCCTCACCGCCGGCCGCCTAACGCCGCCGCCAGCCCGCCTTGGCGCCTCCCAAGCTGAAGCCACTGCCCCCCAAGTTACCTCGTCGCCGGGGCACCCCCTTTGGCCGGTCGCCGTCGCTTCCCCGGCTGCTCCTCGCCGGCGACGCCGCACGGCCTCACAGCCACCGAGCTCCCCTGTTTCGCTGTTTTGGCCCATGCTCTGCTCTGGTTCCAGCCGAAGCTGCCCTCCCTCTCTGTCCATCTCCCTTATGACATGTGGGCCCCACTAAAAGTAACCTCTAGCAAATGGGTATCACTTGCAGCCTCTCCCCTTTATTTCTAGGATCAATCTTAGAATATGAATTGTAAATAAAGATGGGAATAATAATATAATTGTGAAATTAAACTAAAAGGGTTATGAAATGAAATTAAAATTTTAAGTTTGATTAATTGCAGGTAAAGACACCTTGTGCATGACAATAAGAATAAGGAATCGTTTATGAATTCATAATAAAAGGATTTATGCAATTAAATTAACAACTTCACATTTGTAAATCTTATGCCAATCATGATTAATAAGTTGATTCTCATGTACAAGATTAATCAAGCTAAATCCATGGCATGAACTATTTTCCCATTACTGAGAAAGTAACATAAAGTTAGTAACCTAATAATCTTCACGTGAAATAAATTAAATGATTCTCTTTTATTCATAAAAAGTGCTAGAGACTTAACCCCAATAATTAAAGATGCATGTTTGAAGCCTTATAAAGATAATTCTAACGATTCCAAATTCTACTCTGAAAACTCGGATAATAATTTTAACCCCCCTAAAATCTCAAGTGATCTAAGTGTTATCTTCCATCTCTTGATCTAAATTGAAATCCATTAGTGCAAACTAAATAAATCAATTTAACAAGATTTTGCCACATAAAATATCAAGTGTGATTTGCTCATCTCTACTGCCATGGAAACTCTCCTTCCAAAACTGCTTAAAAATAATTGTAATGAAGACTTTAACATTATCTTAAAATACTGAGATTAAGATGATAAATAAAATACGATTAAGAAAGCCCTAAACAAGAAAGTGCAATCCTTAGTCTTTGTCTCGCACCCAAATCCCCAATCATTATCTCGGGATTTAACTTTAATGATCGAAATTAAATAATGATAATAAAAGGAATAGCTTTACTAAGAAAGTCCTTGTAAGGATCCTAACTCTCCTTTTTGACAAACCACAACCGTTGATCCTATCGAATAAAATTATTAATCAAGTAAGATAATTAACTTTAGAATTGACAGCTACAATCTCAGATAAATATCGCCTCATGAAATATCAAATTTCATTAAATAATTAAAATTACTCATCTCCTGTAAAGCTCCTGCATCCTAAAAATGCAAAGTTCAATTCTTCTTTACTATCTTCGCTAGCCCCTTTTATCTATCCGTAAGTCCTGCCTGACTCACGGGACTTCCTTGATAAATATAAAATTAATAATGAGAAGGTTATCAAATAAATGGTCGAACCTCGCACTGCCCCGATCAGCTATGTTTTGACCTCTACCTTTTCAAAAGAGGGTATATTCCTGTAGATACTTCTTCATTCTGGTCCCTCCTTATTCTAAATTTTCCCTCACGGTAAAGCTATTCTGCCACCTCATTCCTTCGCCCAATTCATCTACCGCTGTGCTTACGGCACACTAACCCGAATCATCCTTCTATTCTCAAATCGTAATAAATGTATAATTTAAATTAACATGGGCATTTAAAGTGTTTGGATTTATTTGGTCTTTCTTTTCTTTGCCGCGTATTAGAATCTGAAGACTCAACCGGACGACGGATTCGAATAAGACCAAGACTCGGGTAAAAGCGAGGACTAGTAAAATTAAGATCAATGACTGAGAAGGCTTTGAATTAGAGCAATCAAGGCCGTGGTACACCAAGCAAGGCAAGTCATCACTTTGATCATATTGATCCTACATTTTATGCAAAACTATGTTCTTTTAAACTATCAACTTGCGTGCCTAATTTGTTATGCAAATATAAGTTAAAGCTTAAGGTAGCTACATGCCCACTTGATGTTGTATTAAATTTACTATGCCATCCCTTGATATTTGAATCACCTGATCCTTGTCACCCTAGATATTAATGATAACTTTCTTAGCTATACGTCATATTAAATGCCATGCTAGTCTTGTCAAAGTCCAGGGCACTAGTTGCCCTGATCATCAATCTTTAAAACATCAGAATTTGTTTTGGGACAGTCATGGGATGTACGTGGCTGAGTATTTTGCTACAACTGTTTTATGCTTCTCAAAACCCTAAAAATCGGCTTTACCTGTCTGGGCACTTGATCGCATTATTGACACTTGAGAGCAGCAGCAAGCAGGAGGGAGCAGCAGCCAGCAGCAGGGAGCAGCAGCAAGCAAGCAACGCAGCTGCAGATCTGCAGCAGGCAAGCAGCAGCAAAGCAGGAGACCTGTAGCCAAGAAAATTTGTGGTGAGAAGCTTCTAAAAATTCTCCATTTCCTTAGCAGTTTGTTGCCCTTGAATTGCCATTGGCGCTCATCAAAAAGCTCATCGTAGCACAGTTAAGAAAGCTCAAATTTTCTTTCCATTTCATTGAATATGAAAAACATATCATAGGAAAGAGGTGGTTTCTAATTTCTCAAACAACAGCAGCCAAAACGCATGTATATCCCACTTAAATCCACCTTACTTTGCTAGAGAACCAAAGGAGTAAATTTGTATTGCATAAGAGTTAAAACGAAGCAAGAAAGAGTCTACCCCAAACTGAACCATCTCCCCTGTGAACAGCAGTATTGCAAAGGGCAACTACCAACAACACAAAGCCACATCAACAGATCAAGATATAGACAAATTTGTTACCATAGTGCTCTTCCAAATGGGTATGCCCTGAATGAGATGGAAAATGATGTAGGGATTGCTTGGGGGACAAGCTGCATGTTCAATTTGAGGCACTATGTTATTTATTTTTGAAACTTGCCTTGCCTTTCTTTCTATAGAAGCATATGATCCTCTTGTTTATTACTGATACATGTTTTTGTTGCTGCATGATATTGTAGTTGATGGCTGGTAAAAGTATCAATGTTTGGGACCATGGAGAGAGACTAGGAGGTGCTGGTTGGAAGTGCAGATATTGTAAGCTTACGAAGTCAGGCGGAGGTGTGACACGCCTGAAAGAACATCTTGCTGGGAAGCACGGGGATGTTATTCCTTGCAGTGGGGTTCCGGCGGAAGTGAGAAGGCTCATGCTAGCAAGTATAGAAGAAACGAAGGCTAAGAAGAAATCTATTAGAAATGAGCGCCTGAGAATGGAGCAAGTTACTTCAGAGCCTGTAGCGCGTGGTCAATCACGTGAAAATGTCTTTGATGATGATGATGAGGAAAAGCAGATGGAATGGACTCACCGAGAGTCGTTGGAGTTGCACCAGCTCGAGCAGAGGGCAAGAGCCCGGGGTGCGACATTTGAACATGGTGGAGGTAGTGGAAGTGCCACAGGAAGGGGCACAGGAAGAAATGCTTTTTCGAGGATGTTTGGCAGGTCGTAGTCTATGAGAGTTGATTCTGATATTTTGCGCAGTCGGGCACCCGTCCAAGCCTGCATTGACACAACTCTTAAGAAAGAAGCAAAGTCAAAACTTGGAAAAGTTGGGCTAAGTGGTTCCACAGTAATGACATTCCTGGAAATAAGGCAGAGTGTCCTTATTTTCGTGCTGCCATCAAGGTTACACAAGAACTTGGTGAAGGTGTTGCGTCACCTAGAGGGCATGAAATTGATAGGCCATACCTTGATGTTAATGAACTGGAGATAAAGGAGTATGTACAGCAGTTCAAAGAAGATTGGAGCATATATGGAGTATCCATCATGTGTGATTCCTGGACAGGACCTACACAGATGAGTATAATTAACTTCATGTTGTACTGTAATGGAATAATGTTTTTTCATAAGTCAGTGAATGCGACTAGTGACGTACAAAATGCGGACTTTTTGTATCGTGAGATCCGTAAAGTTGTCGAAGAAATTGGAGTTAAACATGTTATGCAGATTGTGACTGATAATGGTGCAAACTACAAGAAAGCATGTCAACTGGTAATTGAAGAATATCAACTCTAGTCTGGCAGCCCTGTGCAGCACATACTATGAACATCATGTTGAAGAACATTGGCCAGTTCAACGAGGTTGCTGCGGCTGTCAAGGCGACCAAGAGGATTTGTCGCTTTCTATACAACCACAATCGCCTGCATAATGAAATGCGACAACAAATTAGAGGAGAGATAGTTCGTCCAAACGCCACAAGATTTGGAACGATATTTGTTTTCTTGAAAAGTTTTTGGGACAGAAAAGACAAGTTCATGAAGTGGATGATATCAAATGTGTGAAGCTCCAACCATTTGTCTATGACCGAAGAAGGAGAATACATGTATTCCTGCCTCACAAGTAGACAATGGTGGTCTAGTATGGATTAGGTCATTAAAGTGGTACAACCAATTTATCAACTACTGAGATTTGTAGACCAACAGAAATTTGCAACAGTGGCAGGACTGGTTGCAAAAACATATGAGCTTCAATTTGAACTTAATGACGTGTTAAAAGAAGATAAGGCTACCTATAATCGAATTATGGAGCTAGCTAATAGAAGAATTGCAATGTTGAAGCAACACACCTACATCGTTCCAGGCAAGTACATACTTTCGTAAACCATAACACATTCTATTGCATATTTGTTATATTTTGTCTAATAGACTATGTGTGTTTGAACAGCATCGTTGCTTAACCCGCAAAGCCACAGATTATATGATTTGGGGAAGAATGCAGTCCTCGTCAGTGCACTGACAAAAGCAATTCAAAGAATAGCCGACACACCCGAGGATGCAGTGCAAGCTCTAGTCGAGATGGAATATTATCGTAACCGATGAGGCCTATTTGCTTCAAACGAGGCTTACCTTGCTACTAGTCGTATGAGTGCAGGTATGTTCAACATATATTCGAAATACATCAAAATCAACCATTAGTGTTCAACATATGTTCAACATATTTTTCATGTGACTTGCAGCTGTAGGGTGGATGACATTTGGAGCGGAGACAGAAACACTATAAAAATATGCCTTGCGGATTGTCTCACAATGTGTTTCCTCAAGTGGATGTGAACGTAATTGGAGCACATTTGCTTTAGTGCATACCCAATTGAGGAACCGTCTTGGATACAAGAAATTGCATAAGCTTGTATATGTCCACTACAATCTAAGGCTACGATTGCAAGAGCATGAAATTAGAAATGAAGATAGGGATGTAGATTTTTTTGAAGATCTCATTAATGCCACCATGTATGACCGCGCAAATCCAATCCATGAGTGGCTTGACAGCTCCATGAGCCACTCAGAGCCTCTGCTAGATGAGGAAGGTGAGCCCCCTATGCCATCTACAATTGTAGTTAATGCCATATCTGAGTATGAACTTGACAAGGCACTTGATGACCAACCGTTGAAGCAATGGACTAAGAAAACTATTGGCAAGTCTCATGTTACAAAAAGAAAAGCTTGTAGCCAACCAACTGAAAAATTGACTCGAGACTTTGCCTCGCTTACACAAACAAAGAAACAAGTGGTTGGTAAGAAGAAGAAAAAAGACATTGTGGGAAGTGATGAAGAGACAGAAACTCCAACATCTGATGCAGTGGAGTACCAAGAGTCTGACGATAGTTCCTCTTCGTCATCTGATGATGGTGCTGATGGTGGGACATCTCACGATGGGGTACAAGGCCAACAAGACACATGTCAACCATTGGAATTCACCTGTGAGAAAACTTTCGCACATGCTACCCAGGATGAAGACAATGGTTGTCACGAATCAAGAATAATCAAAAAGACCTACACAACAGCTAAGGACCGCCAACGAGATCATCCTCAACCACAAGACTCTTCTTCCTACGCATCATATGGTAGCTCATACTCTTTGCTGACTTATGAGCGTCGAGATGCCAACTTACTATCTTCTGCTGATGATTCTCATTCGTCATCGGACATCTCTTATCCTCCCAATGCAAGATTTGTTTACCAGTGGGTGGAACCTACATACTACCAACAAATTTATAATCATTGGGTACAACATGCCCATCCCACATACACTTGGGATCAATATAAAGCCCACTTGGCTCATTCTGAAGGACTTGTCCTCATTGATAACAATGAGTACGTTGCACAACCTTTGCATTTCTCAACAATGTATTGGTACAAATTGATCCTTCATTAGTGTTTTCACTTTTTAGTACACTACTCAAGTTTAGCATTCATTACTATTAACTTGTGTTTTTATTATTTCAGATGTAACACAACACTACGACGAGAGGGCTTCACCACATGGTCAACATCAAGTTGAATTTATTCAAATGAAGACCCTTTTTTACTAAGATTCAGTTCTTTTTTACCATGGATATGGCAATTTAGAAGGTTTTGTTATATGCTGAAGTATCTCAATTACTTTTGGCCTCATAGTTACAAGAAAATGCTTCAAGAAGGGATTAGTTTGATGTAGTCTTATGCTTTTAGGGTTTTACTTGTTAAAAAAACTTAAGCTTGTGGGGCAAAATGTCCACCCATAACTTTCAATTTAGGGCAACAAAAGTGGAGCTCCAACTTCCATACTGAGTTTGCTATGATAGTTCAACTTTAATTGGTCTTCTTTGGGTTGAGAAATTGGATCCAAATATCTAGCCAAACCCCTCTTGATATTCCATAATTTCATTCATTTTCATAGCTATGATAGAGAAGAGAGCTAAATAGCTTTGATCTTTGGGTCTTCATTCCACCGGTTTTTCCGGTTTTCTCAACGGATTTTCCGGTAACCGACCGGTTACCGGTCCGGTTACCGGTCTCCTCCCGCCCCGTCTAAAAAATTCATTTGGCAAATTTTATCCGGTTTGAATCCGGGATTTCCGGTAACCGAGCGGTAACCGACCGGTTACTGGTACCATCCGGCGGCCGGGATTTGCCCCGGTTCCAGTTTTTCGATCCTTGGGCGGCACCCAAGAATGGAGGGCTAATTCTTACTTGCTTCGGAGAGTAAACATGGCCAACTGTAAACCAACAGCTACACCCATGTCAAGCACTGAGAAGTTGTCGAAAGTTCAGGGGAAGCCACTCTCAGAATCTGATGCTCAACTGTACAGAAGCACAGTAGTAACTCTCCAGTACTTAACCCTTACTCGAATATATCGTTTGCAGTTTATAAGGTATTCCAATTTCTTCAGGCACCCATAGATGTTCATTGGACTGCAGCAAAAAGAATACTCAGGTTCTTGAAGGGCACTGCAATGGTGGGACTAATCACTCAAAAGTCACCATCGAAACTTCTCAGTGCATTCCTTGATGCCGACTGGGCTGGCTGCATGGATGATCGACACTCTGCTGCTGATGCTGCTGCTATAAAGGAAGCAATGGAATTTGCTGGAGCCAGGTTAAAAGCTGCAAAAGAATTGGGAATTTGCTGGAGCCAGGTTAAAAGCTGCAAAAGAATTGGGAATTTGCTGGAGCCAGGTTAAAAGCTGCAAAAGAATTGACGAAGGATCTCATATCATAGTAGACACAGTCACAAAACACAGAGACAAAAGAAAAAAAAAAACCATGACGAATGGAAGACGGCAGCCTGCTGCTGTTGCTACTAGTTGTACTTCGTAATTAGCCAGCACCTCATCAACTTCACTGCCGGTCCGAAAGCACATTATTTACCTCCCGAAGTAATCGGGTAGAATAATTAGCTGCCGAAAGCACCTGCAGGATCAAATATCAACCAGCATTGCGGGCATGACAAGAGGCACATACTACAGTAGGCAGTGGCCACATCCATATTCCAAGGCATGCTTTATGTATGCGCAGCTACACTTCTTACACAGAATTCGTGGATACTTCATACATGAACTGCAGGGCTTCACATCCCACTGCGTCTGCCTGTTCCATTGCCTGCCTATGAAGCAGCTCTCAGTTCTCAAGGGCATAGAGCATATCTAGAACAGAGTTTAAGAACAGAGCTGCTCACGCAGGTCGATAGAGAGTGTTCACTAATGCTGACACTGCAATAGGATTATTCAACTGATGTCAAAGGAAATGATAGTCATGGTCTAGCTCCTCATCATCTAGTACTACGGAATTCAAATGCAATAATGCTAGAGTAGCATGATGTCCAGATCAGGTGGAAAGCAAACACCAGTACGTGACAGCGAATAATTGAGCTCAACGCTTCCTCCTGTTCGTTCGCCACTGTCTCAGCACGAACTGGACAGCTTCCTTCAGAGTCGCCTTCCGTTCTTCTCTGTAGTTCCACAGCTCTCCCACGGGATACCTGCCGCCAGCGTTGTACTCATTAATTTCACGCAGTGCCTTTGTCACCAACGCATATATTTCTTCACCATGCTCTTCTTTTAATTCTCCAAGCTTTGCATCATCCTCAATTATTTCCTACAGAATAGCACGCACTGACTTAAGATGTCCAATAAGGTACCACAGGTAATGAGGTTATAGGACAATATCCATAGGATTGCCTGAAAATCATTGTAAATAGCACAATATGGTGGCGCAGGAACTAGCATTTAACAATATCCAAGATGACAATTGTATATGCATCATTATAAAGCACTCCAATAACAAAAATGCAACTACAAAACACAAAACCATAAAAATGCCACCCCAAAATAACAAAACATGTATGCAAGAGAAGAGATTTAAACATTTAAAAGAAAATTAACAAATGTTACAGGAAAGGTTTGCACTACTAGTAACTCAACAATTGTAAGCTACGGAAGTATGGAAGTATGCAGAATCAGTGGTTACAAATAAAGATTCATACCGTCTCCTTCCCATCAACCATGACAACCCTAAAAGGGTGCCAATCTGGATTTTTAATTTCAGCTTCCCACTTCGAACAAAGAATGGCAGCAGTAACTTCTGCATCCTCTTTCGACGACTTTTGTCTGCAAGCATTTGAAAATGCTTTCAGATCAAGCTCACCCATTCTCTTGATTCCTATATGTGCTCGGCCACCTGAAAGATCAAGCAAGCCCTGTGGAACATGCAGCAGATCAAAAGATGAATGGTCATGAAATATGAAGCACAACATTAAACACATCAATCTCATAACTGAAACAACATAACACAGTAAACACCGCACAATTTGATCGACTTAACATACATTTTCCAGCTCTTTCCGAGCTTCTTGCATTTCAATATTGCTTTTTCTTTCTTTGATAACCAGAGTTTGGTTAAGTGACTCCATTGCATCCAGTTCATCCATCTTTTCTTGCAGCTCCTCACTCAGCTCATTGATTTTATTCTTTGATGCTGAATCTTCATCACCTGGCATATGCTTCATCACTTCCAATTTGCCCTTCAGCTGCTGTATTTCTAATTCAAGCTTCTGTTTTGCATCCAACTGCTGTTCTAACTTCAGGATCTTGTTTAAAGCAGCTTCTTTCTCTCTCTGCAGTTTCCATACAGTAAGACTTCCATACAAAACATATTGTTCAAAAACTAAGCATCATACCACACAATGGGGACCGGGACACATACCTTATGTTCTCCTACAAGCTTAAGCACATTCTCATCAGCTCTCTGTTGTTCCAATGTTGCCAACTTAAGATGGTTTGATTTAATAGCATTCTGAATTCAAGCAACAACAAAGTTACATAAGTTGCATGCCTATTTCTAAATGATAGGGCCTAACCTTTTGCACTATAGTACCTCAGCACTATAAATGATAGGGCCTAACCTTTTGCACTATAAAACGATACCAAGCAAATAAAATGTATGAAGATCACTACTAATAAACAGTTGCCAACAGAAAATAAACATTACACAAAGTTACCAGCAAAATAACACACCCAGAAAATCAAATATCTTCCATTTTTTAAAAAAAAGGTAGCAAAGAAGACAAGATGCAAGAAATCACACACCTTCTGCTTCTCCTGCTCAAGGTTCCTTCTGTCATAATCACTTTTTGCAGCAAGGTCATCAAGCTGCTGGGATCTCGCATTAAGTTCGCTCATCTTGGACTCCAGTTCTGAACGCAGCTTTTGATTATCGTCAATGATCTTTTGTGAATGCCTGCGAGCTAGCTGCTGCATCTTGCGAATTTCTGGTAGTGATTAAGTTTAAGTGATTATTTTAACAATTGAAAACTTGGAGCTGCTGAGGATAGAAATACATGAATCCTGACACATAGACCATTATGAAACAGATAAGTAGGAAAAAAACCATAAACCTTCATTATATGACTGGAGGAGCTGTTCCCTTTGCCCCATCATCTTCTCAAGTGATGCAGTTGTCTCATTGTATCTACATTCAAGCTCCTGTAAATGCCTATTCTTCACCTCAATTTGGTTAGCTAAATTAGCTACAAGTTTGTCAGTTTTACGTGCCCCTTCATTCTCAAGGTCATTGATAGTTTTCAAGTCACCATTTTTTCTTAAGTGGTCCCCAATTAGCCCTGGAGAACTGTGATCATCAGCCCTTGCAACCCATCCAAAAAGCTTTGACCCTTGATTCTGTTTTTGCTTCCAGTCCCTTTTACCATATCCTTCTGCCTCGAAGTAATTTTCAAAGGCAAGTGCGTTTCTGAAACCATTCCAGTCTTTTGCAAACTCAACAATAGCATTCCCTGTATGACCTCTAAAATTCCATAAAGGAATGACCTTCAGTGCGCCAAAGCGTGATAGTTGCTCCTTCATACGATTTCCACTTTCTCCAACTTGGCGCCCATCCTTCCATTCAGTAGGCACGTTAACTAGAACACCCATCCAGGGCCACACAAACTTCTCATCTCTGTTTGGAAGAGGTCGTGGCTCCACAGCAATTGACTGTGACTGTGGCTCAGGGCATTTAGCAAGGCCATTCTTCAAATGCTTGGCAAGGGCACGGTGGGTTGCCTTTTCTTTTGCCTGTCGATTAGGTGCTGCACCTACTCCTGAGGCATGCTGAAGAAGATTATGTATACTGTAATCTTTCTTCTTCTTGCTGGTACAGAATGGGCAACTGTAACTCGCACCATTCTTAACTTTTAAATCTCCTGACATCAGGCGTGCATAGATTTTGCCTTCATACTCATCAATCTCAGAATCACTAATTTCTGAATCATCGTCTGAACTATAATCCATTTTCAAAAAGGAGGGCAAATCTTGATAACCTAGACAAGAAATAAAGATTGAGAACAGAATGTCAGTGTATTTTATGAACTCAGCCAACATTATGGAATGCCAATAAGGATATCATCACTTGTAACAGTAGAGAGGAATAACCCACGTTTTCTTAAATAGCAACAGACTAGAAGTAGAATGTTAGATTAACTCTAGCAATAAGACATAAATATATCGACTCACCAAAGAAAACTTGAACATATTGCATCAAACCATATTTTGATTAGCATAGTGTTGATCTAAAAAAGTGCGTAGCAAACAACAAAGTGTTTAGCCGTTTACAAGTTGCAAACCGTATAGGCACAACTAAAATTATCCCAAAAAACTATTTTAACACAAACAAAAGCTTACATCCCCAATTTTCCAGAAAATTCAATCAAAGTTCAAGATCAATCAGATGAATCCATACAAAAAATGCACGTCAAAATCATCACCCCAAATTTGAAGCAATGCTAGAACAATAGCGAAAGACCAAGAACTGATAATCCTATTCTACAACTACAAACAGCGTAAAGCAAATTTGCAGGGGAAAACCACAACAGCCTATACTTTTGGATTTTCAGACACCACATGTTCCAACCATTTAGACAAGAAGCAATGCATGTTCAATACCCCGAGGTTTTCGCGCATGATTGAAAGATGAGTTAGAGGCTTAAGCTTAATGCTGCAGACACCGAGTGACATCAGTCA
Source organism: Dendrocalamus latiflorus (assembly GCA_017311315.1). Lineage (NCBI taxonomy): Eukaryota > Viridiplantae > Streptophyta > Magnoliopsida > Poales > Poaceae > Dendrocalamus > Dendrocalamus latiflorus. The sequence continues at coordinate 25,970,929 of CM029663.1, forward strand.
AAACTTGGATGAGCTGCCTAACAAATAATTCCCAGTAGCTCTATAAGCTCATCTTCAATTAAAAAAACTGTATCTTTTTATATCATGAAGCACCATATCATGAATAAATCACAAGAACAGTCTAATGTATTCTTATTACAGCAAAATAACTCTTTTGCCGGGCCTACAGAAAAATAACAACCAGGGAAGATAATAGAGATACAGCAACTAAGCGAGCATGTGCCTAACAAAGGAGATCAGATTAGAACATCACAAACAAAACAGATCATAGAGACCACAGAAAACCTCTGTGGATTATTATGGATAAGGAACTGAGCAACAGAGGATACAGCAAAGATAAGAGCTAGGTTATTAGGTCATACAGCAAACACATGGCACCTAGCACCCAAGAAAACCCACCAAAGTAGTATTATACTTGCAAGTGAGGTAGAGCAGGTTGGTCGAGACTACCTCAGGAGCCGGCAATGCAGGATCTGTTGGAGCTGATGTTGCTCCTACTGATAGTTGACACTGGAGAGCATCTTGAGTCAAACCATGCACAAGAGTAGATGCCAAGAATTTTTTTTTTCTAAAAAAAAAACAGACCGGAGTCAGCCCTAGGCGCTCGCTAGCCGCCGCTGCCCTCGCCGGAAATCGTCGCCGCCCAGGTGCTCGCCGGCCGCGACCGCCCTCGCTGGGATCCGTCGCCGCTTGGAACTCACTGGCTAGCCGCCGTCTTCAATCTCGACCTCGCCATCTTCGGTGTGGGCGGGGGAGGGGATCGGATGTGAGAGGATGGTGGAAGGAAGACAGTGTGGGCAGGGAAAGGTTGGGGAGGGGATCAGTTTTTGCTCTTTAATTTTGATGTGGGTACCGCCACCAATAATTGATGTGGGCTCGGCGCGGTCATCCCGCTACCAGCATGTACAGTGATAAGTGATACAGTCAACTGCTGTCTATAATGTTATTTTATATTATCTATAAATAATACTAAAGGCACATTCTATAATAAACCTTCTATAATAAATCGTGTATAATATGTTGTCTATAAAATAAAGATAACATTGATACAATGGCCCGTAAGTTATCTATAGCAGACTATTTTCTCACGTTTTGACCGTCTATAGAATTACAGTTGGCATCTTTCTCTCTTCTCTTTCTCTTTCATCTACCTTAGCAAATTTCTATGTGGCACCTCAGAGCATCTCCAACAGTATGAGCTAGTTACTAGCTCTAAGACAACTTCTCCAATAGTACTAACTTTCAGCACATAGTTCATAACATAAATAGCCTCACATGACACTCTCACATAATCTTGGAATGTGTGTATGAGACTAGCTCTTGATCAAGAGATAGCTTTTCTCTCTCTTCTATTAAAATATGAAATAATATGCTTAGAGCTAGCTCATAAGTCACTATTGGAGATGCTCTTAGGGCAAGTCTTATAATACAGCCAGCTGAAGGCTGTAAGACAATGCCATGTCATATACAGCCAGTTATACAGCCAACTCATATTATGAGTTAGCTATTTGACTGGCTGCAATAGAGATTGTAAGTATTTAATGCTTACATGTGCCTACAATCTGCTGTGATCTACATCTTTGTGGCCATACATATGTGCTCATTCAATTAGATAACAGATATGCTCATCCATGCCATTTTAGCAAACAACATAATCTTAGATGAACCATTAGTACGTACTAAAATAAAAGAAACAGTACCAGATAAATGACAAATTTCAAGCAACAATCCACTAATGATGTGATGGCATAGCACCACGTCACGACACTTAAAGATCACATAGTTTTATAGAAAAACATTAACTAAAAACAATACTAAATAAGTTCGCTGGCACGCAGGCCATTATTTATTGATCTAGACGACGATGATAGCTGAACTTCAGTAGAATGGAGCAGCCAGCCCATTTGCATCAAAAGTCACAACACTGCAAGCATAATAGTGCAAAAATCAGAACATATAGGTCCTGAAAAGTAGCTACAAAAGTTTCTATTTTTAAACAAGTGTAGATCAGATATGTTGAAGAGAACATGTTTAGAATTTTAGAGTGGATACCTGCAAGTAGCATCTGCAGCATTCAGCATGCCATGCCCAGTCCTGAAAAGATACATGTAAGACATCATGTTAATTCTCACTATGAAGGGGAAAAAATAACAGAAACATGCAGATTTCAAAATTCTACCATGACTAGTTAGGATGGCTATTACCAAACCTACGCCAAATGTGCTCAACCAGATCATTTTTAAGCTGGGTGTGCTGTGGACGAGCACGGATAGCAACTTTTCTACGCAGCACATCAGCAAAGCACAGATTACCACCAGTATTCACTTCAGGGGGTAGAGCAAAGGATGCCCCTGGATTCTCATTCAAGTCAATATGAATAGTAGCATCCTCTCTCTCATCTTCTACTATCATATTGTGGAGAATCACACAAGCCAGCATGATCCTTCGAACACTCTTTCTTTTCCATAGACGTGCAGGCCGACGAACAATAGAAAAACAGGACTGTAGTACCCCAAAAGCACGCTCCACATCTTTCCTTGCCCCTTCTTGGTGCTTGGCAAACAACTTGTGCTTCTCTGTTTGGGGAAGTGTTATAGTCTTCATAAAGGCTGCCCATTCTGGGTATATACCATCAGCAAGGTAATAACCCGTGCTATACTCATTCCCATTGACTGAAAATTAAACTTGAGGGGCTTCTCCTTTTAAGGCATCAAAAAACAGCGAGGACTGGTTGAGCACATTAAGGTCATTGTTTGACCCAGCAACTCCAAAGAAAGCATGCCAAATATGAAGGTCCTGAGAAGCAACAACTTCTAGGACTATAGTTGGAACTCCATAATCACCACGGGTGAATTGCCCCCTCCATGCTAAAGGACACTTCTCCCAACGCCAATGCATGCAATCTATGCTTCCTATCATTCCAGGGAAACAACGAGACTCGTTAACCTGAAGTAAACGCTCAACATCCTCACGTGTGGGGCGTCGCAAGTACTCCCCACCAAACACCTCAATCACCCCTCGTGCAAACTTGTCTAAGCAATGTAATGCAGTGCTCTTCCCAATCTTCAAGTACTCATCAAGAGCATCAGCAGGGCTACCATAAGCCAGCATGCGCATGGCTGCTGTACACTTTTGCAGTGGTGAGAGCCCTATTCGACTAGCACAATCTGCCCTATAAGTAAAATAGGGAGACCACTGACCAAGGGCATTCACAATGCATAGGAAGAGGCGCCTATTCATACGAAATCTTGTACGAAACATACTCTCGGGGTAGAGTGGTTCTGCAGCAAAGTAGTCCTCAACAAGATGCTCATGAGCACCTCCATGATCCCTCCGGATGCTCTTTCTTGGACCATATTGTCGCTGAGATGCCCCAGCCAAGAAGGCAGCCTTGATCTTCATTGCGAGCCTTCTAGCAAAAGAGTCGAGGATGCTCTGCTCAGCAACATGCTCTTCGATGATTTTGGAAGGAGCTAGTTCATCGGATTCATCTGAGTATGAAGATGAATCCGACATGGTTTAGGTTGAGTAGAAAGGCTAGAGGTAGGGGAAGGAAGATGGGGTTTGTAGCTTAAGTAAAAAGATGAGAGATTGGGGAAGTAAGATGGGTTTGCGAGGATTATATAGTGTTCTGATCTGCATTGTAGTTCTGCACTGCATTGTAGTTAGGTGCAGTTGCATTGTAGTTCTGGACTGAATGCTAATAGTCCATAATTTCAGCAAGACTTGACTAAATGCACCCGATTCCAATAGTGTCCATGTTTTCAGCATAGACTAGACTAAATGCTGAGGAAACATAACTACAGATATTGTTGTCTGTGCTCACCTAGCTGTCATTAACAAACTATGTTGTTGTCTGTGCTCACCTAGCTGTCATTAACAGCAGTCATAAAAAAAAAGAAAAGGAGAATCAATAGTTGATGCTAATAGCATTCGGCAGATGCTGAGGAAACTATATGCATGTATACTCCTGGTAACATGTATACTCCTGGAAACATATATGCTGCTCTAGTAGCTAAATGCTGAGGAAACTATATGCATCTATACTCCTGGTAACATGTATACTCCACGGGTGAACATTGCAGGCAGTTCCAATTGGGGTTGAAATTGAGGTAACATGTATACTGTTAACTGCATGGTGCATTTGAGTTGATATAAACAAATTTAAGTAGATTGATTACCATGATTGGATGAGATAGTTGTAATTCAGTACGTGCAGAGGGACTTCTGTGCCTTGTCAGAATGCAACATGAAATCATTTTTGTGACCGCCCATCTGTGGGTTTTATGATTGGTCAAACATGTTAGGTCTATGGAAAAGGACCAGAGAATCAGGTTGTGGATGTAACTGCATGCATGTATCGTTCAATAGTGAGAACAGAGTAATATATGAATATGCATAATATCATCACAAAAAATTGAACATACATAATAAAAAGTGCTTTTGGATATATTCAGTGTGCAGTAGACCATTCACTGAAATGATCATCACAACAGAGTAACTGAATTGTCAATCACACGTTGAACAACTAAGCTATACAAAGTGCAGCAAAGATAATGGTCTGATACTACTGACGATACTCCGAGGCTCAACTTACACTAACCTCATCTCTACTCCTAAAAGAATGAGTTTAAGGTGATGGTCAATTCTACACATATAGCCCATCCCACCCCCCACCCCCCATTCCCGTGCGGCTGCCTCCCCCGCACACCTCGTTTCTTCCGCCCTGAGGTCCTCCCCTCCCTCCTCCGCCGTTGCGCCGACCTCCCCTCCCTCCTCATGAAAACTGTGCGCCCTCGCCTCCTCCCACGAATCCCGTCGCCTCTCTCCTCCCTGGCCTCCTCCCCACAGATTCTCCGCCGCTCCTCCCCACCGACACTTCCGCCGCGCCGCCCTCGCGCTCACCTCTCTCCTCCTCCTCCCGGCCATATGATATTCAAAGAATTGCTCACCATCTGACGCTACTCCTCGCGCTCACCTCTCTCCTCCTCCTCCCGGCCGCAGGCGGCGACATCCGGCGGGTGCTGCACGAGCCGCTCTTCCCCATTGAGTGGACGCCGCCGCCGTCCCCGCCGGCTCCCCCCGCGCCGGACTTCACCTCCGACCCCTCCACGTCGGCCCCGCCCGACAACGGTGGGCCCGCGCTGCTGCCTCCGTCGGCCACCCCGGCGGCGGCGCCGCCCCCCAACACCGTGGTCGCCGACGCCTCCTCCTCTCGCTCCAGCCCCAACCCACGCCACCGCGGCGGCGGCGGCACACCCAAGGCCGCCATCGTCGTCGCATCCGCCACCGCCGCCGCCGTCCTCGCCCTCCTCGCCTTCGCCGCCGCGTTCCTCCTCACCGGCCGCCTCGCCCGCCACCCTGCCCAGCTGCGCAAGCCACCTGCCCCTGCGCACCATGGACCCACCGACGCGGGGGGCGCGGTGGCCGGCTCCTCGATGGTCTCCCCGTACCGCAAGGTCCGCGCCGAGCGCGCGCGACGGGGCATGTGCCGCGACGTCGACACCGTTCCGAGCCAGGAGCTCCGCCCGCTCCCGCCGCTGCGGCGAGGGGCTTCCGCGGCGCTGGGGTCGTCCGACGAGGACGCGGCGTACTACACGTCGGAGCAGCGCTCCGCGGGGTCCGGCGGCGGCGAGGGCAGCGGAACATGGAGCGAGGCGAGCGCGTCCAGCCCGCGCACCACCACGGCCTCCCGCCGCAGCCTCCCCAGCCTCACCAGCGACTTCTTCCCCACGACGCCGGCCGCCGCTGCTCCCGTCGCCGTGGCGCCCCCTCCTGCCCCTCCAGCACCATGCTCCCGGATGCTGCCCTTGGCAATGGTGGTCTAGGCCGTCTAGCTTCTTGTTTTCTGGATTCTTTGGCAACACTAAATTATCCAGCATGGGGATATGGACTCCGGTACAGATATGGCCTCTTTAAGCAAATCATAACAAAGGATGGTCAGGAGGAGGTAGCTGAGAATTGGCTAGAGGTACTGATAGTCTGATAGACCTTCTCGTTTTCTTTACTACTTGATCTCCGGAATGTTGATTATGTTGGTATATTGGTTATAATGGCTAACTATTTTATAGACCTGCCTGCTAGCTTCTTATGCCGTTTATGACTCTATAATATATCTTCCAGATGGGAAATCCATGGGAGATTGTAAGAAACGATGTCCCTATCCTGTGAAATTCTATGGGAAAGTGGTTGAAGACACTGATGGGAGGAAACACTGGATTGGAGGAGAGAATATCAAGGCTGTGGCGTATGATATTCCTATTACTGGCTACAAGACTAAAACTACTAATAATCTTCGTCTTTGGTCAACAACAGTACCATCACAAGATTTTGACTTGGGTGCTTTTAATGCTGGAGATCATGCCAAGGCCTATGAAGCTAATCTAAATGCAGAAAAGGTCTTAACTTGCCTAAACTTCCCTTTTCAGTAAAAAAGCATTAACTCTTAACAGACTATTGTTTCGAAGGATAAAAATGTCTACTAACATCCATAACCTCTTGATTTGGTGAACAATTGTTTATGATGTCATTTGTGTTATTTCTTGTTATCATCTTCTGCGTTAATTATATGATAGATTATGCATCTGCCTATCACTCAGTAAATCGAAAGGACTGATGAGATATGATAGCACAGCTCTTGAAATCCATTTCCTGTGACCTGTATTGTTGCATGTAGAGTGTTTGTGTCTTTCGTGCCCAAATGTCTGACACATTTTGTGCATTGCATCTACAGACCAGTAAGAGTGCATGGGTTAAATTGTAGACCTGTCCTCACCTGTTCAGTAGTGTCTAATTATATTTTATATTACAATTTTCTGTGTTATGTTATAACATTATAGTAATACTAACAGTTGTAAGCACTGTTGACAAAAGTTATAATGTCTATCTTAAGTTTGATTTACTGGTCTTCTCGTCATGCTAGATATGCCACATATTGTACCCAGGGGATGAATCACCAGAGGGGAAAGCTCTCCGTTTGAAGCAACAGTATACGTTATGCTCGGCCTCACTGCAGGATATTATTGCTCGCTTTGAGAGGAGAGCTGGCGATTCTCTCAATTGGGAGGACTTTCCCTCTAAAGTTGCAGTGCAGACGAATGACACTCATCCAACACTATGCATTCCTGAGTTAATGAGAATACTGATTGATGTCAAGGGATTGAACTGGAACGAGGCTTGGAGTATCACAGAAAGGTATTCACATTAGCAATTTGGCTAATCTTGAATGTAACAGGGACTGCAGTTTTATGTTTATCCAGTCCAAAACTGCTTATTTCATTTCCTCATTTGTCTTCCATTCAATCTTGTACTAATTTCCTAATTATTTCCAGAACCATGGCATATACTAACCACACGGTGCTTCCTGAAGTTCTGGAGAAGTGGAGCTTGGACATAATGCAGAAACTTCTACCTCGACATGTTGAGATCATAGAAACAATTGATGAGGAGGTATCAGATGCTCAGAAAAGCTTACACAATTAATTTCATGCTGGGTAGGTCCACTTACGTTTTCTTGTCTTTATCCTTGATTTCAAACAGCTGATGAACAACATCATCTCAAAATATGGAACATATGCTATGCTTGATGGCAATGCTACAATTTGCAATATTTTGCAATTACCTCTTGTACCCAAGTAAGTTTAGCTACCACCAACCTTCTATCCCACATGTAAGTAACACACTGTTCTTTCTTTGTTTTTAGTTACACACTGTGTTAGTTCCTACACTCTATGATCTTAGCTTACTGTCTAACTATGGCGATGTTGAGAATTAAGCATTATTCTCGACGTAATGCTCGTCCTTTTATGTGGAAACTGCGATTGGGATCTTAATTGGGGGGAAAATGACTTATTTGTTTGAAAGGATTTTCTAAAGATGTGTGGCATACCAAGATTTTCTAAAGGCAAATAAATAGCCGTAACACTTGATGTACACAGCTGAGATTATATTTGCTTGTATGATGGCATATAAAGGCAAATAATAAAGGGATTTTCTTGCTTGTTATTTATTGTGCTGTTTAGGATCCCATATATTTATGTATCACTCTTTTTTAGGATTCCGTAGCAATGCTCACTTTTTTGACAAGTAAAGTTTATAAAGTTCATTCTCGACTAATCATTTCTTGCATTTAGATCATGCCTCATTGACTAAAGCCATCATTCAGAGTTGAGTTAGTTGATGATGGATAAAATTCAAAGCCATATTTAGTGTAGACAGGAGACATGTGAACAAGCAAGCGGTATCCTAAACTGAAAATAGAGGAGGTAAGGACCAAATAGTGCAGTCCAAATGAGTAGGCAAGTTCCAAACATCTGTGGGATAAAATTCAAAGCCATATTTAGTGTAGATAGTAGACATGTGAACAAGCAATAATGATATCCTAAACTGAAAATAGAGGAGGTAAGGGCCAAATAGTACAGTCCAAATGAGTAGGCAAGTTCCAAACATTTGTTTCTAGACTCAATAAAATATGCTACGTGTAACTTGCCTGTCGAGCTGCTATAGGCAGGTTCCAAACATTTGTTTCCAGAATAATATATGCTATGTGTAATTTGCCTGTTGCGCTTATTTTGAAGGGAAAATAAATCGTTTGTTATTTAGCATGTGTGAATATACATGGGCCTATCCATGCCCTAATGGTATTTTGATTATTACTATTTCCTTACGTGATTAATCAACTGTTTTCCCATATCTTCTGTACAGATTATCAGTGCCAAGTTCTTGAGATGGTGTTGCTCTCCAGTTAGGGCTCTCGCTTGCCAGTTAACGCGTAGTCCCAGCTCTTCTACTTAGGTTCATTGTAGTTTGTAGTTGGGTAGTATATGAAGATCGAAGACTAGAAATTCTTAGTGTAAAGCAATGTTGACATTGATGTCTGTTTCTTGAATTTACCTTGTTTTATTGACAAACTCTGACATTCTGATTTTTACCCCTTTCATGCTCATAGTTATCTTGTATGTGATATACGACTTATTTAAGACCTAGAACATGTTTGTATGTACCCGTGAGTTTTAAAACATGTAGTACGATAAATTTTAAAAATCCGTAGCAACGCACGGGCATTCAGCTAGTACACTATATTTACCAGTTTGTGATACTATTAAAAATAAAATGCAGCACAGTCTACACTAAATGCAGCACATAATTCAGTAGTTAAAACCTTGTATTTCAGCAGTGATACTATTAAAAATAAAATAGTGGTCAGTAGGCAATACCTTAGTCTTTTTTTAAAATAACTTCTCTCACAGACACTTCAATGCTAGCACGTGCTCTGATCTCACATCTTCAGGCATCTTTGTTGTGTCCTGCATCAACAATGATCGATACGTTTCTAGCATGACTTACTCCTTGTTCTCCTTGGCTGCAAGGTGTGCAAGCTTCCGAGCTTCAAGATTCTCACTAGAGACACGCCTTTGTGTCTCTAACATCTCTTTGCGGCATTCATTTGCTGTTTTCTGAGCATCTACAAACTTGTCAAGCTCATCTTCAAGGTCTATTATACAGGGCTGGCCCTTTTTCTTTTTCTTGCGCTGCTCCTTAGCTTGCTTGCCTCCTATTGGCCGCTCATCAGCATCATCATCTAAAGAGAAATGTTTCCCCACATCCTCCTCTTCACAGAACTTTCTCTTGTCCGGCTCGAGGTCTTCTAGGCGTTCCAAATAGGCATTCCATTTTGGTTCCTCACGAAGAACCTCCCAACAATGCTTATATATAAATGGACCATCTTTTTTGTGCTCTTCTTCATAAGATTTCATTGCCTTATCCATTATATCTGCATCAGATTCACCACTACCCCATAGAGCATTGGCCTCTTTCCAGCTACCACAAAACCATGCAACCTTTTTCTTAATTCTTGCAAAGTGATCCTTGATTTGCTTGACTTGCCTTACACGGTTTTTTGGGGTGGTGCTGTTGTAGATATCAGCAACACCTTTCCAGTACTGATCATTCTTCTTGTAGTTGGATTGGATAGGATCATTGGAACTATTTATCCAAGCACTGACCTATAACATTAACAAAAGATGTTTACTGATGTGCTATTAATATAACACATGGATGCTAGTAACCAAAAAAAACTTACCAATCTTAGATCCTCATTTTTTGTCCATAGCAAACGCTTTTCAGTCCTAGTACACTTGCCATCGTTGTCGTCATCGGCGACATTGATTACCTGCGATGCACTCCCATTGCTCGCACCTTGTGCAGGGCTTGTTGTGCTATTCAGAAAATTCAAGAAACCACCAGGAGGGTGAGAATTTGGTCCCCTGTTAAAAAAATGCACTACATCAAACTTGTCTACATGGACTAATCAGTTTGCAATTCATATACAACTCTATCAAATGTTGTAATCACAGCCTATAGTATTTCATATACTAAAATAAAAATTGTAGTTTTCATGGCCTATTCTTGTCCAAATATAGCTAGATATAGCTAAATGCTACTGTTTTCAGGTACAACATAGCACTTTGAAGAATCCTTTTTTACCAAAGCTTGACAAACTTGGATATAATGCACTTTACAAGAAAAGGATTACAGACGTTTGTCAGTTTGCACGTGGTCATTATATTTTGAATCAAAACCTAGATCTCTTATTTGACGATTCCATGTTAAAACTTGGACACATATAAGCCATTATTCACGGTAATCACAGCCTATAGTATTTCATATACTAAAATAAAAATTGTAGTTTTCAATTTCCATTAAGTGTCAAAAGCATAACACAGTCATCTTCAATCAAACGATGGCACCGGTGTGGAACCAAACGATGGCACATTAGGCATAGCAATTGCAAGAGATTAAAAAAGTAACTGAGAAATTCATAAGCAATAGAAGATTCATACCATGCCTGCACATCAGAGTCATCATCATTCTCAGCCAAAGGCCAAAAAGATGCAGAGGCAGGCGACGCCCACATAGAGCCATGAGGTGTGGAACCCACCAGGCCTAGTTGCTGGTGCCCGGCGAGCCACCATGGTGCACAGGAAGCTGGCGTTGACTGCGTAGGTGGAGTTGGAAACCAGGCGCTGGGTCCATATGGCGAGCGGGTTGAGGCTGCGGCGGCGGGATCTCCATAGGCGCCGGTGCAGAGGTCCTCTTGGATTTGCCACCCATCTATGGCTCCGGCGGCGGGACTGCCCGCTAGGGTTTGGGAGGTAGCGATTTTGGAATGATTTGGGAGGTGAGATGAATCGATTTGGGCGGAGGCGCGACGGGATTTGGCGCACGGGCGAGGCAAGCGGGACGGCGGGAGCGCGCGCAGGCGAGCGGGATGACGGGGGTTTGCATGGGATCGCAAGGGATTTCGGTGGGGAACGAAGCGGGACTGCCCGCTAGGGTTTGGGAGGTGGCGATTTTGGAATGATTTGGGAGATGAGATGAATCGATTTCGGCGCGATTTGGGCGGAGGCACGGCGGGATTTGGCGCGCGGGCGAGGCGAGTGGGACGGCGGGAGCGCGCGAGGGCGAGCAGGACGGCGGGGTTCGCACGGGATTTCGGTGGGGGAACGAAGCGTCGGCTTTTCGCCCGCAGCTGGCTGGATGCGGGCTGTGTCGTGGGATACAGCCCGGCAGGGAGTATAGCGCCGGCTCGTTTTCTCTCTCCTTTTCTCTCTCTGCCAGATCATGCCTTCTTCCTACGTGGCCTCAATTCAGCCGGCTGAGTCAGCCTTATAATACTTGCTCTTATAGACATCTTATGTTACTCTATTGTACATGTCCTAAGAAATGTACAATAGTCTGTCTTTTAAGGTTGTAAGATTTTTATCTCACCTAAAGATAGCACTGGATAAAACCTCTCCAAAAGTAAATCATTTCTCCAACTATTTTATATTATTTTTATCATAACCTCCTGTCTCAGACTCTCTCACTATTTGCATTGGTTTATGGTGGTGATCGGTTCGGCTGAAAGCCTCATGGCTTATGGCTGAAAACACTGTAGCTGGCTGAAAAAAGCACTGTAGCTGACAGAGACTTATTTACCATAATTAAATTTAAAAATAGAAAAAACATATTAGCCCATCACGTATAATGTAAACAAATACGAGGAAAAAAAGAACCGGTAAAAAAACTCAAAAAAAAAGCCAAAAGTTCAGAAAAAGACGAAATTTATGAATAGTGCAAAAATAAGCTGAAGCCATATTGATCAGGGCCAGTTCAAGTCGTCTCTTGAATAAAAGATAGTACATTATTTTTCCTCATCCATTCTCCTTTCTGCATAAAATTTTACTTATTTAATATAACTAAAAACAATTAAGATAATACTATTAGAGATGCCTAAGACCTTTTTTTAGAAGCTGAAATATTTTTCGATTCTTATAGGAAATACACAAGCTTAGCCGCTGTGCCACTGTCCAAACAAATCACGACCCAAACTTGTCACACAAACATCGAATTGATCATGCTACCGTACCCGTCCGATGGATTTCCGCCCCAAGCTCATCGTGCCGCCGTCGAATCGAAATCCTTTGCCGTCCAATCGAATCATAATGTCGAATAACGTGTTGCTCACCAGTCGCCGCAGGTTGAGTTTTTGCACTCGTGCCCCAGGTGTGGTTCCACGTCTAAAAACTTGGCTAAACGTGCACACGCCCACCTGGAAAAAACATTGGTCCACAACATTTGTACATGCCCAACACGTCATCAAGGTTTTTATCACCTGTGAAAGCCGTAACTAAGACTGCAAAGAGCTAGCAAAGACTTGCCAAATCAGCGTGGTGGCAAAGCAAACTTCGGTCATGACCAAACATTGGCCAAAATGACATGGCACAATCGAGATTTTCTATGTCAAACCGTGGCGCCAATCCAAACACACCGAAGTGGAGTTGGGACCTGATTTAGCAGCACAATGGAATAACAGAAGTCAAATTCCATACTATCTGCTTCTTCCAGATGTACTCGATGTTTAATTTCCACAAGACAAGTTGCGGCTAAGAGGGAGGGGTGCACGGTGGCAAAATTTAGGATGATCGGTAATAGAGTTCTTGCGATCCAAATATGCAGAAATCTGAAGATTCATAAAAGGTTGCTGCAACTTCCTCAGGCAGATTATTGCAAATAACGAAACCAAGAACGACAACTATGCCATGGCAGGCTATGTTATGCGTATTACATCCAACTGATGCTGCCTTTCTGGCCACCTCTTCTCGTCATACCATGGGTCGCGCTCGTCGGCCTCCCAAGATGATCGCAGGCGCTTGATTTGCAGGCTTGTACGGTTTTATATGACGGATCCGTCCTTGACGGTTGCATTCTTTAGGATCACTACAATTCCAGACCTTATGTAGTACCCCTCCTCCGGGTGATCGGCCTCTTGGACACCCTATCATAAAGAGTGGAACTCGTATGGTTAACCAGTGTTGAACAGGACTTCAAACTTTTGGTGTCATTTAGATGTACTTGCTCACCTCATTGTTTGCAATGACCGCATTCCTCCCAATCCTAGCATTCATGTCGATGATACAGTTCCTGAAAATCATCAAATGAAGGTCTCAAGTATATGCGAAACACGGTTCTTGGCAAGTACTGATAGACTGATAGCAAGACATACGTATGCATTGGTTCAGGTAAGCCTCACCTTATCTTTGTGTTCTCTCCTATACCGATTGGGACCTTGCCTTCTAACAGTAGCTTTGAAGTTTCTTCTTCGGTTTCATATAGATCTGCGCCCATCATCATTGTATCCTGTGATTATTAGAAAGTGCAAAATTAAATGAGAATCGTTGACGGTTTTGAAATAGTAACCATGAAGCAATCTAGCCTTGACATCGCCTGTCCAAATCAATATTTGGTACATAAGAATGTGCAAAAATATGAGCTTACGTCTTGACAGAGTATGTACCTCGAGTTCACATCCAGGGCTAAGGCGTGAACAGACTCCAATAACAGAATGCTCGATAGTACATTCACTCAAGAAACAGCCATCAGAGATGATTGCATCTTTGATCTGTGGAGACAAAACCAAACTTCAAATAGGCATATGTTGTGTGATCTTAGGTAACAATTGTGTTGCCATGACTTGTACCTTGCACTTCTCCAATCTTGTTGGAGGCAAGTACCGAGGTGAAGTGAAGATAGGAGTTTTTGGATCATAAAATTCGAACTTCGGGGGCTGGAATGGAGAAACATGTGAGTTGAATTTGTGTTCAGCTTCAATCAATTATTGGACAATAAATTAATTGAAGAACAATGGACAGGTACAAGGTCTCATGCAATATGTTTGAGTGTAGGCAATATGTATATGACAGAATACCTGCTCAGTGAGGGCCAAGTTTGCATCAAAAAATGATTTGATTGTTCCAATGTCCTCCCAATAGTTTGTGAAGATACATGCCTAACACAATAAAGTTCCATTGAATGTTAATTTATACTGCATGGAGACGACAAAATGTAAAAAGTGCATTGAACCGTACAATACTCTCCTATTAGATATGAACTAGTGGAAATGAAACCAATTTTCTAGATAAGGAAATTACGGAGGAAACATTTGGTCAAAATTTACCTGCACATTATGCTCTAGTACAGCTCTTGGCAGGATTTCAGATCCAAAATCATGCAGCTGAGTATATTTCGATCTAAGAATGCCACTATTAGAAGACAAAACTAGGAAGCAAACTGGATTATCACAAGATAAAGTACTTACTTCAGTAGGTCTAATAGTACGTCTCTTTTGAAGACATAAACTCCCATTGATGCAATGTAGGGACATCGTTGTGTTTTGCCTATTGCATAGCTGAGGAAGCTGGTATCAACTTCCTGCAATGATCGGTGGCTTAAGTGGTAGATTCTTTGAGAAAGCATATAATCATTCTTTACTGGAAAACAGTATAGATGAACCAAGGAAAGAATTGATCACCACAAAAAAAAGTAGGGAAGAAAGAAAGAAAGAGAAAAGATAAGAATTTCTAACCATTGCTTCCAAATCTGCACCCATTGGTTTCTCAAAAAATTGGATTACACGGCCTGAACTATCGAACTTCACCAGTCCATAGTCAGAAGCTCGGCTTCCGGGAAAAAAAGAAAGCAAATTAGAACACATGCATCTTATGTTGGATAATTAAAAGACATGCTCATCAAACAAGGATGCCCAACAATTGATTTACTTCTCATCGATGGGAGCACATGATATGGTAATGTCAGCATTATCATCAACATGTTTCTGCAAATAATATATGTCAAAAATAGTTGGTTAATCCAAAATCAAGACATGCACGAAGCAAAAAGAATGAGAACATGACACACCTGCACAAGTTCCATGTAATTCATCCGATAAATCTGATCACCGCACAAGATTAGAATGTGCTCAATATCGTTGTGATTGTAATAATCCTGAATAAGTGCACAACAGAAGTAGTACTTCGTGATCCCAAATAAAATAAATATGCTACGAGAATGACTATACACTAATTTCTGGAAAAGTAATTACCTCAAGTACCCAGATAAATTTTCTGATAGCATCTGCTGTACCTTGGAACCATCCGGCAGGTTCTTCAGGCATTTGTGTAGCAGCCAATACCTATAAGTTGGCAGGACTAGTTATATTAATGTCTGCTAGTAATCAGTGATTTCCCCCTTTTTACTGAACATCAAGGCAAAAGTCGTAGTATGAAGTTATTCCAACTCAAGCATATAAGAAATTGAGGTAAATTACCTCTACAGATCCATCAGTAAAGTTGATCCTCCCACCAAGGTATGTACGATGAATATGGCGATTAAGAGAAGTAGAATTGAACTGAGTCATCACAGATATCTTATTTATGCCACTATTGAAGCAGTTGCTCATAGGGATATCAATAAGCCTATAACATCCTCCAACAGGAACCTAAGTAATACAACAAGAAAAAAATTAGATCATTCGTTAACGGAAGATACTAATGAGCTACCTACAAGTCATTGATAGCCTTGACAACATGGTAATTAAAATTGAAGGCTTCAGGAACATCAGGACCAAAACTATAAACCTTTCGACCGGTTAAAAAAAGGTACAGAACTTGTTAAGTAACATCTTTATCATCTTATGGTTATGTTGGTTCGATGATTGGCTAATGTATCTTATTAGACTCGGGTCGAGAGACGATATAGTAAGTGATTATTTGCAAATAAATTACCTGTTATGCACAATTACTGCAATCAAGAAACGAGTGAAAAACTTTTAAGAACAGAAGTCAAACTTAACACTTCTTGAAAATGAGAAGAGATTCCAAATCTATCCTATACTTTTAAGCATATTGATCTAAGACTAAATAGAATTTGAAATTTATTATCTGTATAATAGAGTAATCATTATTGGATGTTCAATGGTGCTTCTCTTACAGCAGGGGTAGCCCTTGTGCTTGTCAGAGGAAAGAGTTGAGCTCCAGAGCCTCCACCCAAAATGACAGCAGAAACATGGTTTGCATCAGCATAATTCTTTCGGGGGGATTGTGTTTGAACATGCTGTAAATTTTGGACTCGGTTAGAGTACTCAAAATTAATGACATATAAGTACATAAATCATGCATTTATATATACAGTTGATAAACAATTCAGAGAATTTATATGACTACAGACTAAGAGATATAAGTCAAATGAAGGATGGAATAGACAATTATATATTTTAGGAGTACTAGACAACATCAACTGCAAGATCTCTTACGTAGGATCTAGGATGTGTAATTGCCGGCCAACCATATTCAAAATTTTATTTCTATAAGTTCTTATTGTAGTATACCAAGATTTCCTTTTGTTGAATGCAGCAATCAGAGCAACAATTCTCCATAATCTCGAAAAATTGCAATTATCCAGTTTGAACAAAATTTTACAAGTACCAATTTAATAGAAAAACACTTTACCACCAAATTACAAGGGAGTTGGATGCTTACAAGACTGTCTGCACCAGCATCTGAGGTGAGCACACATTGTGCAGTTTTAGCAACTCTACCACCAAAGCACCTCTCCCCCAATGCTTTCTCCTGCTTGATGCCCCCAATCTTCAATCTTTCCATCAACCTCTCACTTCCAGCACCCTCACCAGCTCTTCTCATTGGTTGTGCACATGCGGTCCCATCCAATGGTAGCATGAACTGCATGCCTTCTCCAAAAACTGGACACACCTGCAACTCACATAAATGAATAAGTAAGTCCTTTACAGCAAGAAAATATTTACAATGGACTCAATCTTCTGTCTCACAATTATTTTCTAAATTCTACCACCAGTTTCCCAAGAGAATAGAGTTAAAGACAAGAGAGAAAATAAGTGAACTAATTGCTGGCCTTGATCCTAGTAATCAAGGAACAAAACCAGAATCAAGTTAAATAACTTTTCTGCCATCTTCGCATGCACTACAACATGAGACCTTAGGACCAAACTGAGATATACCACTTCTTAAAAATTACATTGTAGAAGGATGTTCCTCAAACAAATTAAAACAAGGTACAAGGGTCATGGAAACTTCGAAAGGGCAAAAATTGCATGCCATTCTCATGATTTTAGAATCAAATCAGGCCTTCTCGATGTAACAAGACATATGTCTCACAATCCATTATTGGCAACAATAACAAATCCAAATATGGAGAACACTCCAGAATGCAAAGGATCCAAGAGCAGAACAGTAGATCCATCTTGTTGCATCATACTTACGAAAACTTCCACACCAAAGATAAAGAACACGGCATTTTACTAAATTTTCTAGTCCAAAAATCTCATAGAAAACAATTATTCAGATCCATCTGGAGTACACAGTTGATAGCATTTCACCATCTTATCATTAACATTTCACAAGTATGATATAGAGGAAATGAAGATGGGAAGAAACCGTATACTTACAAATAGAACACAACAGTGACTGAAAGATCAATGTTTTGCTTGGTGTTCCAATAGCTCTTGAGGCTCCAATTGCTGCACTGCTTGGTGATGACGGTGTGCTTATAAAGAGGGGGAGGAGGGTATACCGGCGGTGGTGAATTGTGTGAAGGCATCAACAACTGTGAAAACGGCTGGACGCCTATGGCATTACATACATGCAGGGAAAGGAGATGAGATGAGGTTCACATTTCTCCAATGTGCCCCCAGAGCATCACCATAAACCTGCCTCTGTTGGTTTTTCCCATTTTGCCCTTGCCTTTTGGTACCAAGAGAATACATTTCTTTCAAAAAATATTTTTCTAATTTCTATTTCTTTTGAAAGTTCTCATTTCATGAAGATGAATTGAGTATTTGAGTATGAGCTCCCATGGTGCAGTACATATTTCCCAAACCATACACAAAGGACTAGGAATATGATTATCCACTTATTGCAGTTTACAAATGTGCATATTGGTATGCATATCTGTGTATAAAACCACTTTGAATAAAAGATTGCAAATTTTGTTTATTCAATTCTGGTGTGCAAAATGGGCAAGAACAAGTATATGGGCGTGCGATGAAGGTGATGGTGGGTGGAGATGTTACGAAAATAACTCATGTGATACATACGAATCCTCTGCCTAAAGGCTGTTTCTGAGCCAGATAACTTTGCCGTGCGGCTTTCCCTTCTACAGACACCTCCAGCTGTTACTTGTGAAATGCTTCATCGTGCCTTTTTTAAATGGTCCATTGTTTCTAGACTCCTTTTTGAAAGAGGAAAATATAAGACAAGCTAATTCCTATGCAAACGGCAGAGAGAAAGGTGCTTGGGGTGGGAATATTTGTCAGCACATCAACAATTCCCATGGTATGCACAAAACCTTCTAAAAAAATATTTCTGAGCTGGAACTAATGGTGGTGAGCTAGCTTTCACAGACGTTCACGTAAAACGCATCAACAGAGTTCCATAAGAAAATAACAAATTTCAGATTAATCCAAAATGCTTTCCAGGACATGTGATACTTTTGTCTTCCTCTAATGCTCACTTGTTTTCTTTCTCCACCCAATAAATGATTGATAGTTGATCTGTACGTTTTCAAATCTGAGCTTAACCTAACTTCTTTATGATATAAAAAAAATAGAGGACAAGCCTTAAAAATGCTCAAGCAAGCCAACATAAGTTTGGCCAAATAGGGATGGACCAAGCCAGCTCAATTGGACTCCCAATATGGTATGGAAAAGATTTACTCCTAGCAAAGTCTATGATTAATCTTTTTTTAAATTAATTTGTCTGTCGAATTATAGCATTAATTGTTCTCCAATCCACATTCTAGTAAAATTAAATTTATCATTTTCGCAAGGCTATTGTTGATCATATAAAATAACAAAAATTAATTCTAAGAAACAGGGTAAGGTTGCTTTGCCCAAATGTTGTTATAATTTGTATTGTCCCTTCGAAGCCAGCTCTCCAAGGCAGCCCTAGTTTCTTTCCTAAAAACATGAATTTGTATTTTATACATCAATACATTGCCATGACAATAGTTTTTAGAACGCAGCATGCCATGAAACACTGAAAGGAGAGACCGATGTTGTGACTGTTAGAAATAGTTGTCAACCCATGCACTTGCATGGGCTAGACATTATAACTATTTATAAATCAATTCTGTGAGGAGACGCGCCAATTTTGTCAAAAAAGATCATTTCAATCAAATTAGTCTTATGTCATTGTCTCTTTTTTCAAAGAAAATATCACAGTACAAATTGAAGCAAAGCAATCTTCACAACTTTGAGATGGCATATAAATTGAATAAATACAGTTTGAAATTTCAAAATCTAAAAATTTATTAAGTGCTCAGATCTCTAAGAGCAAGGCACACAATCAGAAGTTTATACTAGGGTGTCCAGCACATTCCCAAACTTGCACAAACAAGCGTGTCTTCAAGCCCCACGTGTCCCTTTTATTGTCTTCGTGGGTGTCAAATTATGTGCTCTCTCTCTCCATTAATTAAACTTCCAACTATGTTGTTTGGGTTTGAATCCTCGACAGACAACATAGAACAAGCCAAAGAAAAGAAGGAAATATTTGGGTATTTGACAGGTAACAATGTCCACGGCATCTATGAGCCACAGGGTTTGCTTGATGTGATCATTTTGAATTCTTTCTGTATATACCAGGTGTGCTCGATTCGCATTCTTTCTTTCTACACATCTGCATGCTATAACCCGGTTCAAACATATCCACTATCCACTTATTTGACAGGAACTCTTGGATGTTCCATGGACATTCAAGCATGTTTTTTTTAAAAAAAATATTATCTGGAAACAATCTACTGTATACAAAACCATCAACGTTTCTATGTTTGGATACACAAACATGACACGCTAGAAATTTCCCCCTTAAACATGTATACATGCACACGAACTAGTGCAGCAGGGAGACAAACCGTTGAGCGGTGGTGCGGGGGAGGAAATAGCGGGCCATGGAGGAAGCGGCGGCGGCGGGAAGGATGCCATCGGAGTTGATGCCGATGGCTTCGCAGGGGGTGTTGGGGGAGGAGTAGGGTTTAGCGGCGGGAAGCGCTCTCGCAGTGAGAGGTCAGGGAACTCGGGAGTCGGAGGAGACGGCGAAGCGCTCGACAGAAGCGTCGCGTGGGAGTGTGAATGGGTCTGGTGGGCCCAGTTTGACAATTGGGCCTGTAATTGCTGTAAAGGGCCCAGTTTTTTTGGGCCTTAGCCATGGTCATCCATCTTTGAGTCGGAGGAAGTCACTTGCGCAGTTGCACTGTGGTAACTAGACAATTTCTAAGCTACTCTGGTTAATGTCTGCTAGATTTTGCATTTGAAATTCGATTTTTTTTATAAAAATATTTCATCTAGTATTTGACCAAGATTTGATAATAAAATGAACTGAGATGTTAATCTGAACATAATCTTGGTAAATTTTACCAAACAAGACAAATTCTTGAACCTGCGAACTAAATATTCTAATCAGCACTACCAAAAGTTCAGCAAACTAAATATTCTAATCAGCACTACCAAATTTTCAACTATAATTTCCAGAATTTGAACCTGCGACGTGTGAGTTATAAATCTTAAGATAACTACACTAGCTAATTACTCCCACACTCTAAAAAAATATTAGCAACTAGACTAAAGGTTGGCAAATGTTGGCTTCAACCAAGCAATAGTGTGTTAGAAAACCTAGACCTGGGCCGGAAGTTTTGGCTCATGGTGGGCACTTCACTAGTAGATTATAAATAGGGAGCTGTACCGGCAATTTTGTAACACGCAATCAGAAAAGTAATAAAGAAAGACCAGAAGCTCTCTCTACCTCTCTATGTTTCCAATCTATTATTTACTGTCTTCCGTGATTGATTTTGTTTCATATTAAACAGATAAATCGATCGGACTAGTCGCCAGCGACGGTTCCTCAACATAGTGGACTGGAAACACGGTAGTACATTTTAAGTTTTTAACACCCTTGTCAACACCTGTGAGAGTCGAAAGTATTTTTCATGGGCTGGTAGATTTCCCACGTGTACTAGCCCAAACCAAGTCACAAAACCGAAAGAAAAATTCAGAGCCCATCCAGCACAGGGGAGCGTAAGCCATGAAAAGTAAATACAAATTATCTGTATCATTCGATTGTCGTATTCGATAAAATATAAATATAATATATATTTTTTATTCAATTAACAATTTCTATCTTATTCGTATTCGAATCATATGAAAATTATAGATATGCATATGGTATGGACTTTTACCATCTAAAATATTATTTTATCCGGATTATTCGTATTCAATGAAGTAATATGCATATTTTATTATAATATGACTAATTATTTGAACAATTTTTTTAATTGAATATGAATTCGTGTTTCTTTAGGTAAAGTAAATGGATTAGAATGATTAAGTGTTATTGTACAAGGATAAAATGTCATTAATATCTTCATACTACATAAATTATGAGGATATCTGGATCTGACCAAATTGAGTAGATATTTGATTAAAATTCATATTTGTTATAATATTCGATTCGTATTCGAGAATATTCGTATTCATTTACAAATACGAATATGGTTTGGACACTGTACAATCCGTTTTCACCGTTAGATGACCAACCACTGAAGAATTTTTAAAATAATATATTTTTTTATTAATATTACATAAATATAACCTCACTTAAAAATATATAAATAACCTTCTGTCGCCATTTCAAATGACAGCAGAGTGGTGACAGAAGCTCTGTCATCAAACGAATGGACGACAAAGTGGCACATCGGTGCCACAACAACCATCACCATTTCAATTGTCAACAGAGACATGAATCGTTAATTGAAATGGTGACAGAAGCCCTTACAGAACTTCAATCATCATTTCAAGTGCTGATAATCCTACATGGAGTCTTGCTTGGTAGTCAGTAGGTCTCTGTTGCCGATTGGCTTGACGATAGAAGCCCTATTGTTGATTGGATTGCCGATAGAAGCTCTATCACCGATTGGATTGACGACAGGCCACTATTGACAATTCAATTGACGACATATGTTCTGTGACTAGTTCATTTGGTGACAGAGATTGCTAACTATGATGTGAGACTCTATGTAGAATTATCTCTATTTTAAATGACGATAGAGAAATGGCGATAGAAGGTTATTTATATGATTTTTTAGCGATAATATATTTACATAATAATAAAAAATGCATTTAAAAAAATTCGCCACCTGACCGGCACCAAGGCCTAAAAAATCTCAAGAATCATCCATCACAAGAGGATAACATCAACAAACTGATAAGAAGAACAAACAGACAAGTTGAAGAGACCGTTGCAAGTGCACGTGAGGCAAGGAAGCCAGGAAGTCATCAAGCATGGCGCTCTCCCTCTCCACCTCCTTCCTCCCCACCCGTGCCGCCGGGCACGAGAACCACCACCCACACCTAGAGGCAGACTCTCCCTTCGGGCGAGGTCAGACAGCCACTCAAGCTCCCTCGTCGCCAACTGTGTGTCACAATTCAACATTTTGGAGCTGTTGGGAAAATTAATTTGATTGTATTTTAGTTCCAGTGCAAACACGTTGCATCCAAATAGGGCTGTTCGTTCGGTTTTTTCGGTTTATACGGTTCGATAAATACGGTTTGCTCGGTAAATACGATTTTGTTAATTCGGGAAATACGGTATTTTATAAAATACGGTTCGGTAATGGTAAATACCATCTTATTTCGGTACGGTATCGGTAAATACCAATTTTACCAAAGTTTGCGCAAATTGCTAAACATCAATCTCCATTCCAATCTACAAACCAACCATGGCAGTCTCCAGACTCTACTATTCAGCACACTATCACTCTAGAATTCTGAAAAGAAGATAATGTAATATGCATGAGGCATTGCAAGATGAATTATGCAGGACAATCTCTCTTATTTCCAATAGTGTTTGGACACTACACTCTCGTCTCCATCTACTGCCATGATTTGTTTTCCACGTCTGGCTTCCACTAAGCAACAAAAATGGTTAGCAATCATGGTTCCAATACTAGCACACACACACACTCCCTGCCTCAGACGCTCAGTGCTCAACTGCTCATAGCATTTCAGCTCGGTAGGTGCCTTGGTGGGCCGCCTTGGCGCTGTTGGGCTTCGGTGAAAGGGTGGGGGCTTGCAGTTGCCAGCTTGAGCTAACAAACTCAGACGGTGAGACACTGAGGAAATGGGCAGTTCGGTAGTATTGGGATTTTCGGTTTTAAACCGGTTTTTACCGAAAATACCGAATAACCAAAAAAAACAAAATTTCAGATCCCGAACCGAATACCGAATACCGGTCAAACCGAGTTGACCGGTACGGTTCGGTTTTTTAGCTCGGTTTTTTCGGTTCGGTGTAAAAGTGAACAACCCTACATCCAAAGGGCAAACTTTCACATCTGCAGTTGTCATCGAGAGAGATACGACACTCTAAGATCCGTGTGAGCCACTCTCGCTCAAGTCATAACACCTTACTTATGAGAAGAACTGAAGATTAGGGAAAAAATCCTTTTATAGACAACAAGGTACTTATAGGTTCTTATGGAATGAAGGCCACTAAAAAGTGGCAAACAAATTTGTACAGGGTAAAAAAACAAATTTGTACTTATAGGTTCTCTATTAAGTCTTTTGATCTATCTTCCGCTGGAAATCAAGACATCACTGACAAATCGATTATCCTCTTCCAGTCGTTTTGGTCTTGGCTTTTATTTCCTTGAATCTTGAGCCGTGGTTCTGTTTTAGTCCTGTTCGGTTGTCTTGAGTAAATCTTCAATAGATCATTCTTAGTTTCTTTCACTGGTTTTCTTGTCCGGCTGCAGTGTTCACTTTTGCAAGCTTCTCTCAGCAGCATCTTCAGAATGTCGTATTAGCGGCAGAATGTGTGCTCTCGGAAATTAAATGGAAACCAGTTACTCCTGTGTTGATTTCAGTTTTCAGCTGATCAAGTGTTAGCTATTTTCGGTTGTGCTTCTTCTTGCAGGCTGCCTTCTTTTTGTTTAAATTCCTTTTAGTGTTGATCTGGCCTTGCTACCTTGTTTGGACAGATTGTACTTGGCTGCTATCTCAGTGTTGTCGACAGTATTTCTCTTCAATCTGCAGCTTGGTCTTTTTCTTTTCAGTTCCTGTTCGGCTGCAAAGGGGCTGCTGCATGTACACTGTTTTGTCTGTTCGTTTTTACTTCTTGCTAGCCGAAAGCATCATCAGTATTGAAGTCCTGTTCTTTTTTGTCACAAAAGGACAGCTAGCCTTGGTTCCTTTTTATTTTCAGTTTTAGGCAAAGTCTATTTTGTGCTTTATGTTTTAGGCAAAGTCTCTTTGGTGCAGTTAGTTTTTGGTCATCATTTCTTATAGTTTCAGTCTAGTCCTTCTCTTTGATTAGCGAATTCCTTCTCTTTTTGAGAAATTTACGGTGATCTGGTTTCCCTCTTTTAAAGAGCATATTCGGTCAAATTGCAAAATCGGGGTTATTTTTAAAGAGCTCCATTCACCCCCCCTCTGTCGCCATTTCTGATCCAACAATTGGTATCAGAGCTAGTTAGCTCTTGCCGATAGATCTTAACCGGTCTCTAGAGCCATGGCGACAGACAAGTACTTGACCAAGCCCCCGATCTTCGATGGGATCGACTATCCCTTCTGGAAGAGTCGGACGGAGACCTACATCCAGGCTCAGGGCTACGCCATCTGGCGTAAGGTCAAGGTACGATATGTTGTTCCTGCCGATGAGAACATCAATGCTGGAAACATGGCTGATGTTGAGGCGAATGCGAAGGCAAGGAACATCATAATCCAGGGTTTAAGATGAGGCGAGTTTGATCGCATCTCTCATCTGACGTCGGCTTTCGACATCTGGGTGACCCTTGATGTATACCATGAGGGCACCACCCAGATCAAGACAGTTCGACAGGACCAGTTCAAGCAAGATTACAACAAGTTTGAAATGCTCGCTGGTGAGTCCCTCGATGAGTGCTTTGCACGTTTTCACAACATTTTGAGCAACCTCTGAGCGGTCGGTCTCACATACCCCGACTCGGATAATACTCGTCAGATGCTTGCAGCTCTTGATTTGCGTGTTTGGGAGATGAAGGTGACTACCATCAAGGACACCACCGATCTCTCGACCTTGACTCTTGATGCGTTGTACTCACGCCTCAAGACTCACGAGATTGACATAGTCTCTCGTAGGTCGAAGTCGCAGTCGATGGCCTTAGTCACCGATCCCACTTCAGCTCCTGGATCTTCTTCTGAGTTGCTTTGTGGATTCTCTCTTGCTGCTCTCTGTGACGTAACTAATGATCAGTTAGAGCAGCTTGCAGATGACCAGTTAACCCTCCTACCCAGAAAATTTTTCCATGCTTACAAGAGGAGGGATAGAAAGAGAGGAGGACCCGTGATCTGCTTCGAGTGTGGTGGCCCCAACCACATTCGGGCAAACTGCCCCAAGCTGGGGAAGGGCAAGGATGACTACGGCGGTGTGAGCAAGAACGACTACATCGACAAGAACCGCAACAAGAAGCTCCCAGCTCATGCCCAAGGCAAGAAGAAGTTCCGCGACCTTGGCAAAGCCAAGAAGCTCTTCCACCGTGTCCTCACCGCCTTCGATGAGCTCGACCTCAGCGAGGTGGAGGGGTGGAGCGACGATGATGGGACGGACGAGCAAGACCCCAAGGGCGGCGACGACTTCTCCGGCATGTGCTTCATGGCCCTTGAGGGTGAAGTGAGCGACAGCGAACTGTGCTCCGACTTCGACGAGGTTCGCCGGGCGAGGAAGAGAGAGGTTTGGCTCGTTGACTCCGGGTGTTCTCGACACATGACCGGAGACTCTCGTTGGTTCTCTTCCCTAGCCCGTGCTCAAGGTGATGAGACGATCACCTTCGGAGACGCTTCGTTTGGGCGCGTCATCACCAAAGGTACAGTGCGTGTTAATGAGTCTTTTATTTTGAAAGATGTTGCCTTGGTTAGTAAGCTGCAGTATAATTTGCTTTCTGTTTCTCAGCTTATCGATGACGGCTTTGAGGTGAGCTTTAAGAAAAACGCTTGCAAAATTCTTGATTCTTCGGGTAGTCTGGTTTGCGGGATTTCTCGTTATGGGAGGATCTTTCGTGCTGATTTTTCTGAGTCTTCTGGTGATCCTCTCCGGTGTTTAGTTGCTTCTGAGTCCCGTGACCTTACTTTCTGGCATAGGAGACTTGGTCATATTGGATTTGACCATTTGACCTGAGTTAGCGGCCACGATCTCATTCGTGGTTTGCCGAAACTCAAGATGGTCAAAGATATTGTTTGTGCACCTTGCCGGCACGGCAAGATGGTTGCCGCTTCTCACCCTCCGGTCACAGTGACTATGACTGATGCACCAGGACAGCTGCTCCTTATGGACACAGTTGGACTAGCCCGAGTGCAGTCAGCAGGAGGGAAGTGGTATGTTCTTGTCGTGGTCGATGATTTCTCGAGGTACTCTTGAGTGATTTTCTTAGCCTCGAAGGATGAGACGTTTACACATTTCCGAGGTCTTTTCAGTAGGCTTTCTGTTGAGCTTCCGGGTGCCTTACGAGCGATCCGCAGTGACAATGGCACGGAGTTTAAGAATTCCTACTTTAAGAGGTTTTGCGATGAGACATGTGTGGAGCACTAGTTCTCTTCTCCGCATGTCCCACAGCAGAATGGCGTCATGGAGAGGAAGAACCGTACCTTGGTCAAGATGGCCAGGACGATGCTTGATGAGTATTCTACACCTAGGAAGTTTTTGGCTGAGGCTATAGCGACCGCGTGCCATGTTTCGAATAGAGTTTTTCTTAGGGCACACTTGCATCGCACTTATTATGAGTTGAGATATGGGTGAAAGCCCAGTGTCTCACATTTTTGTGTGTTTGATTGCAAGTGTTTCATTCTGAAGTCCAGGAACTTAGACAAGTTCGAGTCACATTCTTGTGATGGTATCTTTCTAGGTTACTTGACTTCTTCGCGGGCATATAGGGTTTGGAACTGCGAGTCTAGTAAATTGGTAGAGACCTGTGAGGTGACCTTCGACGAGGCCAGTCCGGGGACTAGGCCCGATATCTCAGGTTCTTTAGAGCAGTCCGAGCCCATCTTTGTGGACAATGAGAAGGATGGAGATGAGAGTTGTCTACCCGATCCAGTTCCTCATCCTCCCCTTGAGGTGCCTTCTTCCATTGCGCCTCTAGGTGATCAGCCCATGCCTTCTGCTTCCTCTGGAGCTAGTGGCTCTGTTCCTACCTCATCAGCTCATGAGGTAGAGGCCACTTCTTCATCTCATCCAGGACCTCCCCGACATATCCAGAAAGACCATCCTTCTGAGCAGATGATTGGAGACCTTTTTGAGCGAGTCACACGCTCAAAGTCTGGCATGTCACATTTATGTCTCCATTCTACTTTCGTTGCCTCATTCGAGCCCAAGGATGTTTGTCATGCTCTTTCTGATGAGTCCTAGGTCAATGCCATGCATGAGGAGTTAGAAAATTTCGAGAGAAACAAGGTCTGGTCGCTTGTTGAACCCCCTCAAGGTCACAATATCATTGGGACTAAGTGGTGTTCAAAAACAAGCAGAGTGAGGATGGGGTTGTCATTCGAAACAAGGCTAGACTGGTAGCTCAGGGCTTCTCCCAGGTTGAGGGTCTAGATTTTGAGAAGATCTTTGCCCCTGTAGCTAGACTTGAGGCCATTAGAATCCTGCTTGCCTTCGCAGCTTCTAAAGGTTTCAAGCTTTACCAGATGGATGTCAAGAGTGCCTTCCTCAATGGCTTTATTAAGGAAGAGGTCTATGTGAGACAGCCTCCAGGTTTCGAGAACCCCAAATACCCAAACCATGTCTACAAGCTTTCCAAAGCCTTGTATGGACTTAAGCAGGCCCCTAGAGCTTGGTATGAGAGGCTTAAGTCCTATTTGTTGAGCCATGGTTTTGAGATGGGTAAGGTGGACAAGACCTTGTTCATTCGCCGGCATGGCACTAACCTTCTGCTCATCCAGATTTATGTGGATGACATCATCTTTGGTGGCTCTTCTCATACTCTTGTTTCACAGTTCTCGGATGTCATGAGCACCGAGTTTGAGATGAGTATGATGGGTGAGTTGACCTTCTTCCTCGGCTTCCAGATCAAGCAGACTCGAGAGGGTACTTTCTTGCATCAGGGCAAGTACACTCGTGACCTCCTGAGACGCTTTGACATGAGTGATGGTAAGCCCGTGTCAACTCACATGGCGTCCATAGCTTCTCTTGACCCAGATGAGGACGGCGAGTCGGTTGATCAGAAGGAGTATCGCAGCATGATTGGCTCTCTCTTGCACCTCACTGCCTCGAGACCAGACATACACTTTGCTGTGTGTCTATGTGCTCGCTTTCAGGCTTCTCCTCGCGTATCTTACCGCCAGGCGGTGAAACGCATCCTTCAGTACATTCGAGCTACCATTGACTATGGTATCTGGTACTCTTTCTCATCCTGTCTTTCCCTCAGAGCCTATTCGGATGCATACTTTGCTGGCTGTAGGATAGATAGGAAGAGCACTTCTGGCACCTGCCAATTCATTGGCACTTCTCTCATTTCTTGGTCTTCTAGGAAGCAGTCCGGTGTTGCACAGTCCATCGCAGAGGCCGAGTACATTGCTACCGCCAGTTGCTGCAGCCAGGTGCTTTGGATGGTCTCGACCCTGCAGGACTTTGGGTTAGTTATCGACAGTGTTCCACTCTTTTGTGATAACACTTCTGCGATTAACATTGCTAAGAACCCAGCGCAACATTCTCAGACCAAGCATATTGATATCAGATATCACTTCCTTCGAGACCATGTGGAGAAGGGTGACATAGTGCTCCAGTTTGTGGAGAGTGACCACCAGTTAGCCGATATCTTTGTCAAGCCTTTAGATAGCTCTAGGTTTTCAGCTCTGCGGGGAGAGCTTGGGGTGGTTTGTCCTTATGGACTGTTGTGAGGGGAAGTTTTGTGCTTCATGCTTTATCATTTTTATTATGCTCTTACTCCTTTTTGTTGCATAGCATATGGGGGCATTGGGGTTAGTCCTTCTAGCATAGGTTAGAGTGGTTCTTTTGCCGGGTTACTTAGACTTCTTTCTCTCATCTTGTGATTCCAGGATGCTGCTTATTAGCTGTCTCTCTTCTCACTAGTTGAGCTTATTCACTACTTATAGGTTCTAGCAAGGGTTGGGCCACCATTGGGTAGACAAGGTATGTGTTTGCTTCTTAGTGTGTTAGTTGACCAACTGATAGTCCTAGAGTCATATGGGGTAGATGAGAGTCAGTCTGAGCCATAGTATCCTCTATATCTTGTCTATGCTTTAAGGACTGCCTTTTCTGTTTTTTTGCTAGCTTCTCGATTTTATTGCTTTGGTTCAGGGGGAGTTCATTTGGGAGGTTCTAGATCTTAATGTTGTCATAACTCAACTTAAACTAAAAGTGCATCTCATGTTGAGGGGGAGCTGGACCTTCTTGCATTTTAGCATTTTGCATTGTAATATAACTACATGGAGCCTTGATTATTATCCGTTGATGACATGTTTACAATGCATTACATCTTGCCATGATCTATGCTTACTTGCTAGATTGATCATGACTTTATATGTGTAGTCAAGTCTTTGCCATGATAGGTTGATTTAAAATGTACAACTTGAATTAATTCATGTCATGTTAGCTCTTGAGACTAGTCTGTCTTTAGTTATCATCGTATGATTCATGCCATGTCAAATAGGCTGAGTTGAGTATTGAATCTTTATTGAGCTTTAGATTGAGCTATGCTAGTTTCTTGATGAAACATGAGTTGGTACGATTTTTAAGTAAGCAAAAAGATCTCTTTTGTGCGAAAAAACTGATCACACCAATTCTTTCTCATGAGACTGCTTGCCATTGCACTAGGCATGAACTCAGGGGGAGTTTTGGTTGACCAAGACTATCTTCTTAAGCTTCTCGCTTGGAGTAGTCGCATAAGGCTTGAGATCTAGCACATGACTAAAATTTTGGTTGGAAACAACCATGAACTTTAAAAAGAAAACATGTCCATTGTGCAACATTTGCTTAACTACCAAAATGACTAAAGTACTTAAACAAATGATTCATTCTTGAATTTGTAGCACTCTAAATTGACTCAATACTAGCTTCTTGGTTCCACTTAGATTATTGACATGGCCTGCATCATCTTTGGATACCTTTAGCTAGACTATAATCATGGTTGACTTGACATGCTAAGAAATTCGACTAATTTTTAGATTATGACTTATTTGGCTTGGCTTGTCTATACATACATTGTCATGATCTTGATAGCATTCCTATCTGTTATGGCTTGGTGTAATACCTCAAGGTCATTTTGGATAATCTTCATGGCACATCATGCCTAAAATGAATAATATTCAACCATTTCATCCAAGTCATGTTTTATTTTCCTCCTCGCCTCTTGATGTGTTTATTGCCAAAAGGGGGAGAATCACGCTTAAAACTCTCAAATCGTTTGTCCTCCTTCTGCTTCTCCTTCCCCTCGACGCCAGGCAGACAAGATGGTAATATATTTACATAATAATAAAAATGCATTTAAAAAATTCGCCACCTGACCGGCACCGAGGCCTAAAAAATCTCAAGAATCATCCATCACAAGAGGATAACATCAACAAACTGATAAGAAGAACAAACAGACAAGTCGAAGAGACAGTTGCAAGTGCACGTGAGGCAAGGAAGCCAGGAAGTCATCAAGCATGGCGCTCTCCCTCTCCACCTCCTTCCTCCCCACCTGTGCCACCGGGCACGAGAACCACCACCCACACCTAGAGGCAGACTCTCCCTTCGGGCGAGGTCAGACAGCCGCTCAAGCTCCCTCGTCGCCAACTGTGTGTCACAATTCAACATTTTGGAGCTGTTGGGAAAATTAATTTGATTGTCTTTTAGTTCCAATGCAAACACGTTGCATCCAAAGGGCAAACTTTCACATCTGCAGTTGTCATCAAGAGAGATACGACACTCTAAGATTCATGTGAGCCACTCTCGCTCATGTCATAACACCTTACTTATGAGAAGAACTGAAGAGTAGGGAAAAATCCTTTTATAGACAACAAGGTACTTATAGGTTTTTATGGAATGAAGGCCACTAAAAAGTGGCAAACAAATTTGTACAGGGTAAAAAAACAAATGGAAGAATCAGCGAATCACGCTTAAAACTCTCAAATCGTTTGTCCTCCTTCTGCTTCTCCTTCCCCTCGACGCCAGGCAGACGAGAGGATTCAGGGCTTGAATCCGAAGCGCATGAGGAAGAAGGAGAGCCTCACCACGATGACGATGGACTCTATAACGTCTCTATTTCTAAGGACGCTGGTACTCCCCACAATTACGTAGAAATGTTCAGTCGCGGAGTACTGTACATGAGTGTACACCAAAACAACACATGCTTACAACAAAGAATTAAACTTTATTATAGAAATAAGGTTTAACGACCAAGTTTGAATGCAGTGGACGATCAAACCCAAAGTTAGCTTACAATACAAGAAACTCCCATAGACATACTTGAGCATGGCTAAGACCTAAAACCACTGGTCGTCGATGAAATAGGGCTCTTCCGGATCTTTATCAACACTTGTTCATTATCGTCCCATTGATCTTTTATTTATTGTTTAGCAAGTAATGAATACAACCATACCTAGCAAGTCACCAGGGTAAATTCTACTTTATCTATTTGCACAGATTGCCAATGGATGGAAATATACTGATTTTATTAATGAAAGTGGATGCAGTTTTATTTATAAACTTTTGTAAACAAGAAATCATAAAACAAGAACTTCTTATGATTGAGGGGTTTTCAACACTTGATTACTTAGCTTACTCAGATTAAAATATAAAGAATTCTATTTATTCTATTTATGCCTTACATTGGAATCATCCATTAAACATAGCTCCATTAATCGGGAGCACGGCGTATTCAAATATCATTTGTTTCACTTTGCAGAGTTGCTCAGCTTTACCCACAAGATTCCTTAACCCTCACGACTGAGTTAAGAAAATAAGGTTGTTTCACTGCTCTTCCCTTTATATAGCCTCTACCCGATAGATCACCACTCAGACCTAGGTATCTACTAACCAGGTCTAAACACTTCTGCCCATCCTAAGTGGCACCTACCATTGTTAAGTATACTTTTACCGTTCCCATACTTAACTCCCCTTCATCTGAATTCCTTCCTCCTGTAGAGATTCAATCGAGTTGAACAGTTACTAGACCATGGTTGACAAGTCAACCTTGTAGTTGAGTGATTTCTAAGTCATTTACTTAACATAAGGTTTTTGTCCTTACTTCTCACTTAAGGCTGCCAACCACAATCCAGATCCTTAGTGCTCGACGGCACTGCCACCCATCTACTCAAGCCTCATCCCTAGTATAAGATCATTGACTCCAACCACCTAGTGACTTTCCAAGATGCCTCCTTGCACGTCCTTACCCTAGAACTGTTTAACAAATCTACCGGCCAAAATCTAAGTCACTTAGTAGTACAACATTTTAGATGAGCTAATATACAATTATTTATATAATAATTTGATAGACCATGTGGAGGTGACCCCGTGTGTGTGATGAGTAATTGACATCTGTTTTAGGAAAATCGAGTTTGGTTTGTGTGGTTTGGACCATGTCGTTGCGCGGTGCAATCATTTCGGTCGAACCTTGTCGAACTAGGTCGAACGGGTTTAAGTCATTTATTTTTTTTGTTTCGATCGGTTTGGGCTTTGAATATTTCTTTTGATGTTATTGTATGGTTACAATATTTCGAGCGGTGCTATGTGATGTATTTCTTGTCTATGATGGCTGCAGGACATCAAGGCGGAGTCGTGGCGAGGCACGGAGGTCCGGACTAGGCGCAGGTGGTGCCGAGGTCAGAATGGTCGAGGTGTGCCGAAGACGGCGAGGGCTCGAGGTAGCTGCGAGGCTTGGAAGGCAAGGAATGAGGAAGCTTCCCGGAAGGTGTAGGAGGGGCGTTTTGGTGAATACGCAAAGCTGCACTAAAGGAAGTGGATTGTGGATAAAGCGTCATGAGTTGTTGAGAGCTAATGAGTAAAGTGTGTTGTAAACCCATTAGTGGAGGCTATAAATAGAGAGGGTGTTCTCTAGTAGCCTTGCATGAAAATGAGAGAAAGATTTTGAGAGATGGCTTGAGAGAGAGTGAGTGTAAGAGTTAGGGTTTTATTTGGTTCTCTCCATGAATGTAAAAACGAGATGAAAAATGAGAGAGACTTTTAGAGAGGAGGCTTGTGAGATGGATTAGGGTTTTGCTTTTAGTCCTTGTTTGTTGAGAAAGAGAGAAGGTGAGACTTTCTCTCTATGCTCTCCATGCGTATGGGGATGTAGGGTTTGATTTGTGGAATATGAGCTGAGAACAACTCTTTGTGTTCATCCATGTCTCCTTATCTAGCCCTGAGATGTTCACTTGAGTGCCTTGATACTGTTTTGCTGCCCTCTGTCTCTTTTTAGTGCCTTTTGTTCTCTTGGTTCTTTGTTCTCTATTAAGTCTTTTGATCTATCTTCCGCTGGAAATCAAGACCTCATTGACAAATCGATTATCCTCTTCCAGCCGTTTTGGTCTTGGCTTTTATTTCCTTGAATCTTGAGCTGTGGTTCTGTTTTAGTCCTGTTCGGTTGTCTTGAGTAAATCTTCAATAGATCATTCTCAGTTTCTTTCACTGGTTTTCTTGTCCGGCTGCAGTGTTCACTTTTGCAAGCTTCTCTCGGCAGTATCTTCAAAATGTCGTATTAGCGGCAGAATGTGTGCTCTCGGAAATTAAATGGAAACCAGTTGCTCCTGTGTTGATTTCAGTTTTCAGCTGATCAAGTGTTAGCTGTTTTCGGTTGTGCTTCTTCTTGCAGGCTGTCTTCTTTTTGTTTAAATTCCTTTTAGTGTTGATCTGGCCTTGCTGCCTTGTTTGGACAGATTGTACTTGGCTGCTATCTCAGTGTTGTCGGCAGTATTTCTCTTCAATCTGCAGCTTGGTCTTTTTCTTTTCAGTTCCTGTTCGGCTGCAAAGGGGTTGCTGCATGTACACTGTTTTGTCTGTTCGTTTTTACTTTTTGCTAGCCGAAAGCATCATCAGTACTGAAGTCCTGTTCTTTTTGGTCACAAAAGGACAGCTAGCCTTGGTTCCTTTTTATTTTCAGTTTTAGTCAAAGTCTATTTTGTGCTTTATGTTTTAGGCAAAGTCTCTTCGGTGCAGTTAGTTTTTGGTCATCATTTCTTATAGTTTCAGTCTAGTCCTTCTCTTTGATTAGTGAATTCCTTATCTTTTTGAGAAATTTACGGTGATTTGGTTTCCCTCTTTTAAAGAGCATATTCGGTCAAATTGCAAAATCGGGGTTATTTTTAAAGAGCTCCATTCACCCCCCTCTGTCGCCGTTTCCGATCTAACATAATTAAATAATACTAAGATTATCAAGATGAATATGGTCTCAAATTAAACATGGTGTTTTTTAGTGGTAGGATATATCTAATTAACAAGTCATTTTAAGCATTTGTTTTAATTAAAATAACTTTGTGCAAATAACATTAATGCAAATACTATATTTAAATAATTTAAATTTTATGGCATTCATATGATCAAAAACTTGTAACTTCCCTTACTGCCCAACAAACTCTGCTGTCTCATACACTTCAATGTTCGGGTCCGATCCTTGTGCAGTCGCCTCGAAATATTTGGGGACTAAAGCAAAAACATAAAATAACATAAGTTTGTACTTGAAACTAATCAAACTAGAAAAATAAATAAAATAAAATAAAATAAGAGTAAAATACAATAAAAATCAAATAGAGTTGGTTTAGATTTTATTGAAGCTTGGATTGGTGGAATGAAAGCCGAAAATGGGTTCGTGGCATTGAAATAATCGAAATGAGGGTATTTTTGGAAATTAGGGTTTGGTGAACAATGTTTTGAACAGTAGTGAATACTGTTAGGCCAGCCTAGGTGAACAATACAGCTCATGCAGGATTTTCAAACCGTAATGGCCAAACGGGCCAGTCGGCTCGGCCCAACAACACATAGTTGCACAGGCCAAGTTGAAACGCACACGCGTGCTCACGGCCGTCGATCAACCACACACGAACAGTTGTGATCTGGCCACAGCACAGCCCCAGCTTCTTCTTGTACCTCCGGCTGCTTCTCCCCAGCGTAAAAATAGAGGGCGGCCCACTAACTGGTCCAGCGTCGGCGAGGCTCACCGGCAGCCATTTAGGGGTGGGGATTCCATTTTTGGGGCTTGGAGGGTGGAAAAGCAAAAGATGCAGGTTGGCGGCAAGAGAGATGTTCACGGGCTCCACTATGGCTCAAAGGCTTTTTGGCGAGTTCAAGACCTGTTTAACCACCTATGAGGCGAGGGAGATCTGGTGGCTGTGGGAAAATTTAGTTGGGAATGCTCAGCTTGGGTTGTCTATGGGAGAGACACCATGACCAAATATGAGCTCGCGAAATGCTCTTACGAATATGAGCTCAGTTGTGTGATGATGATGCTTTGAGGATGCTATGATGGCGGGGAATTGAATTATGGTGGTCGGAGGTGGATGATTGGTCGGATGCTTATCGGGCTCAGGGGAAATCGACGGAGGAGCTACAGTACGAGTGAGTTTAATTGGGTGGCTTTGACAGTCAAATGGTGTATGTGTGAGGTGCTCTGTGAACTTGGTTACGCTTTAGAGATGAGGAAAGGTGGTAGGAGCTGTAGAGCTACTTGGGAGAAGTTGACACATGGAAGGGAGAGGTAAAGGGGGCTCTACCGGTGATGAGGGCATGCAAGGAAAGGTGGCACTGGTGGCTCTGCAGAAGTTGGCGATTATGACGACAGTTGGTACAGAGTGGCGCATGCGTCAGACGGGGAAGGCTGAGCTACGACAGAAGAGGTGCTCTGTGCAAGGGATAGAGGGATGGGATTGGTAGAGGAGCAAGCCACTGAGAGGAAGGACCGTGACGTCAGGAGTTGGCAGGTGTAAGATCGAGGAGGCCGACTAGAGCGGGGTGAATAGGCGGTTTAAAATTTTTCTTCTAATTTAAGCTAACAATTTTAACATTAATGATAGCCTAAAACAAGTAAGCAATGTAGCAACTAAAACAAGTTAAAAAGGCTCAAGTGATCACTAGCACAATATGAAATATCCTAAGAGCAATTGCAATTCTAGTCTAGATCAAAGTTTGCTACTCTAATCACACAAGCAATCAAATGATTCAAATGAAATAAATTGCTTGAATGTAAATGAAGCACAAGAGAGCAAACCACAAATAACACGATCACTTTTTACCATGGTGTTCGGAGACTTGCCGGTCTCCCCTAGTCCACGTTGAGGTAAGTACGAACGAATCAGACCGGCTCCACGAATTGAGCCTAATCACCTCGATTACTAGCGATAGCCCTTTCCCTCTCCGGGTAGGTGAGCTCCAAGCCTTCACAACCTTGTCGGGTCTTCTCACAACCTTCTTGAGAAGATCACCGAACTCTCTCGCCAAGCCGTCTAGGTGTCGGCAAACACCAAGAGAATGAATCATAGCTGGCTTGATCACACTCAAGTGCCAAAGGGATCAATCTGCGGATGCAATGCACTTGAATTTACTCAACTACCTCAATTTAATGCATTAAAGATGAAAATGAGGTGTGAGAGGTTGCTCTATGCTCAAGGATGCTCAATAATGGTTCAACAACATATCCTTGTGCTGGTGGGGTCGAATTTATACCCCCACCAAACTCAATTAGCCGTTGCAATTAAAAAGCCTGAAAATTCAGGGAAATCGGAAGTACCGCAGTGTTAGGGCCGGTACTTCCGGATTTCTGCAGAGGGCTCGGAACGGCTATGTTAGAGAGTCAGAAGTAACCGTTGGACAATAAATGCGGTACTTCCGCCGTTGAAAGTGCGGTACTTCCAGAATCCCAGAAGTTCCGGGGCTCAATGAGTTGAAGTTTTGAAAAGGTTGCTCTTTGGAAAAAAAAAGTTTCGCTCGGGAGGCCGGAACTTTCGAAAAATCGGAACTTCCGACCTAGCGGAAGTTCCACCGTTCAATCAGCGGTACTTCCGATTTCCGAGAGGCTAAGTTTAATTCCGGTCGCTCTCTGGAAAAAAAGTTCCGCTCGAGAGCCTGGAGCTTCCGGTCGATCGGAAGTTCCGCTCTTTGAACGCCGGTACTTCTGAAATTTCTCACAATGCACAGTTTTAATTCAATTTTATTTCTAAGTGCATGCATGATCCTAATCAATAGTGCACATAAACATATGATCAAGCATTTAACTATGATTCCTCTTAATAGTACGGTGTCTAACCTATAATCCGGTCTTCCAACCTTTCTCCAAAGACCGGCAAAAATAAAAGAGCCCTAAACTATTTACCTTGTCATCTTGGAACCTTTTGAATCATGTGAAGATTTTTGTGAGCCTCTTTCTTTGCCTTTGAGACTAATCCTTTGAAACACTTAACACACAAATTAGTCCCATGATCACATAATGTCATTAATTACCAAAACCAATATTTTTAGGGGCCTAGATACTTTCAGCAGGCTGGTGTGAACGATTGGGGAAGGCGCGGCTGCAAAAACAGGCTCTGGCGAGCAGCCACGTGTGTGGGGTAGAACAGAGAGGCGGCAGTGGGAGGCGGCTTCTAAGAGTGCGTCAGCAGATGGAGAAGGTGGGGAAGCAAAAGAGGGAAGGCACAATTTCAAGGTGAATTGCCAAATTGGGTTGGAAATTGGAATTCAATCAAAATCTAAAAATAAATCAAATGGTTTGAATTTTAAGGTGTTTCAGACTCGACCAGCCATAGCAGGTGGTACACCACCTTCTTGTACAACACAGCCAGCACGTCGATGCGCGGCCACCTCCACAGTGCCGACGAGAAGGCACTCACCCGAGGCTTCGACTGCGCCAGTGGCTCCGATGCCCTGATGTCACTGCTCTTGCTCCCGGCCGCCCTACTTCTCGGCATCACCTACTTCCATATCCACTCCCGCCCCTTGCTACCGCCCGCCATCCAATCCAAGTCAAACAATCTCACATGAGTCAGTTGGTTCTTTGTTTTAGCTCTGTACATATGACCTCCTCTTCTTCTCGCCTGAACCTTTTATCTTGTGAGACTACACGGTTGGCGAGTTGACAATGCTGCCATAATTCAAATGTGTAAGTACATGATTGGAGATGAATAGCAAGACACGAAAAATGTGAGACCATATGGAGGTCACCTCAGGGTTGTGATGAGTAATTGACTTTTGGATTAGAGTATCTATGAAGTTTGAGTTTGGTTTTTGAGGATTTTGTAAAAGATCACTTTTTATCTGACGCCTTTGTGGTTCACGAGTTCGTATGACTGCGACTACTAGAGTATTTGAAGTTTACGACTTTGTGGTCTGATGGCTGATCGAGAGGTCTGATCGGCAATTATGCGAGATCGGCAGATTAACCACGATTTGTTAAGCATAGTAGAACAACCACAGAATGGTCATGCTTTAGTACATGGTCGTTGTTCGGTAATAGTAAGTCTGGGCGATCGATAGTCATAGCTTTTATGATCGGTTGTCGTAGCGATCTGTTGTAGTAGTCATAGCCTTTGTGATCGATGATCGTAGTGATTTGTTATGCTGGTCGTTGGCCTTTCGGTCGTTATTTGTAGGCTTCGAGTACTTCATATTTTGTGATCTTTGAGCATTCAAGTACTCATGGGTTGACCTGGATGTTTTTGTTAGTGTGCACATATATTTATTGTTTGGTCCTAGATTTAGAATCAGTATTTGGGTGCATACATTTTGCATCAAGCATTGTTTGGATTAATTGTGCCAATTGATGACTTTGTATATCATATAATGCTATGTAACGGTTTGCTTATTTGTGTTGGTTGTAGGACTTCAGAACTAGGTCATGGTGAGGCGTAGGAGGACCAGGACTAGGCACACGGTGGTGCTAAAGTCCAAAACAGTCAGGGAGATGCTGAAGATGACCAAGATTTGCGGGGTGGTTGCATGTTGGGACGACGAGGAACTGCAGCGGGAGCTATTGGTGGTGATCATGATGGGTAACGGCAAGGTGGATTGTGACTAAGCTCGAGAAGGAATTGAGGTCCAAACGGTTGAGAAAGCCGGGTGCCGTCATGTGCGAGAAGAGACATGTGGCACATGAAGTGACTTGAGTTGTTTACAAGCGAGGATGGTACGGTGGGATCCGGATGCATGAGAGGCTTGGCGGCAAGTCATTGGAGCAACATGGAAGATGACGAAGCATGAGCGATGCTTCATCGCAAAGGAAGCTGGAAGCTTTAAGGAAGGCTATAGAGGGGCATTTTGGTAAAATTGCCTAATATCGGGGAAATGTATATGAGTAAAACCCAGTGTTAGGTAGGGTTAATGGGTTATCCCCGATTTAGCATAATGGGGGGATCCATTAGGTTTTGGGTTTAAGTTGTGAGCCTATATAAGGTGTTTGGTTGCCAGCCACAATTTACCACGCCTAAGGTTAGGCAAGTTTGACCAACTTTGGGAGCTGTTTGGTTGCAGCCACAGTTGTGGCAAGATTCCCTTCCAGCAAACTAGGTCCCACGCGTCAATGACTCAAAAAAGTGTGGCAAGATTCCCTTAGGCTTGCTAAGGTGTGGCAAAGAATTTGAGCACCTCAACTTAGGCAAGTGTGGCAATTTTTGTTGGCAAAGTGTGGCTAGCAACCAAACAGCCCCTAGAATGTTGGCTAAGCTTTTTGGTGGTTAGCTCCTCCTCCCTCCCATGGGAGATAGGTTAGAGAGTGTATGTACTCTAGCTGTAGAGCTCTATCCTCCTGAGTGGAGTGGCTATAAAATCAATCATCTCAAGTGAGCTATATATCAATTTTTGATCTACCTTATGTATTTTTTGTCTATTTGAATTTGCTCTGTTTTGAGTTGGTTTTTCCTCTCTTCTCTCAATCCGTTCTTGATCTCTTTTTGTTGCTCTTGTTTCGGTTGGTTTGATCTTTCTTCTTCCCTTCTCTTAATCTTGCTATGCCAAGGACAAGGACAAAATGGAGATAATCTCTTGAGATCGATCTCTAATCATCTAGGCACTTCAATAGCAAGATTTTCGAGAAACCCTATTTTTACAAGTTCTTAGTCTAATCGGGTAATTTCTTGATTTAAGAACTTTTGATCTAATTTCTTTAGTGATCTAGCTAATTTCTTCAGTGATGCAGCTTGCTGTGACATGTGGGAGCGTATGCAAAGCCATCTTGACTATCTTCTACCCATGAGCAAGATCTGATCATCGATTTGGTTTTTAGTTCTTGGTTGGTATGTGCATTCTCAAATTGTAAAAAGGTTTCAAATTTGTCATAGGTTTTTTGATTCAAGAATGGAATAGCATCTTGAGACCTTAAGCAATTTGCGTACAAAGTTTCATGGCCATTTGATCTTTTAATCAAAAGATATGTGGATTTTAGATCATGTGG
This sequence comes from Dendrocalamus latiflorus, assembly GCA_017311315.1. Lineage (NCBI taxonomy): Eukaryota > Viridiplantae > Streptophyta > Magnoliopsida > Poales > Poaceae > Dendrocalamus > Dendrocalamus latiflorus. The sequence continues at coordinate 26,011,672 of CM029663.1, forward strand.
TCGTGCGATTACTCAGTTCTTCCAAGTCGTTTTCGACCACATCTAGTTATGACCACTCATTGGTTCTCGACCACGCTGGTCTTTCAACCGTTCTTTGATTTTCGATCATTCATTGATAGTCGATCTCACTGGTCGAAGTTCGGATTGGTTCGACTATTCTGGTTACGATCACTAGTTAATCACTGACCTTTTTGGTCATATTCCAAACTGTTACGACTTCTCTGGTCATCGACTACTCGATTGGTTTTCCGGCCGCAACTTCTGTACATCGAACATGAAGGTTACAATCACATCGGTCTTGTCCACGTGGTTTCGACCACATCGGTTTTCGACAACGTTGGTATCGACCACGCTGGTTTCAACCACATTGGTATCGACCACGCTGGTTTTGACCATATTAATTTCGATCATGTTGGTTTCAATCACGTTGGTATCCGACAGGTAGTCGATCTCCGACCACAATGATCTTTGTCCGATAGTCGATTTCCGACTACATTGGTATCCGATTGGCAGTCAATCTCCGACCACGGTGATTTCCGTTCGTTAGTTAAACTCCGACTACGTTGACTTCCATCCGATAGTCATAACCGATAATGTTGTTTTCCGACCAGTGGTCATAACCCGACCATATAGGGGCTGTTTGGTTGCCTGCATCGGGGTTGGCTCGCACCAGCGCATGCAGGGAGATGGTGTTTGGTTGCCTGCATCGGGGTGGGAGCCTGCACGAGCGGATGCAAAAAATCAACTGGAGCCAGGCTGAGGAGAAACGCGGCTGAGGACCTTCTCTACTCAGCCTGGCCACGCTCATGCAGCTGCATCAGCTCATGCAGACAACCAAACAGGCCCATAGTGTTTCGAACTGGTCGTGTTCAGCTCCATGTTCCTTTGTTTTTCAAGAAGACCTCGTATCCTAATCTTTATAGCTTTGTAACTATCGGAGTAAAGGATTGATAAATATTTAGGGAAAAAATTTTAAGGCATCATTCACATCTCTGTTGCCTATCCGGTCTAAAAAAAATTAGCAACATGAGAGTCTAGTAGACGATTCAAAGTCAAACCAACGCCTGGTCAACAAGGCCGGATTAGTCTGAAGTCTGCGGTCTGTGGAGTTTCCCCGGAAGATTCCGATCTGAAGCGATAGCTCTAAAGCCGTGCTGATATTGCAGGTGCATTGCTTGGGGAAGGAGATCAGAAAGTTGACTAGTATTATTTTGTTATGCTCATTAATCATCATTATTGTGTGATGGTGGAGTCGTTGGAAGCTCCGACTATCGTGTGCCGTGCCGTGGTGCTGGAGTCAAATTTAGCCGCCCGGTGAATCGGTTCATCTAGGTCTTTAAGATCTATGCTGGATCTGTAATTTATTGATTAAATTAAAATAATTTAAATATTTTTATTTAATATATAATATAAATAAAATGAGTCATGTAAATGCACTTAACATACCTGCAACTCTAGATGCAGGATTTCCTAGAGCTACAGATGACCAGCTCTAGGAAATCTACAGATTTTCTAGATCTAGAGCACTGTCAAACGGGGCCTAATATATACTACTCGCAATTCGCAAATTGTTTTGACCCGGATGGCAAGAGGGCTGACGGCAACAGTGCATTATCTAGGGGAGAGGCCAACTACTTTTGTCTGTGATTGTTCTTTTGTTTCTAGAAATTCAGAGCTCATGGTATTCTACTAGTACACATATTTTAGTCTTGTTGCAAACAGTTTTTAGTTTCTACCTTCTAAAAATCAAAGATGTTTGTAACGCGTTGGCTACTTAACGCGGTTTTTTCTCCTTTTTTTCTTTACATTGCCTATGAAAATATAATAATGTTTTTCCTTATTTTTTAATTGAATGGCTTAGAAAAAATGATAGACACTACAGTGTTATTTCAATAAAAAACCAAAATCCATTAGAAAAAGTCAAATTGAGCAGATCCGTTTTAGCTTGCCAAGCAGGCAATTACCAAACATACTTAAACGTCAAAGCATTTCAGTCCATTGTTTAGCCCACGTAATTGCGCTGTATAACCAACTGCAGAGTTTGGTGCAGTATAGTACTCCCGCCGTCCGTGATATAGGTCTCCTCTGGAGAAGTGATGTCTCACAATATAAATTTTTTAAGAGAATTAAAGTGTGGTTATTACAATACTTTTGCTCTATATCTCTGCTTTAATAAAAAAATGATTGAGTAGTTATACCATACACTTTAATAGAGATATGTATGGTACAATAATATTAGTTGTTTCTTAAATTTATTGATTCATTGGTCCGACATATGATGGGCTTAAACTTATATTGTGGGACGGAGTGAGTATAACTTTACGTAACTCCAAATTTCAAATTTTATTTTTTAATCTAAATTTGAATTTGGGATATTGATTTTATATTTAATTAGCAAATTTTATTTTGAGATTTTTTCTCCTTATGTGTGAAAGAGAGGATTAGGAGGTGGGTCCATCGAGCAAATTTACACCCTCAGCTTTTGAATTAAATGTAGTGCTATATTTTTTTCTCTTTTCTCCAATTAATATTTCCCTAAACCAACTTTAAAATTATGATCCACCAAATTAAGGGGTTTGATGTTTTTTTAGATCCTTTTCAAATTAAGATTTCTCTAAGACAACTATTGAGTCTAAGTCTTTAAAATTAGGGTTCACCAATTTAATGGTGGGAATTTTTAAAAAAATTTCTAGAATTTTTCTCTGTTTCTTAGTAGTTGTAGAAGGTATGTCATCAAATTTTAATACATAATAGATTTTTCATAGACCACATCTTAATATTTAACTTTGAGTGTATCTTAATGAAATTTATTTTTAGCACTTTTTTGTTTTTTCAAAGAACTTTTAATCATGTTAGATATTGCAACACAAATTGTACTTGTTATACCACTCTACGCGATTAAAAAAAAAAGTTGCACCGCTTGTTATACAACTACAACAGATGTGATATCTAGAGCTAAACTAATCTAGCCTCACTAAAAATAAGTGGCTTATGCCCTTCTCCCTCTCCCTCTCCCTCTCTCTCTCTCTCTCTCTCTCTCTCTCTCTCTCTCTCTCTCGATTAACGAGATAATGGGTCTGTTTGGCAACGGCTGCGGCTTATAGTTTTTGGCTGAAATTTTTGAATTTTAGCTGTTTACGGTACAGATTACAGAGAGATAGATACTCACTTGATATTTTGGATGGTACAGATGTTGGACTTTTAACGTGTACATCGTTTAACTTGTAGACCCTGTTTTGAGAAAATACTCCGTTTGAAAGTTAGGTATAGCAAAAGCTAAAAGCCGTTAACTTCGGAGGAAAAGAACAGACCCAATTACTATTTTTACAAAGTATTTCATGACTTTCTAGCCTCGAGAAGATGTTCCCTATAATCTCACCTATTGTTTACAGATGTATCATAAGAAAGATTGATTGCTGCAACACTAGAAGAATATCTTGGTACAGCAATTACCATCTAAAATAATGTGTGCACGGCTGTTTTCCGTGATATGGGCGTTTATTTGAACAGCCCTGTCTCGATGATTTTTTTTTCTTTTAGGATACACCGCCTTTCACACAGATCTTCCATCGAAAAAAAAAGTGAAAATTTGTGTTGACAAAAAAAAGGAGTTCTTGACTCTCGGGCACAGGTCAAATTAACATGTAGCAAAATGAACCATGTAGGGTCTGTCTGGTTCTGGCAATGAAGTCATATAAAGTAGATAAACCGGGGAAATGATGGCACTTAACACCAGTCCCTCGCCGACCTGTGCAGCATTGCAGAAACAGAGAAACAAGCGAAAATTGAAAAGGTAACAATGCAAGAAACAAAAAAAATGATCCATTGTCACACACCTAAGGAACGTCACGGATCATGAGAATGATCATCCCAGGCACCAACATACACCTATACAGCACAAAAACTTTGAACAAAAGACCAGGATTTTTTTTCCTCCAAGAATGCTTCTGCTCGACCTAATAGTTAGGCCTAAATTTTAGCTAGTAATATCTGGGAATGCCTTCCTTTACCTACCAATATCTCCTATCAGGAAAGTAACCTCGGTGATTAACATCATTCCTTAGACTGATCAATGAACATGAGTGCTCATGAAGTAACATAGATTTATAAACCTCAGGGCTGAGACCGGTCTGATGTTGAGCTGCCAGTCCTTTCTACCTTGTTTGCAAATTCGGTCGATTCAATATCCATGCTTCCTGTGCGATTCCTCCGGTTTCTCCGATCCTTTTACAAATGTAGAGATGTTAAGCAAATCATTTACTTGCAGTATACAATCAAGGTAGGTTTTTAATCATTACCTCCCGGTATGGAACTTCTTCGGACTCAAGCATCCTAACAACCTGGCCCATCTTAGGTCTCTTTTCAGAGTCAGGGTCAACACACCTTAGTGCGCTTAACAGAGCTCGTTTAAGAGCCCTAACAGTTGGTCTAACCTCTAGGCTTGGATCGACCACTTCCTCTGCTCTCCGATTGGCTACCATCATCTTGAGCCACTCAACAAGATTGACCTAATGAAAGGATTTGGTTATCATCTGAATAAAAAATATACACTGGTTGTTTTCAAAACATAAAATACATACTGTAGTACGAGAATTACAAAAGCATAATGGTCAGGAAAAGTTAAAAACCGATACAAATGTTCAAGAACACAATACTAGACTGTCATATAGCTTGATTACCATTCTATTAAACATTGGCACTACAGTCTTAAAAAACATCTGTTTATAACCAACAAAAACACTAACTGAAGTAAAATCCAGAAAGGAATAGAACAAAACAAGAAATAGAAATAAACAAAGTCCGATCATTTACCTCATTGGCAGAGCGGCTATAATCAACGGGATCCCTTCCCGTCACAGTTTCCAACAAGAGAACACCAAAACTATAAACATCGCTCTTTTCATTTAACATCCCGGTATTAGCATATTCAGGTGCAACATATCTAAAGCAAGAAAAATGGATGAGAAATATTGAACTCCTTTCAGCATGGGGAAGAAAGGATGTAAAAGAGCACAAATAATGGATAAAATAGGAGTGAAGAAAATACCCAAATGTTCCCATCACTCTAGTAGTAATGTGGCTTTTATCTGACCCCAAAAGCTTGGCCAATCCAAAGTCAGAGACCTTGCCGTTAAATTCATCATCAATCAAGATGTTGCTTGACTTTATATCTCGATGTACCACTTTTGGTTCTATAGCTTCATGAAGGTAAGCAAGTCTGCGAGCCATCATGATTAACACCACCCCCCAAAAAAAATCATCAAATAAATCTAGACAACAGAAAGAATAGGCATCTTACAGACAGAGAAACTGATGAAACTTACGCTTTTGCAGTGCCTATAACAACCTTCATGCGATTTTCCCAGCTAAACATACCATGCTGACGCATAGCTCCATGAAGCCACTGCTCCAAGTTACCATTGTTCACAAACTCATACACCAACATCCTGTTAAAAGAAATCAACATTATATCATTGCTGTGGTGTATGCTAAAGATACAAGAATAACCACAAATTTCTACACAAGGACCAATGACTACAGATTACACAAAAACATAAATCAACTCACTAAACTGGGGAAGTGTACATAAGCATGGTACCAATATAGTCCCTACTATAGCATAGTACGCCAACACACAGAACTCATGATGCTCCAATGCCATACAAAGATCATTAGTTTGTGCAGAAATCATAATAGACGTCCAATTATCTATACGTTTACTTTCACACATGGCCTAAAGTAGAAGATTTCTCTAGCTCAATCAACCACTCGATCCCCTCTCTACTTTTCCATTTTGTAAATTGCATTGCATTTGCTGCATGGTACCTGCCACAGCAAGCTGGCAGGCTAACCATTTGATACATATGTTTTACAGACACATGAGTTATGCAATGTATACTAGGGAGGAGAATCGTTTAGTTGTTAGTTTCTGGAAACAGAAAATTCTGAACTTTTGCGCAAACATTTACTGTAAAACATGATTTTTTTTTTCCCATCTAGTAAACCAGAAAGAAAAAAACAATCGAGCTGTAGTTCTTTCCATCGATTTATTAAAGGTCATTTTAGATAGTCCTTACACAAACTTAACAGCACATTCAGATTAGCCTAGTATGAAGTACATATTTAGGCCCTGTTTGGAATGCGGGAATTTTTCCCGATTCCTGCGGGAATTGAACTGTTTCCTGCAAAATTCCTGCAAAATTCCTGTGAAATTCCTCTGTTCCAAACAGGCCCTTACTTGACAAAAGAACATTTTTCTTATCTGTTATACTAAACTGCACACTTTGCTGAAAGAAATAACTGAGCAAGTGACTCATGCCTGGCACTTTACACACCTATTCACTCCCTCGACGCAGTATCCCAACAGTCGAACCAGATTCTTATGCCGGACATGGCCAATAGCCTCAACCTCCACTCTGAATTCCTTCTCCGCCTGCCCCCTGCAAACCCAGCGATGATTGAAGCACGCAACATAATTAAGTACGCTAGTTAGATTGGAATAAGCAAAGAAGATCAGAGCAGTAGCTAACAGCCGAAAGTGAGCTTACATATTGTTAAAGATCTTCTTGATAGCAACTTCAGTTCCATTCACTAGACGCCCACGATACACGACTCCATACCCACCCTCTCCAAGCACATTCTCCTTAGAGAAACGGTTTGTGGCAAGCTCAAGGTCACGCAGAGTAAACCAGTGACCCCAACCGAGATGAGAGAACTCAGGAAGGCCAACCAGGGGCGACGCTGACACGAACGCTGCAGGAGAATACGGTTTCCTACCAGGCCCTGAGCTGCCATCTTCACCAGAATGCACGCTACCAGCACGGTCAACATTGCAAACTGAGCTTTCCTGGCTCATGTTATCTGGATCCGAGGACTTGCTCAATGCCAAATGCCCCAGCGCCTTCCCCGGCTCCCGATTTGCGTACTTGTCTTGCGGCGGCAAGCTTGGCTGCTCACGTTCATGCATTGTCTGCGCAAGGCTGCGCCCACCAACCCTGTCGACCGGGATCTCCTTGGAGAATATGGGGATCTGTGTCTGCCTCAAGTTGTCCATTGTTCTCTTTGTCTTGCGACGGGATGCCACCCAAATACAGATCATCAGCAGAATGGCCACTAGAAGAGCGACCACACCAATTGCAATCCAAACCCACAATGTCAGGCCAAGAACCGTCCTCCTCATCTCTGAACTCAAATCGGTGGAACCCATGGTGGCGGTGTGCTCAATTATAGACTATCTTGGGAAATTCAGTTATAATGCATCAAAGGTGACCCCCTAGTTGGCATCAGCAATAAGTGTAGATGAATTCTCCCTGCAGAATGACAATGGGGATTTAAACACCATTCGGTTTTTCTTGCATTGAAACAATCAACAAATCTTTTTTTACAAACAAATGTCTCTTGGACTACCCTGCAAACGAAGCCCAACTACGCACAATTTCCTGTTCCATACAAGAGTTGCTCCCAAGAGAAACATACATGATTTTTTTTTTGTTCTGTGAGATGCATCGATGTAAGCAGGAAATACAATTGACAGCCAAATGGAAATAAGATATAAAGACGCCCAAAAATCTCTTTTGATCAGTCCCATCACATGAGAAGAAAATTAAAGCTTACCTCTTTCTGCAACAAGACCTCCATCCACTCATCCCTCAAGCAAAGAACCTGAAACAACAACAAAAGAGAAAAGAGGAAAGAAGACCAACAACAAAGCGAAATTAAGACCAAAACACACACTTTATCCAGCTAGAAACTTGAGATGAGAAAGTGCAAGCAAGCAAGACCAACCTTGTCCGGAAAAACAAGAATCCAACCAGTACCAGCAATGGTGGAGGGAACCAGAGAGACAGAGAGAGAGAGAGAGAGAGAGAGAAACATGTGAGTTAAAAGAGGGAAGGTAGTGGATGTTGCAGGTGTGGCATTAAAGGCTGGATCAGGGAGAAGCGAAGGGGAAATGGGTGGGACTGGGGTGGCAATTAAAGAAATGGTGCGGTAGATTTGTTAGAAGGGAGCTAGCAGCAGTGGAATAGAGGGATAGAGACGGATGAAAAACAGTGTGCTCGTTTGCAGGATAAGGTCAACTAACATAATAGATTAACTGCATGCATGGCATGACACAAACAAGGTGCGTGGATTTAGGCTGGCTCAGGGACAGCCTTGGCCAGTGGCCACTCTTTTGCTTCCCCCACCTCCCCTGTTGTTTTTGCGAATTTTTTAATTCGTCAGCTCTGCTAATTATTGGTGTATGCTGGGTCATAGCCATCGCTGCTCATCAAATCCTCCCGGGCTTCCCCGATCCTCTGCGGTTTGCATTCTGATGATACCGTGGTGGTGGATGTTTTCAGGACAGAGATCCCGTTGTTCTCAGTTTTTAGTACTACTAGTACGATAACATAGGACTCAGGAGTCGTTTCTACTTTCTAGGCCAAATCTTGCTGTTGACTGAGATGTACCGTCCCGGTCCAATTGCTAGCAAAAACTCGAGACCAGCAAAGAACCTCTAGCACTACAAATTGCTAGCAAAAACTCGAGACCAACAAAGAACTTCTAGCACTAGAAGAAGAAGAAGACATGTTTATATTAATTTCTGTTTCTATTTTTTATTTAGATAAGCTATAAATTAATATGTAACATCTTGATCTAACCTCTGAGTTCAGAATGCTACCACATTCTATAACACTCTAATTTACATCTATTGCTACTAGATTTCTACAGCATCTTCTCTAGTTATATCTCAAATAAACGGTAAACAACATGCATTTAACAATTATGTCACAACTGAAACTAGGTTTTACTTGTATCCAAAAACGCTCGAGACCACACAATCGAGAATGCCCAAGACCACACGCTTAAGAGCGCTTGGGACCCAGCACCCAAAAACACTTGAGATCTTGCGTTCGTCCAGAACCATATGTCCAGAAGCATACTTACTTGCAAGAAGAACATTAATGAGGAAATATATATTACCATAAAAGCTTCCTGATGTTCATCATCAGTTATGAGAGTTCTATTGACTAAGAGATTGGTAAACTACTTTACTAAAGCAATATTAAAGAAAACAGAGGTGATGTTCTAAATCATTATTATTGGATATGGTGTAGAGGTACTACTCCCATTCCGTATGCATAACGCCTCAATGGTCACTTAAAAACAACAATAAAGTAAGCGTAAATCCAAAAACTCAGCAATTTACATAGCAAAACAGTAAATATTAACGTACACTTGATACCATCTTACACCACATTTCTTACTATTTTCATTATCCATTAGCATTTTCGTACATAGTAACACTTCATTCTACATTAACTTTTCTTTCTCATTAATGCAATGCAAATGCATATGCACATCTTTACTCTTTTCCCTAACTTGCACCCGTATAGTTAAATAAACATCCATCGATGTGTCGTCTTCTCATTCTAATGCAATACGATGCTCATGTACATGTACATCTCTACTATTTTTTCTAGCTTATACCGGTATAGCTGAGTAGACACCTGTCGATGTAAACACCCTCTTATTATCTCCATCCCGTGGAGATACCTTTTCTTCCATCCTATGGATGTGCTTACCGCATTAGGTCTTTCATGTCCACTGAAGTGGGTCTTTTTCATACCATAAGTATGCACTTAATGCAATACACGAGTTTCATCATTCTTTTTCTTCATCACTTACCATCATAGTCATCATTTAATCATCATAGAAACAAGAGTAAACATAGCAATAAAGTTTGGTACATATTGCATCAAGTGTAACTAGTAACACTCATCAACCTAATTTACTATTTTACCATTCAATTGCATGTGTTAACCTTATGGGTAATGCGCGGATGGCACCTATTGGGAACCTCCACCTAGATGAACAACATACCCAATCTTAAAACATGCATAACCATACATGCACACAAAAGAAACAACGTTGCCCCTATGCAAAAACCTGACTTTATCTAATAGATCAAGGTTACAGATTAACACATCACATGCCACTAGCAAGGGAAACAACCAAAACTAGGTTTTCCCGACTATGAATTGTCGCTTCTACTTGCATGTTATCCCACTACATTTCACTTACTAAACCTAGCTATTAAAAATTGAGCTATAAATAAGCCGAGGGAAAAAGATTCAGAGCGTTACTCAAGCTATTAATAACGAGATCAGAGATTCTTTCCTCTCCTTTGGCTTCTTCTACCTGCCTCTTCCCCCTTGTTTCTTTGCTTGGCCGGATCCCTGCCCTTACAACGACATCAGCGAATCTGGCGTCGCCGTGTCCACTTAGCCTCCTCTCTCTCTTTTATTTTCTTCCTCTTCCTTCCCAGTCGGATGTATGCCTTCTTCCTCTTCTCCATTTTATTCCCTTCCTTCCCTGGTCGGATCCCAGTTCCCCCTTCACCTCCTCCTGTGTGGCGTAGAAGCAGCAGCAGCAGTAGATCTGACGTGGCTTAGCCTAGGACGGAGTAGTCGAGGGAGAGATGGGCTAGGAGTAAAGGGCGACGGGCGGTGGTGATGGCGGGAGTTAGTGGCGTGGGGTGGCATCGGCACACTACGACGGTGCGCAGGTAAGGTTAGCGAGCTTTGGCACGATGCAAGGCCAAGGGCAACAACGCGTGACGGTGGAGGGTCGACACGGAGGGCGGCAGCCGGGATAGCAGCATCCAGCAGGGTAGCGTAGGGCCAACGGCGACGTGCACACGGGACGGCTGAGACGAGCACATAGGGCGGCTGAGATAAGCACACAGGGAAGGGAATAGTTAAGGTCCTTGTCCCTTCCCCTGGTATCCCCTAAGAAGAGGTTGGCGTGGCCCGAGCCGGCATGGCTTTGGGCCTGGCCTAGCCACCCAATCTCTTTTTTCTGGTATTACATAATATGACCATCCGACTTTTTGAAGTGGTTTCTTCACTCCTCTCGCTCCCATCTTGTGCACGTATCTCTCCCTTTTTTCTCACTTCTTCTAAAAACCACTACTATTTATTTTTATCAAAAACCATCAACCATAGCTAGTACGAACATGTCCATAGAATGATCAAATCTCATATGCTCCTACTAGACTGTGTAAACAGGGCAGCAGCGTCATGGCACGTTAACGTCATCATGGGATGGCGCGATGCAGACGATCAACACCCCGAAAGCCGAAGCGCAAACGGAGCGGACGGGCGGGACCATGCTGCCGGCGCAATGATGTGATGAAAAATGGAAAGGCGAGCAGGGGGCAGGGCCAGACTTGCATGTCACAGGCACCGACCCCATCCATCCCAACATCCCGAGTTGGTGGCCGCAGCGGAAGGCACGAACATGCAGCAACGCCTGCCACCGGAAAGAGGAGCGCGCGCGCGCAGAAAGCAAAAGGTAAACTGGAGCAGAGCGAAACCGACGAATCATCCATCGTTCGATCGAGCCAGCCTACGCGCGCCGCGCGAACCCGTTGCCACCCACAGGACGGAACAGCTGCTGATCCCGCATTATTGATGCGGTCCATCCGGCGCCTCTCGGCCGGACGGCCGTGGTTCGCGCGCGGCGGGGAATCGAAACGACGCGTCCGTGCTTGAATTGCTCGGCTCGTTCTTTTTTAGCTATGACTTATAGTTTATAGCTGTGGTTGATAGTTTTTAGCTTGGTACAAGTGTTTATACGAACGAACTGATGCTGATAAATAGCTTTAAAAAAGATGTTACCACAAGCTGTTTCGAAATGACGGCGATGAAGTCATCTTATTTATTTGTTCAGGGTAAACCGTAAGTCATATGCTCCAATTTGGGTTGGCTTTGGCTACCTCGACATAGGTTGGTGATTGCTATGACGTTTGTTATACTAAATTCAAATTGTGTGGAACAGTTCCGATCACAAAGCGTTATGCTGAGTTTTTTTGGCTTATGGTTTATGTCTTCTCTCAAACTAATAAATAGGATAACTTCTCCGTCGTTGTTTTGAAGTGATTTATTGGGGCAATCTTTTTTAAGTGGTTTATCAATTTATCGATATTCGATTCGTTCACGCAAATATTTACGTTAGAAAAAATATAAACTATAAATATAAAATATAAGTCGCAATAGGGAAGAACCGAAAACTTGCTGGTCTCGATTACCTGGCCTAGTACGTACGTTTCAACCAAATTTTAGCCAGCTAATCAGTCTAATCAATCTCATCGCCATCGCATAAATCCTGTACCGGTTGGTGAGTGGTGACACCTGACACGTACGCAAGCTAGCCATGCACGGGCATTTGACAGGACTCACAGGGGTCGGCTGTTAATTATGCGGAGTAAAGTACTGGACCATCACCAAACACGGCAGCCATGATACGTGAGACGCCGTCCAATTAAAGATCAGGCGGTCGCAGAGATGGATAAGGCCGGTCCCGACGACGTTGATTTGCTGACGGCAAATTAGCGCTCTTCTGGCTTGATAACTGGCTGCAAGGATCGACGATTAAGCCCCCTAATGTCTGGAACGCCAACCCATCTAAGATCAGAATGTTAGAGTTAAATCACTCAACTCCCTCTCTCTATTGGTTGTCTCACACAACACACACAAGCACAAAAAGAGAAGTTTTGGTGACGTACTGTATCACACAACCAAACATCGTTTTCTTTTCTCTATTGCCTCAATGAAGAAACCTAATTACAGTGCCTTAAATTGAACACACGCACACACAACTAACTTAGTCCAAGGGCCAACGCCTTGATCCACTTTCTATGCTCACGACCAGGAAGTGTGCCACTACTCCACTAACTAATGCCATGCATGTACTAACTACCTATCTTGACCAAATCACTTGGTACCAACTCATGCATGCAAAGACTAGATAACTACCTAGCCAAATCACTTGGCCTGCAGCACCACTGACTCAGAGACTAATTTGTGCAGTCCGTTGGCTCCACTGCTCTCTCATGGAGCACCATTTCTCACGGCAACGTCCGTCTCGCATGGCACGTCGGCACCTCTCCATGTTCATACACACTCTTCCTGCTAAGCCATACCGGACCACACAGATATACTAACTACATGCAAAACAAAAAATAAATATGCAGATACAAAATATCAAGATTAGTTCCAACACAGAAGTGGTAGAGCGGTGGAAACTGGCATGAGCAACAGACAATGGTTCGGGATATCAAGGGCTCCCTAACGGTTCCGATCCTAGTTGAGTACATCAAGCTCTGGGATGAGCTCCTTAGGGTGTGTTTGGTTGCCTGAATCTCCTTCATCTTGGCTGGGTGGATCCGTATAATCTGAGAAAGAGCCTGTTTGGTTGCCTGCATGAGTGGATGCAGCCTGCATGAGTGGATGCAAAAATACGCCCTCATCCTGGATGGGTGGATACGCTCAAAATGAGCTTCACTGGCCATCCTGGATGGGTTGATGCAGTGTATCTTATGCGGTCCCACGTGTCAGCCTCTCAGGTTTGGTAGACTGCATCCGCTCATACAGGCAACCAAACAGCATCTCAGTTTTTTTGCATCCGCTCATGCAACCTCACCAAACATCTTCTTTTTCTAAAATACGATTTCACTCAGCCTGCATCCACTCAGTCAGGATATACGATACAACCTACATTCACGAACCAAACACACCCTTAATGTACAGCTACAGCCAGGCACTGAGGAGTGAGGACCAAATTCAATGGAAGTGGTCGGACTCTTTGCAGTACCCAGCGGCGAGCGCTTACAGAGCGTTTTTCGACGGACTGGCTTTTTTCCCGGGTGGTACACATCTATGTAAATCGAGGGCTCCTCTCGAATGCAATTTCTTCTTGTGGCTCGCTTTGCAACGGAGGTGTCGGACAGCGGACAGAGTGCAGCGGCGGGGCCTACGGAATCAAGGATTGTGCACCTTCTACTCGCAAGAACAAGAAACCTCGGACCATGCTCTCATCTCACAGGTGTGTTCTTGGTCGGGAGGTTTGGTTCAGACTCCTGCGTCGTTCCGGCATGCAAGTCTTAACGTCACGAAGGGACGCTCACCTTCGACTATGGTGGCATGAAAGCCGAAAACGAGTCCAGGAGAAGCGCCATGGCGACATGAGCAGGGAAGCTCAGCGGCGGTGCTCGTGGCGTCAAGGCAGCCGCCATGACGTGGGCTCTTGGTGACGGCAGAGCTCCGGTGGCGCTCATCAGAAAACTGATTTGAACATCTCTGTTTAAAACACGCTTTGAAAATCAACCCAGCTAAAAATTAAAAGACAAAAACTAATTTAAACATCCCTACTAGTCACTGCTTCTTTCAACCAGTTCTATTTTAGCCGCACGTTTGGTTGGATCAGTTGCCTAGATCGGGTGACCTCACCGCTGTACCTGTCTGAGGCATACGCATGCGACATGTCCTTGTGCTGGTGGACATTATTGTGACGAAGTAGATGGCGGACGCCGTCCCCATCCATCATGCCCTAGCGAATAGTGTTGGCTGCCTGTAAGTGCCGGTACCACGTACTACCCGCTCGGTAGTTGCAGGACAGTTTGGTCTCGGCATGCATTGCTACGCTGCGACAGACACAGACAAGTGCTCATTTGAGCTCTTGCTTCAGGCTTTAAAACTTTTCTTATACTGTTTAAGATTTTTTCTATAGTTGTTGTAATTTTTTTCAATGTAATTAAATTTAAAAAACAAAAATAATTATCTCATCACAAACAATACAAAGAAATATGAAAAAGACAAAAAGCCTAAAAATTAAAATGATAGAAATTAAAAATTAAAAGCTGAAACTCAGTTGAGCAAGCCTGATATTATTAGACACCTAGGACCGTCACGGCGTAGTTGCTGTTGTGTCATCATTAGAGATGGCAATGGGTACCCGAAACCCGATACCCGGTGGGTTTTTACTCTATTAGGGCATGGGTCTGAGTCAATTTCCTAACCCATGGGTCTCTTAATGGGCAAAAAGCCCAACCTATCGGGTTTGCCTGGTTCGGGTATGTTCCTATAGTACCCAAACCCGTAAACCCATGGGTAATATAAACCTGATCCATAGGAGTTATAAACCCAGACTCCCAGCCTCCCAGGCAAACCAGCCCAGTCCATAGCCCATTAGCCATTTAGCCCCAAGCCCCCAAATCCAATGCGGCAATGCCCTATTACCCATACGGCTAACCCTAGCTAGCACTCGGTCACGGTCACTACTCACTCCTCCCCAGTCCCCACCCCGATTCAACAGCCGCCGCAGCGGCGGCACATCTGGCGCTCCGCGCTCGGTCTCCGGCAGTCTCCACGCTCGCCCTTCCGTCCCGCAGCTCCCGCCACTCTCGCCGCACGCTCGTCCTCCCGCACGCCCTCGCCGTCGCCTCGCCTTCCAGTTCATCCCGCCGCCCCCACGCCGCAGCCAACGCGTATCGCAGCAGTAGGCCCTTGGCCATGGCGCTGCCCTCCGGCTCCAACGAAGATGTCCGGTGAACTTCTTCCTCTTCTCCATTAACCATTGTTGCAGCTCGCATTACTGAACCCACGGGCGACCCGTGGGTACCCGTTAACCCAGTGGGCATGGGTCTGGGCAAAAATCTGCACCCGTCACGGGTATGGGTTTTTTAGCGGGCACGTCCAACTTTCATGGGCACGGGTTTGGGATAGCAAAACCCAGCGGGTTTGTGCCCGTTGCCATCTCTAGTCATCATTCATCGCAAAAAGGCTACAGTGTATGGGTTGGCAACAAAGTGACACATAAGCTGCTGCAGGCTTCACTAGGATCGATGGATCGAGGCTCGGAGTACTTTGCCAACTGTTCACATATCCATCGTTGTAGATTTATATTTTCAAATTTGACGTCGGACACATTCTCTTAAAATAGTCCTATGCTCGAGTTTGAAAGACGTGGTAAATGATATCTATCGTGCCTGATAAGCTTGCCAGGGATGGACTAACGTGGACATGGCGCAGAGTGGCAGCAGGGGCATTGCTGAGCCCGCTCGGTAAAGTGTTGTCGAGCAGGCCAGGCTCGATAGATGGACAGGGCAGGCATGCTGGGGTGGGGGTTCGGGGGTAGGGGTGCTCGGTTGCCACACGACCAGTTTAGGTTTTTTTTGTAATTAGATGAATATTTATGCAAAGTAGTTAAAAATGTGTGGTTTGTTATGCATTAACAAATTATATTATACAGACAAAATTTTGCCCATGTATGCGTAGGAATTTTTAGGAAGGTACAAGGGGGATCGGAGGGGCAGATAAACTATCATTATCAACTCTCTGTGTTATATAGTAGAGATATATTATTGTAAACAATTGTTATAATAGACCATGTGTAAGTCGGCAAAGTACTTCGTAATGAAGATGCAAATTACATAGTGTGTAGGGTTTAGTTATGTGCATATGTTTACCTCACTACTTGTACAATACAAATGGTAATATGTGCCAACTATCAACCCTAATTATAACTAAGATACATATGCGCCTTTTGAAAGTGTTGGCACCGATTTTGTCCTGAACTTAAAATATAAATAAGTAAATTTAAATAATAATAATAATAAGCATCAATTTAATAAATTATGCCGATGACTAAAATCCGTTACAATATAAAATAAAGTTTAAATGAAAATTGTCATGACATACACGGGCCAGGAAATCATCCAACGGCTAATACTCCACCGGCGATAAGTACTTAATATGCTAGTTTCGGACACGTTGTGTCGACCACGATGTGCGACCACGTTGGTCAACCACGTTAGTTCGACCACGTTGTTCTCTTCGACATCAATTTGAGGAGGTGTTGCGTAGCACACCGAATTGATCGCAACGTCTCACATCTCAATCAAAAGCTTGGACTATATATGTATAAATTCAAGTAATAAAAAGGAAGGTGGCACCCTTGGTCGTGTGCACGCATAATAATAAAAATGAAAGAAATAATGAAATACTTCTATTATACTACGTGCATAAAATATGTGTCACGCTAGTCGTATTAAAAACAAACTTTGCTTCGGTTGCGTTACATGCAAGCGCTCGATATTTGTGAGCACTATGTAATGCTAGTGGTTAGACATCTACATGCGCAGCGTGCAACCATGCACTGTAGCTACGACCATCTAGGGCCGATACATGCCATGGATCACATTGCAAATATCGTTGTCGATATGCCATGGCTGATACACCATGGTCGATCTATCGTGGTAGATACGTGCCACGGATCATGTTGCAAATATCGTGGTGGATACACCATGGTCGATCTGTCATGGTTGATATGCCGTGGTTGATCTGCCATGGTCGATACATGCCATAGATCATGTTGCAAATGCCATGGTCGATATGTGCCATGGATCACGTTGCAAATGCTGTGGTCAATATGTGCCACGGTTCAAATTGCAAATGCCATGGTTGATATGTGCCACATATCACGTTGCAAATATCGTGGTCGATATACCATGGTCAATATGTCATGGTCGATTTGCCGTGGTCGATACGTGTGTCGGGACCCCGGGTTTCCAAACCCGGACCCTCTGTGTATTACTGCACTAGTCCCAGATCAAAGCTAGTGCACACAGTCAAACAGTGATGATTCATAACCAACAACGCTTTATTACAATAACTGAGGGTACAGACCGAAAGGTCTCAATATTATAAATGAGGTTTCAAGACCTCACACACACGAAACACAGCGGAAGCGAAAGATAAATCTGGCAAAGACCCATCAATACGCCACAGGCAATTGACTGGGGAAGCGCGACCTAGTACTCCGGGAATCCTAGCCACCGGCGAAGTAGTCGTAGTCACCTTCTTGAGCTTCGTAATCTTCTGCTTATTATTTTTGAGTGTAGCATGTGAGTACATAAAGTACTCCGCAAGTCTTGGGAAAAATGCAATAAATGAAAGGCTTAACAAAGGAAGGCTATATGGTTATTTTGCACAAAGCAATGTTTTAATTTCAAATACCATTAAATAATTTCTAAAGCAACATTTTGACCAATTAAATGTTTTAACTGAAACTAATAAACATTTCATAGTGAAGGTTCCATCCACCAACACTAGATAACCAACTTTAAAGTTTCGGGTTCCATCCACCCTCTCTGGCTCCAACTGCCAGGATACCCTTCCGAGAGTTCCCTCCACTCTCGGAATACAAAAACTTTGATTTTAAAACCAAAACCAAAAATCTACCATGTGAATGCATCCCTTGCCCGCCCTTGACCGTGGGCACGGCTATTCGAATAGTTTTACACTCTGCAGAGGTTGTACAACTTTACCCACAAGAGATAAATTATCCTAAAAGTCAACACGCTTCCTTTGGCATGAGACCCAGATAAAATATCACAAAGCCTTTACCTTACTCTAATCTAGCTAGATACCACCCGCTGAGGTTTCACCGCAGGTAGGCTAACTGCCCGAACCGAAGCCCCCTCTTGCGCCATATGAGTACAGTAAATCCCTGTCCCTCACTGTGGATAACCAGTCCATCCCTGGCACCCACTTTCCACTGGTGGCACCTAAACTAGACTATCATAAGTTAGTCAGCTAGGTCGTACCCATATAGACTTGTGGTTGTACGGTTAATGCTCAGTCTGGACAAACACAAGCGTCGGTCCTTAATTGACTAGGGTGGAACATACACTTAACAAGATCTCGTGCTTGCCGCACCAACCCAAACCAACCATCCACCCTAATCTAAACCAACTTTCACATTTTATTTTATTTTAAAGGATCAGTGGCAACTCCAATTACCACTAGTTTTATAAACACAAAGTTATCACAATAATTTATGATTTCCCCATTTTCAAGATTTCCAAGATACTACATAGCATGACTAAGCATAAAACTACCGTTCTAATATTCACAAATAATTATGATACTCTCATTAATGAGACAAAGGAAATTCTAGGGTTACAAAGGTACATGGCATTCAACTTCAAATGAGGTCATAACAAGGTTGGATATAACTAATGCCTTAAGATTTGAACTAATATTTTATATAAATAGCAATGCACATAATTTAAAATAATTAAAACATTTCAAAATCATAGGTTCAAGATGATCAAAGGAGACTTGCCTTCTTGCACGCTCTCAGGGTCTTCCTGCTGCGGAGCGGAGAGGTCTTCGACAACGTTGGAATCTACGCGGGAAAAGACGAAGCAAACGAAGCAAATAAATACAAATAAAATTCAAATAAAATCCAAAATTCAAATAGAGGCCATATTTGGATAGGTTATGATTTTAGATGAATTTAGGAGAAAGAATCAACGGATTCGGAGTTCGCACGAGGGAGAACGAATATCTGGAAGATCGGTTGGAAAAAGAAATTACCGAGACAATATTTGGACCAAGGAAAACAGAATGGATTTTATGGAGATTTTGGAAGATTTGAATTTAAATTTTGAAAGTGCACGGAAAATTTAGAATGGAACTGAGGCTTTGAAATTAAACTAGGCATTGGAATTTGAAATTTGAATTTTTAAATTTCAAATAAATTTCAAATATTTGAAAGGATGAAAGAAATGGATAGTTTGGAATTTTTTATGAATTTAGAAATTTGAATGGGCTCAAACGGAGTTAAAACGAGAAAGTTATGGCTTTCGAAAGATTAAATAGGAGGGAAAAAGGAAAAAGCTGATTTCGGGAATTATTTTTGTATTGGAAAATGCCAATTATGACGTCAGCAAATTTCGAATTTCTTGAGCGGGAAAGATATTTGAATGACGGGTGGGTCCGGTCTACCGTGGACCGGATCCACGGACCATGGGCCTTGCCTACGTGGCGCACCGGCCACATGGCGCCACGCGGGCGCGGGGTGGCGGCCACGTGGCCGGCCACGCGGGCGCACCATGGCCGCACGGGAGATGGCCGGCCGGCGGCCTTGCCGGTGGCCGGCGGCCGGCGGGAGGGCGGCGAACGGCGGCGGCGGGTGAGGGGAGGCGCCGGCGCTTACCGGCGGCGGCGACGGGGTGTGGGCGGCCGGCGGCGGCGCTAGGAGGCGGCGGCGGTGAGAGGCGGCGGCGGGTTTTTGGGTGGCCGGCGGTGGGTTTTTGGGTGGCCGGCGGTGGGGCACCGGGAGGCGGCCGAGAAGAGGAGGAGGAGGAGGGCGGTGGGAGGCGGGGTGAGGGAGGGGAGGGGAGGCGGTATTTATAGGCAAGGGGAGGAGGAAGGCCGGCCATTTTTTTGGAAGTTCGCCGGAGTTATTGCCCCCGCGATTTAGGGGCGTAATTTGAGGGGAAATGGCCGGGGGAGAGGAGGGAATTGATAGAGGATCCGTTACCATGTTTTATTCGGGAATTAAAGCGAGTAAAACGGCCGCAATCCAAGCTCCATTTTCGGGTTAATGGAGGTGGAGAGAGAGGGTGGGAGGAGGAAGAAAGGAAGGTAGAAGAAGGATATGACAAGGGGGCCCCATGTGTCATAGAGAGGGTGAATTAGTGAAGGGGTACGGGCCGTCGGATTTGCGACACGTGGCAAGTGGGTGTATGAGAGGCTTTGGATTTTATGAAGGGGTAAGTTGTGGTGGATGGCTAGGATTAAAACGTGGAGAGAGGTGGATTTAATCTGAGAGCGACACGTGGCGGGCTAGGATTTATTTGATTTTTATTTTCGGAATAAATTTCAGCAAATACTAGAAACTTTATAAAAGCTTGGAAAATTAATATTTAATGTCTAAAAATTCCAGAAAAATCATAGAATATTCCTGGAAGCATTTTAGACTTATTAAAAATATTTTTAACTTCAGATTTGCATTTAATAATTTTATAAAATACTTTTTAACTTTGAAAATTGATTTTAAATTTCAGAAAATTCTCAAAAATTACTTAAAAATTTAGGGAAGGCTAGGAAAAATAAAATAAACTCTTTTTGGCTTTAATAAAATATTTTAAATACATTTTCTCGCTTTAAAATTTTAAATAAACTCCAAATAAATCCGAATAAATCCAGATAAATCCAAATAAGATCCAAATACATTAAAATAATTAATTTAAAATTAAAATCTTCAGAAAGCGAAATTTTGGGATGTGACAAACCTACCCCCCTTAGAAAGAATCTCGACCCCGAGATTCGGACGGACTGGGAAAGAGAAAGGAGAGGGAAACTCGGCTCTTAGGTCCTCTTCACGCTCCCAAGTTGCTTGACTTCGAATGGTTACTCTACTGTACTTTGTGGAACTTTATGGTCATGCTTCTTGCGCGGCTTTCAGCTTCCTTCATGATTCTATCTTGTTGTTCGATGGTCCGTAGTATTTCTTTGACTGAGAAATACGGAAGACAACAACAAATCGGATCGGTACATCTTTAGTCGCCTACAAGCTTTGGGTTAACTTCAATTGCCTTTATCATATCAATTAATTCAGGATTCCACCAAGAGGGCTTAACTTCCGCAAGTGTTCATCCGAGAAAGACATAATTATTTCAACTCTCCAAAAATTCTTGATTCCAAAATCATATACCACAATTGCACCTTATTGATTTCGACAAGTAATCTCATTAACTTTTACTCTCTCTGCTCTAATTTGAATCGACGTCAAACCATAGAATTTTTCTAACAAGAATCCAATAACATTGTAGTTTGTGATTTCCACCAATTGTTTTATGATCATTATCTAATCCAATAGATCCATAACTTTGATCAAATAAGATTAATCCAACATTTTAGTAATCATCAATCAAGTTTAAGATCAACTAAGCCATAATTTAATATTCATTAATCCACCAACATCATTCTCTTCATAATCATCATTTTGGTTCCACCAATTTGAATGAACTCAATTAATTCTTATCGGGCAATCTCTCAATAAATTCTTATCGGACAATCTATCTCCCATAATTAATTTAAATCCTCCAGGTTATCCATTTGAACATCCTTAAACAACCTAGTTAATCCCATTAGGTAAAATCCAATTATCTAACAATGATCCATTAAATCCACCAATTTAAATTGTCATATCAAAGTCCACTTTGCAATGATAAAATTAATCCACCAAGATATCTAAGGGTATTATCGTCTAGAATTCCACTAGTATCCACCTATCGTCAATAGGTCCACCAAACTCTGATAATCAATTCACAAAATTCATCCACTCTTCATGATTCAACCAAATCACCCAAAATTGATATCATGAATTGTTTATGATAATTCAACTTCTTAATCTTTTAATCTCTCCCTTTACTAGATCAATCTCTTAATTCTAATTCTCCAATGATCACAAATAATCCCTTCAACAAAAATCTTGTTTTGCATCCAATTGTTCCTTTCAATCCTAGATAATAAAACCAAGGCAACGTTTAGACTCTTTCCATGATCTAATTTGCTTTCCCAAATTCAACTTTGTATTTATTCTCTAGTCAACCCACAAAGATGACACTCTTTAGATTTATTTATAATCAATTGGGATCCACAAATATACCTTTTATCTCAATCCTCTCGAATATTATTCAATCTTGTCAATTATAAATCCAAAATATATCACTCTAGCAACAATTCTCCAAATTACCTAACTTGACATGCACTGATTATGACGGCTTTCCGACAAGAGTACTTTCCATAAATTTGTTGTCTTCCATATACTCTAGGTCTCCAGGAATTTTCCAAACTTGGACTGCGGTGAAAGAATTGGAGCTTGTATTATTGCGGTAACTAGGGTTAGCAAAAGATAAGAGGGAAATAGCACAGATAATAGATCAGGGGAACGACTAAACAACATCCCAGACAAACACACAAGAGAGAAACAAACAACAACTAGGAGAAGCTTAGCTTGAAATCAAAATAGTTTTTTTTAAGGATGGTGTACTACAAGTATACAAAGACTTGGTACCGTCCACCTAACACACAAACAAGTAATATATAAGCGTTCTAAAATCGTAGGACTTTACTTGGGTACTATAACTAAAGAACTAGTCATCACTCCTTCATGATGACGCGCTTCTTCAGGTGCTTCTCAGACGCAACCTTATTGATCCATCTATAGAAATTACGGAGGAAAGGGGATACAATTACCATTTCAAAAAGTCAATAACCAGATAGATAAGGAAGAATACCATGGCGAAGGTAAGGATAGAAAGACAAGAACAGACGAGGATAGCACATTATTAAATTTTTATTTTATAAAATAAATTTTTGAAGCTCTTCTATTAACGACCATTCTAACTAGGTCACGTCCTACAGTCAAATTGGCTCTGATACCATCTCTGTCGGGATCCCGGGTTTCCAAACCCGGACCCTCTGTGTATTACTGCACTAGTCCCAGATCAAAGCTAGTGCACACAGTCAAACAGTGATGATTCATAACCAACAACGCTTTATTACAATAACTGAGGGTACAGACCGAAAGGTCTCAATATTACAAATGAGGTTTCAAGACCTCACACACACGAAACACAGCGGAAGCGAAAGATAAATCTGGCAAAGACCCATCAATACGCCACAGGCAATTGACTGGGGAAGCGCGACCTAGTACTCCGGGAATCCTTCGTCGAAGCCACCGGCGAAGTAGTCGTAGTCACCTTCTTGAGCTTCGTAATCTTCTGCTTATTATTTTTGAGTGTAGCATGTGAGTACATAAAGTACTCCGCAAGTCTTGGGAAAAATGCAATAGATGAAAGGCTTAACAAAGGAAGGCTATATGGTTATTTTGCACAAAGCAATGTTTTAATTTCAAATACCATTAAATAATTTCTAAAGCAACATTTTGACCAATTAAATGTTTTAACTGAAACTAATAAACATTTCATAGTGAAGGTTCCATCCACCAACACTAGATAACCAACTTTAAAGTTTCGGGTTCCATCCACCCTCTCTGGCTCCAACTGCCAGGATACCCTTCCGAGAGTTCCCTCCACTCTCGGAATACAAAAACTTTGATTTTAAAACCAAAACCAAAAATCTACCATGTGAATGCATCCCTTGCTCGCCCTTGACCGTGGGCACGGCTATTCGAATAGTTTTACACTCTGCAGAGGTTGTACAACTTTACCCACAAGAGATAAATTATCCTAAAAGTCAACACGCTTCCTTTGGCATGAGACCCAGATAAAATATCACAAAGCCTTTACCTTACTCTAATCTAGCTAGATACCACCCGCTGAGGTTTCACCGCAGGTAGGCTAACTGCCCGAACCGAAGCCCCCTCTTGCGCCATATGAGTACAGTAAATCCCTGTCCCTCACTGTGGATAACCAGTCCATCCCTGGCACCCACTTTCCACTGGTGGCACCTAAACTAGACTATCATAAGTTAGTCAGCTAGGTCGTACCCATATAGACTTGTGGTTGTACGGTTAATGCTCAGTCTGGACAAACACAAGCGTCGGTCCTTAATTGACTAGGGTGGAACATACACTTAACAAGATCTCGTGCTTGCCGCACCAACCCAAACCAACCATCCACCCTAATCTAAACCAACTTTCACATTTTATTTTATTTTAAAGGATCAGTGGCAACTCCAATTACCACTAGTTTTATAAACACAAAGTTATCACAATAATTTATGATTTCCCCATTTTCAAGATTTCCAAGATACTACATAGCATGACTAAGCATAAAACTACCGTTCTAATATTCACAAATAATTATGATACTCTCATTAATGAGACAAAGGAAATTCTAGGGTTACAAAGGTACATGGCATTCAACTTCAAATGAGGTCATAACAAGGTTGGATATAACTAATGCCTTAAGATTTGAACTAATATTTTATATAAATAGCAATGCACATAATTTAAAATAATTAAAACATTTCAAAATCATAGGTTCAAGATGATCAAAGGAGACTTGCCTTCTTGCACGCTCTCAGGGTCTTCCTGCTGCGGAGCGGAGAGGTCTTCGACAACGTTGGAATCTACGCGGGAAAAGACGAAGCAAACGAAGCAAATAAATACAAATAAAATTCAAATAAAATCCAAAATTCAAATAGAGGCCATATTTGGATAGGTTATGATTTTAGATGAATTTAGGAGAAAGAATCAACGGATTCGGAGTTCGCACGAGGGAGAACGAATATCTGGAAGATCGGTTGGAAAAAGAAATTACCGAGACAATATTTGGACCAAGGAAAACAGAATGGATTTTATGGAGATTTTGGAAGATTTGAATTTAAATTTTGAAAGTGCACGGAAAATTTAGAATGGAACTGAGGCTTTGAAATTAAACTAGGCATTGGAATTTGAAATTTGAATTTTTAAATTTCAAATAAATTTCAAATATTTGAAAGGATGAAAGAAATGGATAGTTTGGAATTTTTTATGAATTTAGAAATTTGAATGGGCTCAAACGGAGTTAAAACGAGAAAGTTATGGCTTTCGAAAGATTAAATAGGAGGGAAAAAGGAAAAAGCTGATTTCGGGAATTATTTTTGTATTGGAAAATGCCAATTATGACGTCAGCAAATTTCGAATTTCTTGAGCGGGAAAGATATTTGAATGACGGGTGGGTCCGGTCTACCGTGGACCGGATCCACGGACCATGGGCCTTGCCTACGTGGCGCACCGGCCACATGGCGCCACGCGGGCGCGGGGTGGCGGCCACGTGGCCGGCCACGCGGGCGCACCATGGCCGCACGGGAGATGGCCGGCCGGCGGCCTTGCCGGTGGCCGGCGGCCGGCGGGAGGGCGGCGAACGGCGGCGGCGGGTGAGGGGAGGCGCCGGCGCTTACCGGCGGCGGCGACGGGGTGTGGGCGGCCGGCGGCGGCGCTAGGAGGCGGCGGCGGTGAGAGGCGGCGGCGGGTTTTTGGGTGGCCGGCGGTGGGTTTTTGGGTGGCCGGCGGTGGGGCACCGGGAGGCGGCCGAGAAGAGGAGGAGGAGGAGGGCGGTGGGAGGCGGGGTGAGGGAGGGGAGGGGAGGCGGTATTTATAGGCAAGGGGAGGAGGAAGGCCGGCCATTTTTTTGGAAGTTCGCCGGAGTTATTGCCCCCGCGATTTAGGGGCGTAATTTGAGGGGAAATGGCCGGGGGAGAGGAGGGAATTGATAGAGGATCCGTTACCATGTTTTATTCGGGAATTAAAGCGAGTAAAACGGCCGCAATCCAAGCTCCATTTTCGGGTTAATGGAGGTGGAGAGAGAGGGTGGGAGGAGGAAGAAAGGAAGGTAGAAGAAGGATATGACAAGGGGGCCCCATGTGTCATAGAGAGGGTGAATTAGTGAAGGGGTACGGGCCGTCGGATTTGCGACACGTGGCAAGTGGGTGTATGAGAGGCTTTGGATTTTATGAAGGGGTAAGTTGTGGTGGATGGCTAGGATTAAAACGTGGAGAGAGGTGGATTTAATCTGAGAGCGACACGTGGCGGGCTAGGATTTATTTGATTTTTATTTTCGGAATAAATTTCAGCAAATACTAGAAACTTTATAAAAGCTTGGAAAATTAATATTTAATGTCTAAAAATTCCAGAAAAATCATAGAATATTCCTGGAAGCATTTTAGACTTATTAAAAATATTTTTAACTTCAGATTTGCATTTAATAATTTTATAAAATACTTTTTAACTTTGAAAATTGATTTTAAATTTCAGAAAATTCTCAAAAATTACTTAAAAATTTAGGGAAGGCTAGGAAAAATAAAATAAACTCTTTTTGGCTTTAATAAAATATTTTAAATACATTTTCTCGCTTTAAAATTTTAAATAAACTCCAAATAAATCCGAATAAATCCAGATAAATCCAAATAAGATCCAAATACATTAAAATAATTAATTTAAAATTAAAATCTTCAGAAAGCGAAATTTTGGGATGTGACAACGTGCCACGGATCACATTGCAAATGATGTGGTTGATATGCCGTGGTCTATACGTGCCATGGATCACGTTGCAAATAATCGTGGTCGATTTGCCTGTAATACCTGGCCCAGCACGGCCCATCCCACAGATATATATATGAGAGAGAGAGGCAAAGGGAGAAGCAAAACCGATTTTTTTTCTCCTCCTTCCCGTGCTTTCGAGCTGCTGCCACCTCTCCTGTGCTCTTCTTGCAGCCGCTGTTGCCGTTGCCCCTTGTGTTCGCTGTCGCCGTTCACCAGCCCCACCGTCGTCGCCGCCGTCGCTTCGCCTCGTGCAGCTACCGCTCATCGCCCTCCGGTGCCGCCGCACCGCGTGCTTGCCGCCGCACTCGCCGCGTGCTGCTACCGCCCGCGCGCCGTTGCTGTCTCAGCCCGCCACCTTCGCCGCTTCCCTACTCTGCCGGCTGCGCGCCGCGCAAGGGATCGAGGGGGAGGGCCGGCTCCGACGAGGGAGAAGAGGAGAAAGGGGCGCGTCGGCCGATTGAGAGGAAGAAGAGGAGGCGCGGGAGTGGGAGTGAGGGAGTGAGGAGAAAGCGCCGGCCGTGGAAGGGGATTAGATGAGGAGGGAGGCTTTCAGCGTGAAAAGAGAGGAAGAAGGGAGTGCGGCCGCCCGTGAAGAAAAAGAGGAAAGAAAGAGGGGCACCGGCCGACTGGAAAGAGGAAGAGGAAAAAAGAAAGAAAAGGAGAGAGAGAGAGAGAAGGAAGAGAGGAAAAGAAAGAAAGAGAAGAAGAGAGAAAAGAAAA
The DNA here is from genome assembly GCA_017311315.1 of Dendrocalamus latiflorus. NCBI lineage: Eukaryota > Viridiplantae > Streptophyta > Magnoliopsida > Poales > Poaceae > Dendrocalamus > Dendrocalamus latiflorus. Next base: position 26,039,062 of record CM029663.1, read on the forward strand.
AAAAAGAGGAAAAGTCTGGTTTGCGGCTAGGTCTGCCCGATCCGACTGAGAAAAAGGAGGGCTATCCTGATCCGATCGCTCGGGGCCAGGGTAACGCCTCGAAAACTGTTCTCCCTGTTTAATTACCGAGTCGTGCACAGATTTATTTGCCGATGCTTAGAGTGGCTACAGGGGACCGTTTAGGTATCATTCGTTAGTGTGGATACCTAATTTTACAGACTAGTTAAGCATCGGGACTATTGGGAATTGTCTAATAGTACAGGGTTTGAGTAGATTGAGTGGAACATTACAACGATGTTATTTGCTCACATGTATTGCATGAGTGATGAATTGAAATAGTTAATGCTTGTTCAGGTGGCGGTTCGAGTCTGGTGCCGTCCATGCACCGTCCGCTAGGTTAACAGGCAAGTGCATGGTAGAACAGTAAAATATGGCTAATGTTTGTTATTCGTGTTCCCATGCCATGATTTATAGTATTTATGAGATGCATATGATTATGTGCTAATCATACCGTGATGAGTAATGTTAATGATTAGACATTCACATTTGAAGCATATTGCATCATGCAAAATGCATAAGAGCCAGGTCGGTGAGAAAGTCTTATGACTAGTCCGGGGTGCTCTTGAATAAGACCTACAGAGGTAGGCACTCCACGGGAGTGGAGATTGACCTCGTATGAAAGAGGACGAGGCGAATGAGTGGTCCATCGACGGGTGGACACTCCGCTATACCGGTATAAGCTACAGTTACAAAGTATACAGATGCATTTCATGTTATTGCATTGCATGAAAGTGACAGAGAAAGTGATACAGTTACAGACAGTTGTGATTTACAGTTTACAGTTACAGAATTGGTTTGCAGTTACAGAGTTGATTTACAGTTTACAGTTGATTTGCAGTTTACAGTTACAGATTTGATTTATAATTACAGTTACAGCATTGGTTTACAGCTTACAGACATAGAATTGAATTACAGTTTACAGACATAGAATTGAATTACAGTTTACAGACATAGAATTGATTTACAGTATACAGTTACAAACTTAACTTACAGCCTACAGTCATAGAGTGGATTTACATCTTACAGTTCGTGAATTTGATTGAATTGCTAAAGTGATGTTACTGTTTTATCGTGTGCTTGCTGAGTCTTCGGACTCACCCTTGCTTTGTCGTTGTTTTTAGTTGAAGGATTACGACATGCATGGAATGGGATAGTCCTTTTGGCACTGCACATATGAAATAACAGTTTAGCCGTACACTGAGGTTTTATGTTTAATCTAGTGTTAAGTCTCAGTGGCTCGTTGTTTGGTTATTTTGCTAGCGAGCCGTGTTGGTGGGTCTCACATGGTTGTGGAACCCAAAACTTGTTTATGTTATAACTTGTGAAATATGAAGTTAGTTGTTTTTGCAATCATCCTACTGTTAATTGTGGTTTGATATCTGTGGGTAATAATATAAGAAGAACAGAGGAGGTGCTGCTAAAAGTTGAATTAGCAACACTCTTGAAAGGATAAGTGGGTAGTGGTAGTATCTTGGGCCCTGTGGAGGGTCGGGGTGTTACACTGCCGTGGTCGATACGTGCCACGGGTCACGTTGCAAATATCGTGGTTGACCTACTGTGGTCGATACGTGCCATGGATCACATTGCAAATATTGTGGTCGACCTGTTGTGGTCGATATGCCATAATCATTTTGCTGTGCTCGACCTACCCTGACTAAGCATCCATCAGCAACTCCAAGATTGAAGACCATTTCTTGTATATTTTGTAATCATCATATGTTGTAATTTGTTGCAATATTTATATTGGAATTCTTAATCAGGGGTTTTCTCATAAAGAGATGTAATTAATAGAATTTTTATGTAAATGTATTAATTCTGGAAGTAATGGACCAGTAATACCTGATTTCTTTGTCTCACAATTTCAATTAAATTTAATCAACTTGTCTCTAATGACGTGTAGATGGGTTCACGCCTATTTTTCTGTCATCAGAAAGTCATGGTTGCAGTCATTCATCATACATATTTGGGTCCATTGGTGTCTCTCCCTTCTCTCCTTTGTAGCCTTCAGCCCTCATGACCCGTGCCCACTACTTGGATTCCACAACTTGTGTAGGTTTGTCCTAGTCAAAAATAACCTGGCATTCAACAGGGGAATCAGGGACCATCGACACCTTACCCTTGTCCTCCACCATCCTGGCCTTTCTGTTGTCATCTAGGGTGTACGTTTTCCAGCATATGAATCTCTCTGGTGCATCGGGTAGTTGAGCATGTATTTTTCTCGGTGAATGCCATGTTATACATCTCTAGGCCATTGATCCATCGGAAGAAGTAGCAACTTTCTGTGATCTACCGGCATGGACATAGTAGGTTAGAGATGTGTGAAATGAAGCATGCAATGTCAAGTGTCAATACATGCTTATAAGAACTTTGTCGCACATGTAGTGCACTCGGGCAACGGTTGCCGGGTGTGTGGACTGAATGATATGTACTGGATTGCTGCAATCACACTGCGACTGCGGAAACTCTGGCTTCCACGGGTACATCCTTGCAATAATTATTCGGGTAGAATCCCTTCTTCTTGGCCACCCACTTTTGCTTGTGAAACAACTCTTTGTAGTTCTACATCGCTAACAGCGGGCAGTGATGTCCTGTATCTCCTCTTTCCCTAGTTTTAAGATCAACATGAGTGGAGTCTTGGATCCAATCGTAGGGGTTGACCGGATTTTTTAGGCAGTTGGTGTGCACTGTTTGGGAATAAAGCTTGTACGTGTTGGTATTTTACTGTTGTAAAGCTGGTGCTTGATTTCTGATCAAAGATAAAAGATATCGCATGCTGTCTATCCAGTTAGAAAAGCTGGTACATGCTATCAACTCGCTGCAGAAAGGTGGTACATGTTGTCAACTCGCTGCAAAAAAATTGGTACGTGCTGTTAAATCACTGCAAAAAAACTAGTGCTTGTTGTGAACTCGCTAAGAAAGCTGTATGTGTTGTCAAATCATTAGGTAAAGCTGGTGTGTGTTGTGAACTTGCTAAGAAAAGTTGGTACGTGTTATCAAATCACTGGGAAAATCTAGTGCATGGTGTGAACTCTCTGAGAAAAGCTGGTACGTATTATCAAATCACTATCGAAAGCTAATACGTGGTGTGAACTTACTGAGAAAAACTGATAAATATTTTCAAATAAATAGAAAATGCCTATTCGTGTTGTCAAATCACCAAGAGATCCTTGGCATTGTAGAATTGCACTACACTCATCGACAAAATTAATTTCGGACTGCTACAACGGGGACAAAGCATTAACGAGTACATATTTAAGTTCGATACTAATGGCACAAACGCGCAGGGTTAGTGGAATAGATTTTTGACTTGCTTGGACTGAGGAGCTGGACTGAATGCAGTATCCTATTAAGGGTTGTCTGCTATCTGCTTCCTTTAGCATCAAAGCTGGTCCTAAAGGAAGGTCAGCCTGTCCGGGGAGCATCATATGTCGCACAAGTCATATTATGGTGGTGGCCGAGTGAAAATTGGTGCATCGAAAATTGAGTGGGTCTAATCCCCTGAGCGCCAAACATCTGCTGCACCCAGTCCTTCACGAAATTCCTGGCGTCCTGTGGAGGGAAACATATTTTGTTAAGCCAACGGAAGGTAGAACTGCAATGAATCTCGTAATTGTAAAGCATCAATGTCACATGTTGCATGGACGATGCATCCACGATAGCCCGCTATAGCAAAGCCCGATAACCTGTGCCGTACTTCCATACAATAAATAATCATTCTTGCCACTAATACTTCCTAAATATGGCTAATTATAGAAACACATTCATCAACTAAACATAGATACCTAGCACATTCCACATTACAAAACCATCATTACAAGTACATTGCTCATATTCGAATGAAGCATACCTTTTTCTGATGATCTTCACTCACTCCACAATGCTTCTAACAGTGAAAGATCATAAATCACAGCTAACTCCCCCTCAAAAATATATTGCAAACTCTCCTTTCAATCTCTCTTTCCTCCCCCTCACTCTCTGCTCTCTCGCTTGACAAGAAAGAAACTAAGCATGGTTCGGTTGAGAGGGAAGACCGAGGGCTCCCATTTTATGTGCTCGGGAAAGCATTCGTGGTGACATTCCCACGCAAGTGTATGTGGAATCCCCGATCGAATAAAACGGGAATCAAATGTCGCGTCGGCATGTCATCGTGGTCGCCCACACAATAAGGAATCTCTCTCCGCTAGTAGCCAAGCCAGCTAGTGCACCTGCCCGCCGCCCGCGCCCTGCTACGCCTTTGCCCCAACGCCTGCCCTCTGCCCACCTGCTCCGGGCACCTGCCGAGCTCGGCCTGCTTGGCAGTGCCTTATCAAGTAAGGGTGGCTTAGCAGGCAGCTAATTTAATCAAAATTAGTGATATACGATGCATCTTTTGTAGGGCATGACCTCTATCCTTCACATATTTTTTGGCCCGTTACTGTTATGTTTTCTTTCCCACTGCATCATTTGCACATATACATGCAGAATAATTTAAAACAGTATAATTTTATTTACAAACTAGGATCAACATGATCAAGATATATAACTTGATTTGCTTTGCAAATTAGTGAGAATTGCCATTGAAGAAATCCTCAGAATCGTCATAGTCTACCCATGAAAATAACCTACCAAACATAAATAAAACTCAAATAAAATCCATACAAATTGAAATAAACTCCAAAAATTCCAAAAGAGTCCTAAAGGAATACAGGCTTTTGGAAGTTGAAATTCTAAATAAATGAATAAAAGGAATTTTTGGAATTATTTTTGTGAAGGAAAAGTGGTCAGAAGTTATAATATTTTGTGAGTGGTCGGCGGTCGAAGGTTGGGAGTGAGCGACAGTAGTCGAGCAACAAGGTCGATGGTCAAAAGCAACAGCGGTCGGGGAAGTCTGTAGTCGGGAGCTGCAGTGTGGTTGAAAGCGGCAATGTAATCTGGATTGACTGTGATAGTTGAAGAAGCTATAGCGGTCGAAGTCTATATGGTGGTCGAAGGAGCGGCTGTAGTAGGAAGCTTTAGAGGTCGACGCAACAATGGTCAGAATAAATTATGGTCGGAAGCAATAGTAGTTGAAGCTACAGTGCTCGGTCGAACACCGTATGTGGTCGAAAGCTACGGCGGTCGGAGGCTTTCAGTGGTTAGAAGTTTAGCGTGGTCGAAGGTTTAGAGCGGTTGCATGTTTAGAGTGGTCGAAGGTTTATAGTGGTCGAAAGCAACACTGCATCAGTACTGTAGATCGTATGAAAAAAATTAATTTTTAATACTTGCTACAATGATTGTACAGAAAATTTAATTTTTAATATCTGTAACAGAGCTCAGTTGTACGGAAAAATAATTTTTAATAGTTGCTTACTGGTCACAAGCGGTGGTCGTAAGTTGGTATACGACCATGACTCACAACCATGACTTACGACCACTGTTCATGTCCACGAGACCACGACTTACAACTACGTCTCCCGACCATGGCTTATGACCACGGCTCACGACCACGACTTACTTTATACATGTCAATGATTTGTTAGGTCGTTACATAAATCACACTGTGCAACTGTGACACAATAAAATTTCTTGGACGGCTGAGATTAGATCAGCAGCGATGGATATAATTCGGGACGGACACGTGTTAGTCTCGGGAGATAGTTGGGTTTAATTTTTATTTTTAATTTTTAAAAAAACTAAGAGGCTTCAAAAACACTTAGAAAAATAACAAATAAAGTCTAAAAAATTCACATAAATTCTTGAATATATTCTGGACTTAGGAAAAATATATCCCACTTAAAGTTGGTCTTTAAATTTTACAAAAATACGTTTTAGCTTTGAAATTCATTTTAAAAATCTAGAAAATTCACAGAAAATCCATATAAAAGCTTAATGATTTTAAAATAATTAATTTAAAATTTCATAAAAAATTGTCAAAACATTGCACAATCAAGTAAATTGTGTCCAGAGGCTGTACATAAAATTTTGTAATGTTTCGAGCTCATTTGCTATGACATAGTCATAGTAATTATGTTCAAAAATTATGAAATTACATACGAATTACACCATTACTATGAGTATGTCCCATAAAATTTCGTAATTTGTGGAGCTCGTTTGCTATATGTAATAACTGCTACAAATATTAAAATTGTAAAAAAGTTTGAGCAACATTCATAGTGGATAAAATTACCAAAAACTTACACAGCTAAGTACGTTATGTCAAGAGGCTGCACATAAAATTTGGTAATTTTTTGAGCTTTTTTGCTATATTTAAAAATTTTAAGCAATTAGTAAGCAGAAAAATAAATTAAGGCAGGTGATTAAACCAGCTAATCACCTACCGCTTTGCCATGGGACGGCAGGCCCCTGCCATCTGGTGGTGGGATGGTAGGATGCCTGCTGTTGGGCTTTGGGACGGCAGGCCGCCTGCTGTCCGGCCACGGGACGGCAGCGGTTACGTGTTAGCCCACAGGCGTTGTTGCCCTGGCCACCGGACGACAAAAACGTTATTTTTATCAATACGCTAGATATATGACTATTTTTGTAAATATAGTGATAAACAGCGCTAAATATGCTAAAAATCTGCACATTGGTACACGTCTACGTACGGCCAGCTCGTATTGATGACATTGATACCCAACGTCGCCGTCATGAGGCAAATACACGCCCTGCTAGATTTTTGTGGTACAGATGGTCTGTTAGTTTTTTTGTTGGTGTTGGTAGTAGAGTTCAACAGGATCACCATAAGAGGATCGTTTCTTTCTCTTTCTGAGAGAGAGAGAGAGAGAGAGAGAGGGGGGGGGGGGTAGACCGGTGGAGAGAATCGTCTTTGGTGAGCGTTCGTTCGGGAAACTTTGTTTTTGGGCTTCGACGGCCGGTGCAGATAGCTCGAACGGGCTCGTACTTTTCTGCCGATTACGCACCGACGTTCACCAACGAGCTTACTCCAGCCCTCAACTGGACTGGTGGATGACTCGGCGCGGCGGATCCGCCGCTCGCGATTTTCCCTTCAGATGCACGCGCACCGTAACGGGCGCACGTTCGGCGCGCGCGCGCGTGCCCGCTCAGTTCAAGCGCAACAGCCCAGCCGACGCGCGGTTACTGTTGCTTCGGCCGGCCTCTTAGTGGAGCAGAGAGGCGAAGGGGCAGAGACGCAGAGCCACACGGTGGACACTGACGACGACCTCGCCGCGAGCAATCGCATGCAGCACAGCAGCGCTTGGCTTTGCCCCCAATAAATTCAGCCGTTTAATCGGTAGGAGTCGGTCTGGTGAACGGTGATGCGCGCGGCACGCATGAAACATGTGTATGTGATGTATGTACGTCACTACCACACATGCTTGCCTACATGTGACGGAGCTCTTCCTTGTCCCTGGGACGGAGTACATGTGATGAGTTATACTCCGTGCTATGGTGCTATGCTTTCGTAGACCCAATGATCGCTACCGATGACATCTCCAGCCACACGTTCTGAAGGTCCAGGACTGATGTCGACAACCAGAAAAAGGTGAATAATTGTTCAAATATTTTTCTTTGGTGGTATTTAAAATCTTTACTTGATGACTATGAGATTTAGTAAGTTCAGATTGCACTAACTATACTTTATAAAAACAATGCTAAAGATCTAAGATAACAAAATCACTCACCGACAAGACAAGGCCGATCAGACCGCAAGTGCAATGGCGGCTTGACCACAACTTCTCTCCTATTGACAATGAATTTATCAAGTAAAGAAAGGAAGAAAATAATGAAGCTTGAGAGGTAAACATGACTATTTTTGGTAATTTTTATATTTTAGTTCGATTCGGAGTTTTAAAAATTAAAGGCATTTCACCAAAACATGCTAATTAGCTTGCATAATCATGTAAGAACATATATATCAAAGCAAGCCAAAAGTGATTACATGATTAAACACATGCCAGTTTATATCAAAATCACAAGTATAGTTAGAGACATTCTAATCTGAGTCATGATAAGACAAAGTGTAAAATGAGCTAAGATTCTAAGTCAGGTAAGAAATAAGTTAAAGAACTCCCAAATAACTCACTTAGCTAAAAGACAATTTGAACTTTCACTTGACTAGATAAATAACTTATCTTGATGGAGCAAGTCCTACACAAGTTTCAGTTCAAATTTTAACTTATATTTGTATAGTCTATCTCAGGAAAGCAAGTTCTAGACTAGAAACCATCTATAAGCACTTCCTGAGTTTCAACCAATTTAAATTAATTGCATTCAATTAATTTGATTGATCTCAAGCCATTGTTGGCCATATCAAGCAAAATCTTTTAAAAATGGTCTTAGTCATACATAACTCTCCTTGAGTTCATGCAAGTGTAATGACAAAGTCTCATAAGAAAGAAATACTGAGATACAATTATAAGCATAATTGAGATCAATTAAAGCAATGAAAAGGCAAAAACTACTAAATACTTTACAAAGAAACTAGAAAGCTCTATTCAAACTAGATTCAGACTCAAAACTCAACTGAGCAATTTGTTGCGACAGAAATCAGAAAACGATCACTAAAACTATACAATTCAAAAGATCTAGCCTAGATAACTTTAGTTCAAGTTGTACAAAGTTAAATGAACTAGTCATGGCACAAACTAAGCTACACATGTAAGCACATAATAAAGAAAGCTTATTAAAGCAGGTTTGACTAGATACAAAAAATAAGCATGTATAATAAACAAAGCTCTAAACTATATTGTAATTAAAAAATAAAGGTAAATATGTAGTATATTATACACGCATGCAAATTAAACGAACTCCCCTTTTAATCAGTCCCATAGGATGAATAATCCCCAACTCCTCCCACAAGAGTGATACCTAATGTCTATTTATTTGGTTCCAGAATCTTGCGTCGAGTTCTTATCTATATTAAAGGTACTAGTGTTATCACAGAAGAATGGAACACTATCTAACTCTAAACCAAAGTCCCTGAGAATAGATGAGATTCAAATAATCTGAGAGTAACTACTAGCAATAGCTACATATTCAGCATTAGCTATAGACTGTGCAACAAAACACTGCTTCCTAGAGGACCATGAGGCAAGAGAAGTGCCTAAGAAATGGCAAATGCCCGAGGTACTCTTCCTATCTGTCATACAACCTCCAAAATCTGCATTTGAGAAACCACGAAGAGAGAGACAAGAGGAAGAAAAATACTAAAATCTAAACTCAAAGGTGGGCTGGAGGTACCTAAAGATGTGCTTCACCTCTTGGTAATGAGATGCGTGAGGGGAAACCTTAAATCAAGTGCATAGACATATTGAGAAGTGTATGTCTGGCCTCGACGCCGTGAGATAGAGGAGGGATCTGATCATACCGTTGTACTCCTTCTAATCAACATGCTCACCATTATCATATGGATTCAAACTCAACGTAGAAGCCATTGGGGTGGAGATTGACTTGCTACTTTGCATGTCGAAGCGTCGAAGCAGGTCCTTAATGCACTTGACATGATGCATAAATATACCTTGCTTCATCTGCTTGATTTAGATTCCAATGAAGTAAATCAACTCTTCCATCATGCTTATCTCAAACTCCTTGCTCCTGGTGTTTGAAAACTTAGAAACTAAAGCATGAGATGAGTCACCGAAAATAATATCATCCACATAGATTCGAACCAAGACATTACTACCATGCTTGAGGGTGAACAGTGTTCTATCTACTTTGCCCATTTGAAAATTATTTTTCAACAGAAATGACCTAAGGCTATCATACCAATCCCTAGGTGTTTGCTTAAGACCATACAAGACTTTGAACAGTTTGTAGACATGATTTAGAAACTTTAGACTCAATCCCAAGAGGTTGGTTAATATAGACTTCTTCTTCTTCTTCTATAAAACTATTATGAAATGCAGTCTTAACATACATATGATATAGTTCGAAATCCTTAGAGGTTGTAAAAGCTAAGAGAATCCTAATGGCTTCTAATCTAGTAATAGGTGCAAAAGTCTTCTCAATGTCTAAACTATTTAATTTTAGATTATGGCTTATGTGGTTTTAGCTTTGACTATACATAGCTTGTCATGATCTAAAGAGCGCTTTCACTTTTTATGGCTTGGTGTAATATTTGAAAAGTCACTTTGGATAATTGTTATGGCTTATAAATGTTTAAAATAAATAAAATACAGTCACTCTATTTCATTCATGCTCTATCTTCTTACATACATCTTAATGGCTCTATTACCAAAAGGGGGAGAATGATTGAGAAAAAGGCATTAAGGGGTGCAAAAGGCATTAGGGGGGAGAATGCTTGGTATGAATTGCAAAACTTGCTAACTAGATCCTAAAAATGTCAAATGAGATATTTGAGTGCGGGGGAGCTTCATTGCACATCATTTGCTCTCTTTTGCATTTTTGGCTCATCATCGTGCTATGAAAATGGCCATGGTGAGCAATTGCTCCTTTCTTTGGACCATGAGCAATATTGGGTTTTTATGAGGTTTTAGGTGTGATTTGAAGCTTTTATAGAAAACTTACTCTTTCTTGTTGTTTGCTCCATTTCACACTTTGCCAATATAGTTGTGAGTTCTTTCTTCTCTTCTTTTGGACCATGTGTGGTTTTACAACTTCTGGCTTTTCTTTTCAAAAACACTCTTTTCATGCCATTTCGGCGTTTATCAATATACTCATCAAAGGAGAGATTGTAAGACCATGTGAAAGTCACCCTATGGTTGTGATGAGTAGTTGACTTTTGGATTAGAGTATCTGTGGAGGGTGAGTTTGGTTTTTGAGGAGTTTGCAAAAGATCGCTTTTTTGGTTTACGAGTTTGATTTTTGAGGAGTTTGCAAATGTGAAGTGGATCAAGTGTTACTTTACTAATGGTTTAATGGTTGTAAGCCGCTTTGAGAAGCGTGAGAGAGAGAGAGAGTAAAATCAGTGTTGGGTGGGGTTAACATGTTATCCCTAGTTTGGCCTAATGGGGGATGCATTAGGTTTTTGGGTTTAGGTCGTGAGCCTATAAAAGGGAAGGAGAGGCAAGAGCTAGATGGAGTGAGAAGGTTGGCTAAGCCTTTGGCGGCTGGCGCCTCCTCCTTCCCATGGGAGTTAGGTTAGAGAGTGGGTGTGTGCTCTAGCTTTAAGGCTCTGTCCTTCTGAGTGGAGTGGCTGTAAAACCAATCATCTCAAGTCAGCAATACATCAATCATTGATCTACCTTTTGTGTATCTTTTGTCTGATTGAGTTTGCTTTGTTTTGGTTTTGCTCTTCCTCTGTTCTTTTCAGTTCTGTTCTTTGGTTATGTTCCTTTCCCTTCTTGATTTGAGAGGTTGTCCTTGTTTGATCTTGTTGATGGTCTCACTTGCTGTATTTTGTGGGATCGTACTCAAATCCATCTTGGTTATTCTCTTTCCACGAGCATGGTCTATTCATCTTTTCGATCTCAGGTCTCTGTTTTGTACGCTTTTGATCAAATCATAAAAAGATCTTAACTTTATTACTGAGTTTTCCATCCAAGATTGGATTAGCTTTCTGAGACATTAAGTAACTTACATATAAATTTTCATGGCTATTTGATCTCTTAATCAAAAGATTTGAGGATTTTAGATCTGGTGGTTGTGCACCTTCTTTGATACTTCTAGTCGTTTACGACCATCTGATTTTGACCGCTCAATGATCTTAGATCTTTTGGTCGTGTGCCTCCACTGCTTTTTCGAGTTGCTTACGACTACATCTTGTTACAACTGCTACATTTGGTTACAGCTGCTTAATGGTCTTCAACCACGCTGGTCATACGATTACTTTTCGATTTTTGTTCTTTCATTGATAGTTGACTTCATGGGTTGAAGTTCGAATCTTTTCGACCACTTTAGTTTTTGACCATTCATTGGTCATCGACCTCACTGGTTGAAGTATGGTTTGGTTCGACCACCTTGGTTTCGATTACTCAATGGTCGTAGATAACTTTGATCATATTTTGAACTGTTACGACCACACACTGGTCTTCGACCACATGTATTTTTTGATCGCACTCTGGACATCGACTACGGAGGTGTCGACCACATTTGTCTTTGACCACGTTGGTTTTGATCACATTGGGTTCGACCACTGGTTTCAACTACATTAGCTTCAACCACGCTGGTTTCGGCCATGTTAGTTCCGACCACGTTGGTTTCGACCACATTGGTTTCGACCACGTCGGCTATCGACTATGTTAGGATTTGACTGGCAGTTGATCTTTGATCACGATGATCTTTGTCCGATGATCTCTGTCCAATAGTCGATTTTCGAACTACATTGAGATCCGTTCGACAGTTGAGCTCTGACTATGTACGTTGGCTTCCGGCTGATAGTCATAACCGACCACGTTATTTTTCCGACGAGTGGTCGTAACTCGACCACGTAGTGCTCTGATATGATCGTACTGAGCTCTGTACTCTTCTGTTTTTCATGTAGACTTCATATCCCAATCTTTATAACTTTGTAGTTATTGAAGTAAATGATTTGTAAATATTTGGAGGAAAAATTTCTAGATACCATTCACCCCCTCTGCTGCCTATCCGGTCATACAGAAGTGCAATGCCAAACGGGTTCTGCCCAGCGACCATCAATAACAGCGTTCTTTTCCTTCAAATAACCAAGAAAAATTGACGACCTGACAAGCCCGGTGAGCAACTAGTTCAACGAACACGAAACACTGAAACAGCATTTGGCAACGCGTAGGCACCTAGCTTATTGGTTGGGCCATACTGGGATTGCTCTACATTTCTAAAAATTCTCTTATTCTTTCTCACCAAAGTTGGCATACGACACTCTTGATTCCTTTATTTATAGTTGCTTCAAGTCTGCTCATCTCACCACCGACGCGTCGATCTTACGGCAGAGAGCTTACGCCAGGAATATAACTATTGATTCGACGATAAATATACTAACTACGGAATAATTCCCTTTTCTTTCTGAAATATAATGACAGCACTCAAAGCTTGGGTTCTTATTTTTTGCAATATCCAAGCTTGGGTTCTTATCAAATCACAACCCGCTGCAGATTCTATCTGAAACTTTCGGTTTTGCCGTCATAACGTAATTATTCAGCATGAGCAAAAGGCTGTGAATAAGGAAAGAAATTTTCTCATAGATTCCTAAGTACAATAGTAGTAGAATCGGCAATATAAACATCTGCTGCTGACACTAGAAATCGGCGGTGATAGTAGATGCACCACCATGCTTCTGACAACACTAAACAGATTCGCAGCTCTGCTCCACCGGGCGCCGCAGCGTGGAGGTTTCTGGTGCAAGTCTTTTTTCGTCTCTCAGTTCCCGCGGGGCGCACCGTTTAACTTCTGAACTGAAATTGTCGTATAGAATTGCCATCCTGAAATGTATGTATGTATCCTCATTTGGACATGCGCAGAGATATCGTCGCGATTAGGACGCACACGAGCGCCAGCGCCGCCGTGCCCTTCGTCGTTGTCGGGGCGGCGCCGACGTCGCCGTAATCCGGAGGCGAATTTGATCCGTAGCCAGGAGGGGACATTGACCCGTAGTCAGGAGGGGTCATTGATCCATAGACCGGCGTTCCGGTGTCCGGCGTGGTGGGCGTAGGGGTCATCGGGGTGGTCGGCGTCGGAGTGGCTGGTGCTGGCGGGGGCATCATGTTCTGGCCTTGAGCTCCACCGCTGCCATTCAGGTCAGAACAAAATTTTCAGCCCTACTTACAAATAAGTAACAGTTCTTTCGAAGTTTTGTTTGGATTGATACGACCTTACCTTGACGCTGAATACTGGCACGACCCTGAACCTGCAGGATTGGAAACAGTTCGCATGAGAACGAGATACTTTGCCAAGAATCGCGACTGATCAAAGCTAAGCTAGCTCGTCAAGAAATTTATCATCGATCGTCTATGCGTGTCTTGCAGACATTGAGCTTACTCGGATCGGTGTTGGTGATGGTGGCCGTGCCGCCGAAATCGCAGCTGGTGGGGGCGGGGTTCTTCTGGTAGTAGCTGTTGAAGGCGTAGGACGCGTGGTCGTGGACGGTGTCCGGGTTGAAGCAGCTCCCGCCGGGCTGGATCGCCGAGCAGTCCGCGCCGTAGCCGCAGGCGTAGTCCAGCGCGACCTGTAGGGCGGTCGGGCTCGCGCTCTGGCTCGCCACACACCACGTCCCGCCACCGCCGCCACCACCACTGCCGCCACCGCCACCACCAACGCCACCGCCGCCACCACCGCCGCCGCCGCCGTTCGAGGCCGCCAGCGACGGGAACGTGGACGACGGGCGCATCGGCGTCGACAGCGGCATTGTTCTCGGGGCGGTGGAGGCGGACATGGGCGTGGTGACCGTGGGGTACGAGGGCTTCGACACCGAGACGGTGGTCATGACCCTGTGCGGGTTCGTCCCATGGGTGGGGTGATCGGACACATGGTTGGATGCATCCGCTGCCTCTGCTCTCTCCTGCCCTGTTCCTGTCGGGATCAGAAGAAACTTGTAAGGTCAAAAGGTTTGTGAAGGGTTTGCTCTACGTAGGCAGGTCAAGCCACTTTCTTTTGGTTGATGGATAGTTTTGTGCTTGTCTAAGTACGAAGACACACTAGATATCTTTTACTATAACCAACCAAGTGTTTTTATGCTTCAAGTACACATCAATATCACAACATCAATGCAAACATCATCACATTCCTACAGGATCATGCTTCATGCGCAGCATTTCAGGAAGCAGAGAATGAACAAGAGCATACACAGTTCAAACAACTCACCACCACAGAAGGCAACAAGGGCAGCAAGGATGAAGCCAAGGCAATTCAACGGCCTAAGACCCATGCCTCCCTCCAGAGCTCGCTCGCTCGCTCACTCTCCTTCCAAACAAGGCAGGGATAGATAGATCGAAGAAGTGTAAAGTAGGGCCCTGCTTTCCCTGCGGCCAGTGAATATATATACATGACGCAATCGCGCCGAATCATAGGTTTCTTCCGCGACAGGGGAGAGAGAGAGAGAGAGAGGGAGGGACAGAGAAAGGAGGAATAAGAGGAAACTTGGGAGGGGAGGCTGGGAGCTTTGCAGGAGCACGCAACGGGGGGCATAAAAATATGGCAAAGAAACGCGCGGGGGAAAGTAAAAGGCCTCCATCGATGAGGGTGGGAGATCTAGCGGAAGAGGAAAATCTGGGCGAGGAGTACTTTCGAGGTGAAAGAATTCTTCATGTCGGACGCATTGGCCGAAACCCATGATGCCGATGCGTCGCATCGGGATTGCGGCGAATATTTGGCTTTGCGATTTTATATGCGCAGGGTCTGTACGAGGTTCAGATATGTTAATGGAGTTTCTCAAAGTACACTGCAGACAGCAGAATGGCTGGTCTGAAGTCTGAACGCCAGCTTTGGCTTAGGGATCCAACTTAATGATGCAGTGATGATTATGTCGGTATTAAAATTTGAGGAAAAACAGTAAAAATGTAGGGCCGGTCCTTTGATTTTCATAAACTCAATATGAACTTTAGTTTTGTTAATGTAATGATTTTGGCCTGTTAAGGTGGTACCTTTGTGGACTGTCATCATTTTTTTCCAAAGCTAATGTGCAGCATGGGTAAAACTGATCACACCCCCACTTCTCTTTTAAGACGTTAACCAATCACCTTCTGCGCACCAGAAAAGTTAGATAAGATTAAGGGAAATCAACAAAGTTGGATAATCAAGAATCAAATATATCAAAGTTAGTTCAATAAAATCAACTTTCACGTCTGAAACTAATCTACCATAAAGTTGAACCATAAACCATAGTTACAACCTGACAAAAAAAACCATTAGTTACAAAAACATAGATATTGTTAAAACTTTGATCCAGGAGAAAACACACACATCGCAAATAAACTGAGAGAACACAGGAGAATTTCTGAATTTCTCTATTATCTTATTTGCTCATTTTTTTTCCTAGCTTTTCTTCTTTTCCTTCTCTTACAAAATTGGTTACAAGTCTTCTCAATACATAGGCTAATAATCTCCTACTTGTATATGTATTTGGATTTCAAGTTAGACACAACTTCAACTTGAGTTACATACGGAGACGGATTCTACTACATCTTAAACTCTAAGTCAAGATTATTTCTAACAGATATAAGTACTTTCAGATAAGGCTTCCCTTGAACAATTTCATTTACCACAGTAAGAAACTATGACGTCGAATGCTGCTTCACATCGTAAAAACCGGATCGGCTTATCAGTCTGTCGTTATGATTTACCTGTAGGCCTCATAGTACTTTAGGCACACGTTCTGCAAGACTTGCTTACATGACTCTACAAACTAGAGTGCTTCAGTGTCAGTGTGTCGCTGGCCATCTAATGTTAGGAAGGCAATAATTTGCACGGTACTGATGGCGACTGTGAAGTGGAGAACCTTACCTTTTCCCCCGATCCGTTGCTACCGGCCGCTTTTAACTGTAACCATGGGACATCAACTACGCAACGGGAAAAGTTTTTGTCACCTGGGGCAAGCTCTTCTTCACTTCAGTTGTCACTCTAAAGATGATGTTGTTTGCTCCCCTTTTGCCTTTTTGCTGTTCCTGCACAGCTGCAGAAATCATGGCTAAAGCGCAGAGATTTGTCTTTCGTCCGTCGAGGCTACGCCCTGGGCTATGCGCCAATGAACGGCGGTGTCCGCTCGACTTGGTTTAAAATGGTGGACTAGGTATATCTAGGCAAAGAATCTACTTGGCCATTCGTCAGTTTGGAATGTCTTTGTGAGCTTTTGGGTGCTTCAATTGATGTGAAGAAAGTAGTACCGTATTTGATAGAATATAAATACAATATAAAATTTTTCATCCGATTAATAATTCCTCTCCTATTCATATTCGAATTCGTATAAAAATATGGATACAAATATGATATAGATTTTTACCATTCGAAATGCTATTTTGTCCGGACTACTTGTATTCATATTCGACGAAATAATATACATATTTTATTGCAATACGACTAATTAGTTAGACAAGTTTTTTAATTCAATGTTAAATTGTGTTTCCTTAGGGGAAGTAAATGATTAGAATGTTAAGCGTGCTGTACGAGGATAAAATATAATTAATATCTTTATACTACATAAGTTATGAGGATATCCAGATCCGATCAAATTGAGTAGATATTAGATTTGAATTCGTATTCGTTACAATATTTTATTCGTATTTGAGAATATTCAAATTCGTATTCGTTTACGAAATACAAATAGGAATGTGTTAAGAACACTATTCAATTCGTATTTGATTCGTTTCCACCCCTACTCAAATTGGTGCAATTTGACGAAGATTTCCGTGGATTCGGGTTGTCAAGTTTTCTGATCCAAAGTGTACCAAAATCAACACTTTTCTCTTTGGGGGGGGGGGGGGGGGGGTTGGGAACTTTTTGGAGGCCCAAAACGTTTTCAGATAACTTGAGCCATATCTAGCCCATCCAAGGGCTCGCCAACTTATAGTTATTGGAAATATTATAGGGAAACCCTAAAAAAAGCCCCCTTCAGAACAAATGAATTTTGGAGGAAAAATAGATGATTGTAATTCAAAGAAAAAATCCCTATAACGGTGTTTGATTCATAGGATTGCATCAAAGGAATTTCTTAGGATATGAATGTTTCCTACAAATTTTAAGGAAACCTACCTTGAGCTCCAACCTCATGTTAGAATTTCTTGAAAGTGTTCCAATTCACCTTCTTTGTTTCTCTCTCCCTTCTATATCTAATCAAGTTACATTTAATCTCAAAATTTCTTTATTTTCCTATGAGGCATCCAAACGTTTCTTTTGAGGAATCCCTGTGGTTTTATTTCCTGTGGGATTCAACAAGTCATGACATTCCAATCCTATGTTTTTCCTACTCCGACCTTTTTAGATTCCTGCGTTCCAAAGAGGTCTGAAGTGATAGCATTAAGAGAGAGAGTTATCATCTAAAAATCTCCACTCAAATGCACAACAACTTCTGGATAGACCAACAAAATCTTTAGTGAAGCTATGGCACTTTCGAGGAGAGAATTGCCGCAGTTTGGGCCCATATGATTTACTCAAAGCTATCGTCGATTGTGAGATCAGACAACACACTTATAAGCACCTCCGGTTGGATTCAAAGACCGTCGATGATGCGAAGGGATACAATGAGAATCACACATGAATTGGTGGACAAGTGTATTGTATATGGGTGTTTAGGTTATAAATGCCCCCCCCTCTCTACTTATAAGGGGTCCTATTTATAGAGTGGAAGGAGGCAGCGAGTGAAGTTACAAGTCTACTCTCAGGACGTAGCTTACTCCTAAGGGTAGTTTTGCTCTTCAGGTCAAGTGGGTGCCACAACGTTCGAGGGACTCTGGAGTCGATCCGCATACTTTGCTCGGGGTTGCTTCCAGACCTCGTTCGAGGTTAGCCTCCGGACGTCGTCTGAGGTTGGCCTTTGGATTTTGTTTTGGGATGGCCTATGAACCTTGTCCGGGGTGGCCTAAACCCCGTCTGAGCAAACGCCGGATCTTAGCCATAGTCGGCCTCCGAGCTCTATCTCGGCCCCCCGGACCTCATTTGGGGTGGACTCTGGACCTTGTCCGGGGTTGGCCTGCGGACCTCACCCAAGGTGGTTTCCCCAATGTGTTACATCATGCTGAGTTGTTGTGAGCCCGAGGTAGTGTGTAGACCCTTCCTCAACAAAAACCATGGTAGCTTCATGAAGCTACCAAGTACCTACTGGTCTTTCGAAGTTGCCATCCTTGTTGATTTGGCATCTTTCTCCTAGTCTAGAGCTACCATCCATCGGGTACATTGGAGAAGCCCTAGGAGTCAAAAGATTAAGTTGTGCAATGCTGTGTTCCTAATAGAATAGATGTTATTGCTACAATTCAGTTTTCCCTATGAAAGAAGCAAAAGGATGGTTGAGACACTATAAATAAAATGGATATATGTAATGACAATTATCATCTTTTGAAAACTAGAAAATCGTTTTAGTTTGAGCACCTGATGAAAAAAAATCCCAAAAGTGATAATAATGAATTGTCGCTATCATATAATCATATATATCCTACCCTTGCCAATAATTAGTGTGTCGCCTGGCCCTTAATTAGTAGTACCACCTTGCTTTAGCATATAACTAGCAGGATGGTCTGTGCATTTATGCAGATAGATTTGTTTCAAAGTTTATAGTAACAATATATATATATATATATATATATATATATATATATATATATATATATATATATATATATATAACTTAGGTGTTTAGTATGTATCATGTAGGCTATTTATAAATAACAATAGATATTTAAAGGAAAATATGACTTCAAGAACATAATTGAAGTATAAGCTTTGATGAAATAAAATCATTGAGCACAATAAGTTATTGGGGTTCTTGGAAACATAACCACTCTTCATAATGCATGGATCATATAGTTGCATACCCCAATTCTTCCTCCATTAGTTACTCTTTTTCCAAAATGTATATATGTACATGTACCTCTATTTAATCTCAAGTAATACATTGATTATGTTATGGTCAATTATCTTATTAGTTTAATGGTATTAGAGTAGCTTGCTCATGCATACACCCTTGCACCATGGGTGACCTACCTTAAACTTATTTCCCCTCACACGCCGACTATCTTACCGAACTATGTGTGTTCTATCTCTTCTCGCCGCCATAGCTTTTCTGCTTTAACCTATAACAGTAATCCCAATGCTTGATCGATCCCTCTCAACTGCCATCCCTTCCAATGTAATACTCTACCACATAGTTATCTTCTACTTCTCATCAATTGTTGTTTAATGCTGACCATTGTGACATCAAACACACATACACATGCACCATCGCCAATCCCTACTGAGGACACTCATCACACTCTCTGATGGCCCCAAGCCTACTCCCTATGGCTACGCCATCTTTATTCTGAGCTTTATGCTCCTCTACTTCTGCATGTCCATGCTTCTATTCACATAGGTGGATGCATGTGTATACACATGCACAATATCCTCTTTTCCATGTCGGTTTCTTCTATTCTCCCATATTGTTTGCTCCTCTTCTTTGATGTTGGCCAACTCAAACATTGTGGCTGACTCACTAACTACAACAACCTCCCATCTTCACTAATACCGTCATGTCTACTTTAGTTGTTGTCTAATGACATAGATAATCTTCCTGCCATCGTCGGTGACGTCGTGCCCCTCACACAACACAACATTGTCCTCATCTTCGCCTTGGCTCCTCACTTTCCCACGGGTCAATGACTTCATGTTGGAAAGATCAATGCCAGTACACCCATTCATGGTCTCATCTGATATCATTTGTGCTAACCACATTACAACCTTTAATTTTAATCAATTTTCAATTATTTTTTATTGGAGTTCGTATACAAATCAAATTGCCAATTTTATTTAATTTATTCTAACTTCAAGTTGTTTAGGGATTTTAATTTGGAATTCGTATGAAAATAAAATTACAAATTTTATTTTATTTATTATTCCAAATTTTATTTTTTTGTTGAAATTCATATACAAATTCAATTGCTAATTTATCTTTAATTTTTATTCCAAATTATAGTTATTTACGGATTTTACTTTGGAATTCACATCAAAATCAAATTTCTACATTTTTATTCTGAATTTTAGTTATTTTTTGTTGGAATCATATACAAATCTAATTTCTAATTTTTGTTTAATTTTTATTATAAATATTATTTATTTAAGGAGTTTACATAGAAATTCATATGAAAAATAAAATTGCCATTTTATTTTTATTTTTTTGAATTTTAGTTATTTTCTTAGTTTTACATGACGTGGACCCTTTATTGTAACTTTGACCATTATAATCTAGACCCATCATAATGAACGGTGTAGATCTTTCTCTTTCCCCTATGATTAACACGAGAACTTCTAGCCCTTAAGAGCGAACGTGGTGACTTCTTTTGTCTTTTCTTTAGTAAATTTTTAGTTATTTCTTATTGGAGTTCATATGCAAATAAAATTGCTCATTTCATTTAATTTATTTTGGGACTTTAATTTGGAATTGTATGGAAATCAAATTGTAATTTTTATTTTTATTGAGAATTTTAATTATTTTTTGTTGGATTCATATGTATATCTGATTGCTAATTTTTGTTTAATTGTTATTTTGAATACAATTATATAGGGGTTTTACTTTCTAATTTGTATCAAAATCAACATGATAATTTTATTTATTTTTATTGGAGTTCCCGTACAAATACAATTGCCATTTTTTGTTTAGTTTTATTTCAAATTATATTTATTTAGGGATTTTACATTAGAGTTCGTATGGGAATCAAATTGCTAATGTTATTTTATTATTCTTTTTGAATTGTAGTTATTTCTAGAATCTCTTTTTCCTCCTATTAATGTGAGAATTTCTAGCCCTTTAGAGCAAATGCAGTGGCTTCTTTTGCCTTTACTTTGATAAGATAATAGATTGATAGATGTTTGTCGGTTTAAATTGTATGACTTCCAGATTAACCCTTTTAGACGAAGCGAGTATGAAAACCTAAGTGAGCTGTTACACATACGTGCTGCCCTACGTAGTGTAACATCCTGATTTTCAGAGCCTTTTTGAAGCTTTTAAAATAAAATTGACCATTTGTATTTTTCTGGAATTAATTAAAAGCTTAAATGAATTTTTATGAATTAAAAGGATTTAATATGATTAATCTGAACATGAACATTTGCCAAAATTATTTTATTTGAGTTCCTTGTGTCGCAGGGAATTTATTGGAATTTTTCTGGATTTTTCTGGATTTATTTGCTATTTTCTAGAGCTCAAAAGGATTTAAATGGATTTATGAAAAAGAAAAATACCAAAAATCCCCAAACCGGCCAGTGGGCCGAAATCCACCAGCCGGCCCAACCCACTCGGCCCAACCGCCTCCGCCGGCCTGCCCCGCCCCTCGCCGCGCGTCGCGCATCGGCGTCGCGCCCGCGCCCGCCTTCCTCCGCTCGATGCGCGCCACGCGTCGCCCATCCCCGCTGCCGCTTCGCCCGCGCGCCATCGCAGCCGCTCGCCCGCCCGTGCCACTGACAGGTGGGGCCCACCTGTCAGGGTCCTCGTCCCCGGCCGGGACTCCCGTCTCCGTGTCCGGCACGACTCCGCCGCCGCCGCACGTTTCCGCCCCGGACTCGAAGTCCGTGCTCGAGCGGGACTCCGTCTCCGCCTCCAAGACGGCCTCGGCGTCCGTGTATTTAAGGGGGCCGACCCCTCGGCTTCCGCATCCCGAGCCGCCGCCTCCGCCGCCGCTCTCGTCGTCTCTCTCCGCCGGAGCTCGCCGCTGCAGCCGTTCGCCGCCGTCTCTGCCGCCGCCGGTGAGCCGTCCCCACCGCCGAACCTCGCCGCCAGTAAACCCCGCCGCCGTTCCGGATCCCCGCCGGCCAGCCGCCGCCGCTACCCCGCCGTCGCCGCAGACCCGCCGCCCTGCGCCGCCGTGCCCACCCGGCCGCCTCGGCCGCTCCGTCCGCGCCGCCTCGGTCCCCGCGCCCGCCGCGTCAGCGCTGACGCCAGCAGCCGCGTCCCTTCGCCTTTCCGTGGACGCCGTCCACCGGGCACCCTGTCGCTGCCAAGTGGGCCCCGCATGTCAGCCGTATCCCCGTGGACCAAGCCGAGTCAACCTGCCCAGTCAGCATGCCACGTCAGCCAAAACCGCCCACGTGTCAGCCCCGTCAGCGCCACGTCAGCAACCGCCGCCCGCGTCAGCAGCCGACCGCCCCCGCACTGTTCCGTGAGCCGAGTCCACCGTAGACCCAGCTCCCCGTGCACCCGGTCCACAGCACAGTGCCCTTTTCCAATTTCCCCGATTTTCTGTAGATTTAATTTTCCAGAGCCCCGTTCTCCCTCGTCCTAGCTCCGATTGACCCGATTCTTTTTCCTAAATTCATCTAAAATTGAGCTCTACCTTTTGGTTCAGGTTTGAAAGTTTTTGGAGTTTATTTTAATTTTATTTGATTTCTTTTTGTCTTTTCGTTTCGCTTTCTCTCTCGTTAGATCGCGTGTTCGAGGGAGCGGAAGTTGGATTTGAAGATCAAGAGCCCTCAGCTGAGTAAGGCCAAGGCAAGTCGTATTTTTTGATCATGTTGAACCCAGTTTTCAAATCTATTATGTATTATCTTGTTTTAAATTATCATGCATCGCTACTTTATTATAAAACCCTTGTATTGGTAGTTAATAACCTAATTTATTATTTCCTCCTTGATAATTTGAATACCATGATTCTATTGTCACCATAGGATGGGTAATTATTTAGTGATGCAATACTAGTTGTCACATGGGTGGTACGCTTATTTTGCTTAGCCATGCTTATTATTAGATCGCTGGGATCTATCATCACATGTGGTTAATTAATTTTGACTTAATGGTAAACTTGAACGTGGTGGTTAACCACAGTTATAAAATTTGTATGTCATGACATGGGTAGTGTCATGGGCATTGGTTATACAAACTTGCTTTCACTTGGGCGAATGATCGTGCAGTAAAGGGGGTGCAGGTTGCACATTGGGATGTGGATGCTTCGCCTGGGTAACTCTTAAGGACTTAACTTTGTGCGCCATTGATCTGAGCTTAATCGTGCAAACCATATGTCTAGTATGGGATGGACCTGGCCTAATAATTTGTGAAGTCTCCACTTTGGTTTTACTACTGATGTTGTGTGGCGCAAGAGGGGGCAATTATCGACTAGGGGGTTACCCTACTCGACGGCGAATCCTTAGCGAGTGGGATCGGGTGGAGATGGATCATTGTAAAAGCCTTGTTGTGATTATCTTTAACGTGAGGATTATCACATCGTGTGGGTACAGTTGTGCAACCTCTACAGAGTGTAAAACTATTCGAATAGCCGTGTCCTCGGTCATGGACAATGCTCGGTGATTTCACACGAGGGGTAGAGTCTTTATGAAATTCTGGCTTGGTTTGAGATGGGAAGTGAATGGTTAGTTCACTTGTGGTTATGCTCATTTTCCCTTGGTTATTTACTTAGTGTCTGTTGTTAAATTTGCTTTTCAATCTATTTATTGTATTTACTTTAAATTATTGCTTTATGCAAAATTAACCTTTCAGCCATCCATTGTTAAGCCTTGCATATTATATTGCATTCATTTGTTACAAACGACTTGCTGAGTACCAATGTACTCACGGCTTTATGCCCCTGTTGCTCAGTTGAGGAGGAGGAGTATCATCAGCAGGAGGTTCCAGAAGGAGAGTACTTCGACGTCTTCGCGGATTAGGCTTCGTTCTCCACTCGATAGCCTGTGGGCGTGTCGATTGGCTACTGCGTTTTCTTTTGGATTTCCGCTGCTAGTTTTTGGTTAAGCCCTTCGGGCTAGTCTATTGTAAGCTTGGCCATAAGGTCGTACTCTGATGATTATCAATATAATTTGGTTTTCCCTTAGAATATCGTGATATGGATGATATTTATCTTTGTTCACACTGTGTGCACTAGCGTGATCCTGGACTAGTGCAGAATACACAGGAGAGTCCGGATTTGTATATTCGGGTCTCTACACGTAGGGACCTGGATTTGAGCGAATTTTGGACCTAGGATGTTACATTTAGTATCTTAGGACCTTTTAAGATTAATACCAAACTTATTATATATTAATAATTTGTGTCAAAATTGAATCCTACCAGCGATGCCAACCTTAACCTCTACGACTGTTGTCCTTGTATTCAACAAGCAACGTCATCTCTACTAGGGGTGTCAATCAGATCTAGATTATCCATTTTATCCGATATTTATATCCAGACTATTTAATTCATATTCAATATATTGAGACTTAAAGAGCATCAATCATATCTTTATTATCCATTTCATTCGATATCCGTATCTGGACTATTTGATTCATATTCGATCTATTGACACCCCTTATCTCTATGAGGATGAAAACGATGCTTAGTATTGTGACCAACACGACCGACTTGCAGCACATGATTGACGATAAAAGACTCCTCACTAAGCCAACAAAATGTCCAAAGCATCCAAACTGAGACTTTGTCTAACCAACAGGGGAACAGTATGCATAGAATCATGTTGAGAATGTCCATAGTTCATTTATTTGAACAATTGACAATCGTGTCAAGTTAAAATTTGAATTTTCAAAGTTTGTAAGTTTTTATAATTGCTGTCAGACTAGGGCAGTCTGACCGTAAGTCCGATGCGATCGGATTTTAGGTGGTGGTTGGACCACCGGTGCAGTGCAACCGGGTTTTAGTTGGTGGTAGATTTTTTCAAAGAGGTGTTTTTAGGTGCTTGACCCGAGCGGTCAGACCGATCATAGGGCCGGTCTGACCGAAGCTAGTGGTCTGATTGACCGCTCAATGGTGGTCATACCTACTTTGTATATTTGAGGAAAATGGTCATGGGTTGAGTTTTCAAGTCCCAGGTTATTGTATTCATGATGCATGAAGCATGTTTGGATTAACATGAGTCAAGTTGTGAAAAACTTATGCCCAAAAATGACTTTTTGGTCTTTGATGTGTAGAAAGCTTGGAGACAACCATGATTGATGGTGTGGACCAGAAGTAGGCTCAGAGATGAGTTGAGGTACGGTCAGGAAATTCTAATGGGATTGTCGTAGGGATGGCCCCCACCTAAGCCAGCAGGCCTGGTAGGAGATTATAAGGCCCAGAATAGGCCATGTGTAATGACATAACTGCCCCTAGAGGGGATAACCAGATGTAAGGGTATAACTGTAAAAGCACTCCTCAATGTGTAGGTATATATACGAGTAAGCCATGGGGAGAACCCAGGCCATTACACTCATCTTCATCACTCTCCACTACCATCTCTCTCTCTGTTTGGTCTGTAGCCACAACAGTTGGCGCCGTCCGTGGGGAGGACGGGGACAAGCCTGAAGACCGAAGAAGAAGGATGGCACCGAAAAAAGCTTCTTCAGCGGTGGCGAAGGGAAAGAAGGCGGCCGGGCCGGAGCATCGTATGAGTACCAGGGCTTCGGCATCAGCAGCGGCGGACGCGGGCGCCGATGCAGGCGCGGTAGCCGGAGACGTCGACGTTCGCGCCGCGACGACCCACCCCGCCACCGGCGTTGCGGGGACGGGCCCCGCGGTCGAAGACGTCGGCATGGGTGCGGCGACAACCGACCCCGCCGACGCAACGACAGCCGACCTCGCCGCCCCCACTGCAACCCTCGCCGGCGGCGCGGACCAGGCGGTTCGGGGTAGCCACGACGGAGCGACCGGTAGTTCGGGACCTCGCGACGCTGTCGTCCCCGCGCCGACCCGCCCGTCGGGGGTACCGACGACCCCGCCTGCACCGGCGATGGAAAGTGCCCTGCTGGCGGCTCTCAATGCCTTCCAGCGGGAGCTAGGGGACCTTCGCGGAGCCGTCAGAGATATGCAAGAGGCTCGGAGTCAGCAGGCCGCGCCAGTGGTCGCGTCCGAGCCCACGCCGGAAAGGGCGGACAGTCGCGAAGCCCCCGCATCCAGCCGCGTGCCGCTGCGGCGCGTGGATCCGGAGTCCCCGCTTTCGGCGGGGCTGCAGTAGGCGGCATGGCCCGAAGACTTCAAGTTTCCGAGCGCCATCGACTCGTACAAAGGTGACACGGACCCCCGTGAGTTCGTGCGCGTGTACGAAACCGCGATCGAAGCCGCGGGCGGCGACGACACCACGAAGGCGAAGGGACTCCCCCTCGCGCTACAAGGAGTGGCGCTCTCTTGGTTCTTTACCATAGAGCCGGGCTCCATCTACGTGTGGGAACAGCTTCGTGTCCGCCTTTACAACAACTTCCAAGGAAACTACGTTGACCGAGTCGACGCGGACCAGCTCTTCGCCGTGAAGCAAAAACCTTCGGAGAAGCTCCGGGACTACTTCAAACGCTTCGCCAAAATTCGATGTCAAGTGAAAGACGTCAACGAGACCACCATCATCAATGCAGCCATACAGGGCCTTCGTCCGGGCCCGATGGCCGAGTACAACGCGCGAAAGCCAATCAAGACGGTGGCAAAGCTCTTCGACAAGATGGAAGAATATGCCAGGGCGGAGGAAGACGCGCGGTGCAGGCAAGGTGACGACTCCGACACCAACCAGGCCGAAGCATCAGCAAAAGCCGAAGATCCGCCGAAGGGCGGTTCTTCGAAGGGAAAACGTAAGCAGGAGTCATCCCGGAACGCGCCCGACCGTAGGGACAACCCGCATAAGGAGTCGTCCGATCAGCCCAAGCGCGGCCAGCAGAGGTCGACATCGAAGGCGGGTCCGACGAGGGTGCTCCAGCGGGCCGAGGCAGTAGGGGGCGCCGTGGCCGGGGCCGCGGCCGTGGCAGGGGCCGCGACGATAGGGGTCGTGGGGATTACGACGACCAGCATCAGGGACTGTGGTGCATAATCCACGGCCGCGACAACCATGATACCCGCGCCTGCACCTCCATCGCGGCGCTCCGCGACAGCGTCGCTAGGGACAGGAACCCGGAGGCGCGCCCGCCTGCGGTGGCCCACGTCCAATTCCCATACGAGGCCCCCATGCAGGTACATGCACAAGGGATGCAGGTACAGGCGCAAGGGATGCAACCCCAGGAAGGCGCCTTACGGATCCAAGCTCACGTACAGCAGCCTCGGGAGGGCCTCCTGTCGTTGCAGGTCCCGGACGCAACCTACCGCAGGGTCATTAACGTCATATCCGGAGGCTCTGCACTGGAATTCGCCTCGGCACGGCAACAGAAGGCCTACGCGCGAAGACTACATCACGTGGCGGCATACCCAGCGCAAGCACCGCCGGAGTGGGCGCAGCACGAAGTTACATTCACACCCGATGATGCCCAAGGTGTGGACTTCCCTCATCAGGACCCCCTCGTCATCCGGGTCACCATCGCGGGATGCGACGTGGGGCGCGCCTTGGTGGACGGTGGTAGCTCCGCGAACATATTGTTCGCGGCGGCCTTCGACCAGATGGGGATCCCTCGAAGCCGCCTGGGGCCCTCGGGAATCCCACTGCAGGGCTTCGGGGGACAGCCCCTGCGGGCGCTGGGCCAAATCGGCCTTCAAGTCTCCTTCGGCCGAGATGACAATGTGCGGACCGAAGATGCCACCTTCGATGTGGTCGACCTTCCGTACCCCTACAATGCCATTCAAGGGCGCCCAATCCTCAACTCCTTCGGCGCGGTACCACATCACGGCTATCTGTGCATGAAGATCCCGGGTCCCCGGACCATCATCACCGTCCGAGGCGACCAGGATATGGCCCGGCGATCGAGCCAGGCACCAGGTGCTCGCGTCGCGAAGCCCAACGACGCTCGTAGAGCCGGCGTCACAGCGCGGAGGTCCGCGGGGTCACCCATAGGCGCCTGCGTAGGCCCTGCAGATGTCTAGCGACTAGAGGCTGCGGCCGCACCAAGGGCAAACGGTCAGTATATCCACACTTTGTAGTTGCCCACCCGCGCAAACGGGGATGTAATGCAGATCGCCGTTTGCCGCTAATCTTTCTTCGTCACACGCAAGCACGCGGTGAGGGCACGCGCAGGCTTGGCCAACGCGCCCGTCCCCACTGAGTATAAACCAAAGACGCACGTTCGCGTGTGCACTCGCCGTCGCCAGGGGGCGGGACTGAGTATAAACCAAAGACGCACGTTCGCGTGTGCACTCGCCGTCGCCAGGGGGCGGGACTGAGTATAAACCAAAGACGCACGTTTGCGTGTGCACTCGCCGTCGCCAGGGGGGCGGGACTGAGTATAAACCAAAGACGCACGTTCGCATGTGCACTCGCCGTCGCCAGGGGGGCGGGACTGACTATAAACCAAAGACGCACGTTCGCGTGTGCACTCGCCGTCGCCAGGGGGGCGGGACTGAGTATAAACCAAAGACGCACGTTCGCGTGTGCACTCGCCGTCGCCAGGGGGGCGGGACTGAGTATAAACCAAAGACGCACCGGGGGGACGCCCTCGCGCGCACAAGTCCACGGACTTTAAATAAGACGTAGCGTCGAGCCTAGCTCCGCACGCACCAGTCCACGGACTTTAAATAAGACATAGCGTCGAGCCTAGCTCCGCACGCGAGAGTCTGCGGACTATAAATAAGACGTAGCGTCGAGCCTAGCTCCGCACGCACTAGTCCACGGACTTTAAATAAGACGTAGCGTCGAGGTTCGCCTCCGCACGCGCGAGTCTCTGGACTATAAAGAAGACGTAGCGTCGAGCCTAGCTCCGCAGCACCAGTCCACGGACTTTAAATAAGACGTAGCGTCGAGCCTAGCTCCGCACGCGAGAGTCTGCGGACTATAAATAAGACGTAGCGTCGAGCCTAGCTCCGCACGCACTAGTCCACGGACTTTAAATATGACGTAGCGTCGAGGTCCGCCTCCGCACGCACTCTACGGAGTATAAATAAGATGCAGCGGGGGGACGCCTCCGCGCGCACTCTAAAGAGTATAAAGAAGATGTAGCGTCGAGCCTAGCTCCGCACGCACCAGTCCACGGACTTTAAATAAGACGTAGCGTCGAGGTTCGCCTCCGCACGTGCGAGTCTCCGGACTATAAAGAAGACGTAGCGTCGAGCCTAGCTCCGCACGCACCAGTCCACGGACTTTAAACAAGACGTAGCGTCGAGGTTCGCCTCCGCGCGCGCGAGTCTCCGGACTATAAAGAAGACGTAGCGTCGAGCCTAGCTCCGCACGCACCAGTCCACGGACTTTAAATAAGACGTAGCGTCGAGGTCCGCCTCCGCACGCGCGAGTCTCCGGACTATAAATAAGACGTAGCGTCGAGGTCCGCCTCCGCACGCGCGAGTCTTCGGACTATATAGGAAGTCGTAGCGTTGAGGTCCGCCTCCGCACGCACTAGTCTACGGACTTTAAATAAGGCGTAGCGTCGAGGCCTGCCTCCGCACGCACTAGTCTACGGACTTTAAATAAGACGTAGCGTCGAGCCTAGCTCCGCACGCACCAGTCCACGGACTTTAAACAAGACGTAGCGTCGAGCCTAGCTCCGCACGCACTAGTCTACGGACTCTAAATAAGACGTAGCGTCGAGGCCTGCCTCCACACGCGCGAGTCTCCGGACTATAAAGCAAGGCAAACCGCGGCGGCATCAACACACAGCGCATATCTTAAAATGCCAGGACGTCTGCATACCGGAAGAATCACATGTACAAAGGCCCGGCAACATCCCGGCCGCTCTAAGCCGCTACCCCGCGGGTTCGTCCTTAACACGCGCTAAAGTTGGGGCCTCGCTCAAAGAAGGCCGGCTCGCCCAAAAGTCCAGCGACTCTTCGGCCCTTCGCCAGCGTCGCAGGCGTCGCCGGGTTGAAAGGTCGGCCGCGCGAAGCCGGTCCCAGCAAGGAAGCTGCCCGGGAGGTAGGTGAAGGTCAGAATACAAGTAGCAAGTGTGTACTTTATTCGCAAAGACAAGGAACAGTACAACACACGCCTACACCTAAGCACCACGGCGTCAGACCTGCGGGTTCCCGGCGCCTTCGGAGGGCCCAGCGCCACCATCGTCGCGTCACGGGACCCCGTCCAGAAATTGGCCGAGGCTCCCCGTCCCGTAGAGCGACTTCTGCAGCTCGATCCGTGCAGCATCCGCCCCGACGTGGCTCCAGATCCGGTCGAAGAAGGGCCTGAGGGCGAGGCGAGCGGAGCGGACGGCGCCAGACATCACTCCGGCCCCGCCAGGCATCTCCAGCTGGGGATCATCCAGCGCGGCGACGTGCGTACAACCGCGGTGCTGCAGGAGCGCGCACACCAAGCATGCCGACGTATACGCGCAGTGGGTGCCGAAGGACGTCGCCGCGTCGCGTGCGACGTTGGCGGCATCCCCGACCCAGCGGAGCGTCCGAGACAGCTCCTCCGGACCGAAGGCGCGTCCCGGCACCTCCGCTACCAGCCCTTGAAGATGGCTCTCCAGTGCTTGCATGGCGTCCCAGGCAACCACCGAGGCGTCGCCCAGCGTCCGGTTGCGCTCCGCTAGAGTCAAGGCGAGCTCGCCTTTTTCCTTCTCTAGCGCGGCGACCTGCTCCAGGAACCCGTCCCGCTCCGCCGCGAACTTTTGTTCGGCAGCTGCCGCGGCTGACTCTTGCGCCGACGCAACAAGCCCCTCGGCGTGCACCCTCGCGTCGGCGCATTCCGCTTCCAGCTGGCGGATGCGGCGTCTTGGGCAGAGCGGGCGCCAGAGGCTTCGCGCAGCTCCTCCTCGGCGGCCCGCAGCCTATCCTCGAGCGCTTTTTGGCTACGAGCATAGGCCGTTTGCAGGGCCTGCCCCAGCACAAGTGTCTGTAGAAGGGAAAAGACTTAGCAAACCCAGCTAAACTCAGGCGCGGTCGCAGGAGCACTTACCCTCACCCCAGACACCTCGAAAGCGTCCTCGAGGCGCCCCGCACCGTAGGCCTGCAGCACTTGCGGGTCGACGCTCGTGGCCGTGTCATTCACAATCCCGCGCCACGCCCTCAGCGTCTCCGGAGGCGGCGCGAAGTCCGCAGGGCTCACGTGCTCGGAGGCCCCGTGTTCCGTAGGATGCTCCCCCTCCGGAATGAGCAACGCTGTAAATAAGGATACAGGTGACCACCCCAAGGCATAAAAGCATACACCAGAGTAAGCTAAGTCACCATACCTTCGGTAGCAGAAGGAATGGTCCCGCCGCGAGCGGAGGCCTCCGCGTTCGGGGAGGACGACGGCTGTCCCTGCGCGGCGGGCGGTGTGGCCAGAGGGGCCGAAGGCGCATAGGCCACGGGGCCCCCGGCGCTTGCGCTGGAGTCCCACAAGCTTCTGATGCCCGTAGCCACGACGAACCCCCGCGGTGTCCGGTGGAACTCCGGCCGCACACATGGCCGTTTGGCCGGGGCAACCAGCAGCGCCACCGCCCTCGCAGCCGTGGTTGGGGAAGACCCCACGGCTGCTGCGCCCAGGGGCGAAGGTTCCACGGTGGCAGTCGTCGAGGGGGGCACCTCGGCCCCCGCAGCTGTTGGTAAAGACAGCACGGCTACGTGCGCCCCCGCAGAGGGCACCTCCGGCACCACAGCGGCCGCGGTCGAGGGCTGCACCTCGGCATCGCCGGTCCGCACGGGGTCCGCCTCGACCACTTCGGCGGGCGGTGAGGCTTCCCCCCTCCGGCTGCCCGTGGAAAACCCGCCGTCCGGGACGCTGGCCGAAGACACCTCGCCTTCGGCGCCCGCGCCACCCAAGCCCGAATCGGCGTACCTCGCCGAGTCTGACTCCGCGTCCGCCGCGCCCTCGGAAACACTAGCAGCAGGCGCAGCAGGTGCCCCGCTGCGGCCCCTCTTCCGAGATGAGGTCTTCTTCTTCTTCGCTCCACCATCGTCTGGAGCGACACGGTCCAGCACGGCAAGGCCCAGGACCTCGCACACGCGGTTTATTCGCCCCAGCCCCACCTTGGCGGTAGCAGATGCGCGCTGCTCGTGCTCCCTGGCGGTGTATGGCCCCAGGAATATGCGCGCGGCTTGCTCCGCCTCCTCCAAGGAAATCCTTGAAGCAAAGGAGAATAGCATCAGCATACAACGCATTTCGCGTCAACCAAGGAGGGACGCAATCGAGGCTTACGGGGGCCGGGCGGCGCCGGTAGCGAGCAAACCCACGGCGAAACATTGTCGTCTCGATGCCTCTCGGCGGCAAGACGCCAGTCGTAGGCAAGCGGTGCCACGCCGTACATCACGTACTCTTCGGCAAGGTCGCGCATGTTGAGGCGGGCGGCCACGCCCACGAGCCGCTTGACCCTCCGCTTGTCCTCATCATCGAGCGTTCAGCCGGGCGAGGGCTTGAACGCGATTGGTCGGCCTGTGCACTCAAGGCCGCTCCCGCTCTCCACATGGTGGTAGAACCACCGCTTCATCCAGTAAGACTCCCACTTCCCGCGAGTTGAGTTCGCAGGGAAGAGCTTCTTGCACGACGAACGAAGAATAAAAGAGACGCTACCGAAGCTCGACAGCGTCCCGTCCTTCTGGCCCTTCGGCTGGCATCGCGCCTCGTGGAGATAGGCGAACAGCGACGCGCTGGGCCAGCACGCCCCCGAGCGCAAGGCCCAGCTGTACACCGCGAGCCGGGCCACGGCGTTTGGAGTCAGTTGCGCCAGCTCCTGCCTGAAAGTCCGCAGCACGTCGCCCACCACGGTCGCCGCTGGGATCCGGAGCCCCGCGTCGAAAAAGGCAACGAATACGACCGCCTCCGACCTCTCGGGATGCGGTTCCGTCTCGTCGCCGGCGGGCAATCGTACGTCCTGCCGCCTGGACAACTTCCCCGCGCGCAAGAGCCCTTGGATCGTCTTCTCGGTCACGAGCGAGGGGCCTAGATCGCCGGAGAACGTGCCTCCCTCCTCCGCCACCAGCCGCTCCTGGTCAGCTGCCGACGGGTCGCGCTCTTGGAGCGCGTATTTCACCTCCAACGGCGAGGATCGCCGGCGAATGGCAGGGTCACCGACTGCCTGGCCGCGCTCGCTACTGGAGGGCATCGCCTCCCACGACGAGACTGAAGTGGCGAAGATAGCGCGAAGGTGTGGAAGGCGGAGCGGACAGGTTAGAGGGCGTAAAGGTGCGGGGACGCTGGTATGGGGGGCTATTTCAAGCCACCTCGCACGTACCGCCGCTACCGAAGCGTCCCAACGATACGCGTGCCGGATGCAACTGCAGCGGTGTAAAGGCCCGCCCCACACGATTCCCCATAATTGAAAGCGAAGGGTCGCGGCGGTCCGGGCACGAGGTGCGACCACGGTCGTACAAGCGCCCATCCAGCGCAACGCCCCACCCAGCGCTGGAAGGTCACGAACACAGGCGCCATTTACTGCCTGCCCCGTGTCCCCTTCCCTAGGGAAGAGGCGAGCGGCTGCAAACACGCAACCGTCCACATCCCGCCGCCCACCAGTCATAGGCCGCCGCGTGCCCCGGGCGCGTTGGGTCGCACGGTACGGGAACCTAACCCTGGCAGACCAGGGGCTGGCGTGATTCCAGGAACCC
This sequence comes from Dendrocalamus latiflorus, assembly GCA_017311315.1. Lineage (NCBI taxonomy): Eukaryota > Viridiplantae > Streptophyta > Magnoliopsida > Poales > Poaceae > Dendrocalamus > Dendrocalamus latiflorus. The sequence goes on from CM029663.1 coordinate 26,072,924, forward strand.
GTACAGCGCAAGGCCGCATCAAAGACCCCAAGTCACCACCCACGCGGCGGTGTTCGCAGGGCAAAGGTGCCAGCTTCGCTGCCACCCGTTCGAAGGGTAGGGGACGGAGCGCGCGTGTCTACTTCGACTAGGCGCCAGCTTCGCTACCCGTTCGAAGGGCAGGGGGCGGAGCGCGCGCGTCTACTTCGACTAGGCGCCAACTTCGCTACCCGTTCGAAGGGCAGGGGGCGGAGCGCGCGCGTCTACTTCGACTAGGCGCCAGCTTCGCTGCCACCCGTTCGAAGGGCAGGGGGCTGAGCGCGCGCGTCTACTTCGACTAGGCGCCAGCTTCGCCGCCACCCGTTCGAAGGGTAGGGGACGGAGCGCACGCGCCTACTTCGACTTAGGCGCCAGCTTCGCTGCCACCCGTTCGAAGGGCAGGGGGCGGAGCGCGCGTGTCTACTTCGACTAGGCGCCAGTTTCGCTGCCACCCGTTCGAAGGGTAGGGGACGGAGCGCGCGCGTCTACTTCGACTCGGCGCCAGCTTTGCTGCCACCCGTTCGAAGGGTAGGGGACGGAGCGCGCGCGCCTACTTCGACTAGGCGCCAGCTTTGCTGCCACCCGTTCGAAGGGTAGGGGGCGGAGCGCGCGCGCCTACTTCGACTTAGGCGCCAGCTTCACTGCCACCCGTTCGAAGGGCGTGGGGCGGAGCACGCGCGCCTACTTCGACTTAGGCACCAGCTTCGCTGCCACCCGTTCGGAGGGTCGGGGACGGAGCGCGCGCGTCTACTTCGACTAGACGCCAGCTTCGCTGCCACCCGTTCGAAGGGTAGGGGACGGAGCGCCCGCGCCTACTTCGACTAGGCGCCAGCTTCGCTGCCACCCGTTCGAAGGGCAGGGGGCAGAGCGCGCGCCTACTTCGACTTAGGCGCCAGCTTCCCTGCCACCCGTTCGGAGGGCAGGGGACGGAGCGCGCGCGCCTACTTCGACTGGGCGACAGTTTCGCTGCCACCCGTTCGAAGGGCAGGGGGCGGAGCACGCGCACCTACTTCGACTTAGGCGCCAGCTTCGCTGCCACCCGTTCGGAGGGTAGGGGACGGAGCGCGCGCGTCTACTTCGACTAGACGCCAGCTTCGCTGCCACCCGTTCGAAGGGTAGGGGACGGAGCACACGCGCCTACTTCGACTGGGCGCCAGCTTCGCTGCCACCCGTTCGAAGGGCAGGGGGCGGAGCGCGCGCGCCTACTTCGACTTAGGCACCAGCTTCGCTGCCACCCGTTCGAAGGGCAGGGGGCGGAGCGCGCGCGTCTACTTCGACTAGGCGCCAGCTTCGCCGCCACCCGTTCGAAGGGTAGGGGACGGAGCGCGCGCGCCTACTTCGACTTAGGCGCCAGCTTCGCTGCCACCCGTTCGAAGGGCAGGGGGCGGAGCGCGCGCGTCTACTTCGACTAGGTGCCAGGTTCGCTGCCACCCGTTCGAAGGGTAGGGGACGGAGCGCGCGCGTCTACTTCGACTCGGCGCCAGCTTCGCTGCCACCCGTTCGAAGGGTAGGGGACGGAGCGCGCACGCCTACTTCGACTAGGCGCCAGCTTTGCTGCCACCCGTTCGAAGGGTAGGGGGCGGAGCGCGCGCGCCTACTTCGACTTAGGCGCCAGCTTCACTGCCACCCGTTCGAAGGGCGGGGGGCGGAGCACGCGCGCCTACTTCGACTTAGGCGCCAGCTTCGCTGCCACCCGTTCGGAGGGTAGGGGACGGAGCGCGCGCGTCTACTTCGACTAGACGCCAGCTTCGCTGCCACCCGTTCGAAGGGTAGGGGACGGAGCGCCCGCGCCTACTTCGACTAGGCGCCAGCTTCGCTGCCACCCGTTCGAAGGGCAGGGGGCGGAGCGCGCGCGCCTACTTCGACTTAGGCGCCAGCTTCCCTGCCACCCGTTCGGAGGGCAGGGGACGGAGCGCGCGCGCCTACTTCGACTGGGCGACAGTTTCGCTGCCACCCGTTCGGAGGGTAGGGGGCGGAGCGCGCGCGCCTACTTCGACTCGGCGCCAGCTTCGCCGCCACCCGTTCGAAGGGAAGGGGACGGAGCGCGCGCGCCTACTTCGACTAGGCGCCAGCTTCGCTGCCACCCGTTCGAATGGCAGGGGGCGGAGCACGCGCACCTACTTCGACTTAGGCGCCAGCTTCGCTGCCACCCGTTCGGAGGGTAGGGGACGGAGCGCGCGCGTCTACTTCGACTAGACGCCAGCTTCGCTGCCACCCGTTCGAAGGGTAGGGGACGGAGCACGCGCGCCTACTTCGACTGGGCGCCAGCTTCGCTGCCACCCGTTCGAAGGGCAGGGGGCGGAGCGCGCGCGCCAACTTCGACTTAGGCGCCAGCTTCGCTGTCACCCGTTCGAAGGGCAGGGGGCGGAGCGCGCGCGTCTACTTCGACTAGGCGCCAGCTTCGCCGCCACCCGTTCGAAGGGTAGGGGACGGAGCGCGCGCGCCTACTTCCACTAGGCGCCAGCTTCGCTGCCACCCGTTCGAAGGGCGGGGGGCGGAGCGCGCGCGCCTACTTCGACTTAGGCGCCAGCTTCGCTGCCACCCGTTCGAAGGGCAGGGGGCGGAGCGCGCGCGTCTACTTCGACTAGGCGCCAGTTTCGCTGCCACCCGTTCGTAGGGTAGGGGACGGAGCGCGCGCGTCTACTTCGACTCGGCGCCAGCTTCCCTGCCACCCGTTCGAAGGGTAGGGGACGGAGCGCGCGCGCCTACTTCGACTAGGCGCCAGCTTCGCTGCCACCCGTTCGAAAGGCAGGGGGCGGAGCGCGCGCGCCTACTTCGACTTAAGCGCCAGCTTCACTGCCACCCGTTCGAAGGGCGGGGGGCGGGGGGCGGAGCACGTGCGCCTACTTCGACTTAGGCGCCAGCTTCGCTGCCACCCGTTCGGAGGGTAGGGGACGGAGCGCGCGCGTCTACTTCGACTAGACGCCAGCTTCGCTGCCACCCGTTCGAAGGGTAGGGGACGGAGCGCGCGAGTCCACTTCGCCGGGGCGCAGCAAAGACGGGAGTCTTGTCCTGCGAAATCTACCTCGTTTTTCTTAACAGACCACCTACAGTGCATCAACATATAAGGTGGTGCCGGCGGGCTCCCTCAGGAACACCGACTGTAGGTAGGCCTGTTAAGAAAAACAGGGCAGACCTCGCTGTCGCCCACGGAAGCGCGGTGCGGGGTCAGGAAGCGCGGCTGGCTGTCGATAACCGGCGCTGATCAAGCTCCCAGGAAAAATAGACCTCCTTCTGTGCATCAACATTCCCCAAGCCGCTCAGCGTCACCCAGGAATGTTGATGCACGGCAGGGGCCCATTTTAGGGGAACAGCTTCTATCACAATATACGCAGGAGCAACGCCCCACCAGCGCCATATATATACCCCCATCAGCAGGGGAACCAACCGGCGGAAGTCCAACCGCCGGAAGTCCGCCGCCATATTAATGGTCACGACGCCTCAACGCCCGCACCACGCCAAGCACGCTGCACCACGTGGACGCCCAGAAGTCCGAGCGTCGCAGCAGCGCGCACGTCTGCTTCGGCTACAGCGCAGCTCCGGAAGCTTGGAAACGTTCACAGGCCGCGGGGACGGAGGGGGCCAAAAGACTCGGCAACATGGCTTCGGCCTTGTGAAGCCCTTTACCATGAGAGGCTCCTGTCGTAGGGATGGCCCCCACCTAAGCCAGCAGGCCTGGTAGGAGATTATAAGGCCCAGAATAGGCCATGTGTAATGACATAACTGCCCCTAGAGGGGATAACCAGATGTAAGGGTATAACTGTAAAAGCACTCCTCAATGTGTAGGTATATATACAAGTAAGCCATGGGGAGAACCCAGGCCATTACACTCATCTTCATCACTCTCCACTACCATCTCTCTCTCTCTGTTTGGTCTGTAGCCACAACAGGGATGGTTGAGCTCAAGGAAGGCACAGGGGAAGATTAGAGATGTTGAAGGAAGGGTTCAAGCAACCGCTCATCAAATGGTGCAGTCAATGCAAGTAAGGTGTGATGGGGGGAATTGACACAGAGACTTACCGATGCATGAGCCATTGGTGAATCTACACATTGCAGGCATGGTGATTACTTGCAAAGAATGCGATGACCATAGACTAGGCTCAGAAAAGAGGTGAGATCCACGGTCAAAGCGAGCGTGTTGTGGCAGGGAAACCACAGTATCAAAAATGGCGATGAGACCAAAATCACAAAGCTTGGAGGGTGTTGAAAAGTAGTTTAGATCAAGAAGATGCTGAGAAGACCAAGTGGATAGGAAACTGGCTCCTTAGCGGGTGTGAACTTATGCGCTTTGAGAAGTGTACACACGTATGAGTGTAAAATCTGGTGTGCATGGGGTTAACGGGTTGCCCCGATTGTGCTAATTGATAGTATCTATTAGGATTAGATGTGGGTTGGTTGCTCCATCTATATGAGTGGGTTGGGTTGAAGGCATGTGGCAAGGAGCTGAAGGAGACCAACTAACTATCCATTCATTAGGGTTTCCTTGTGGTGGAAGATTTGAGTGAGTACTCTTATGGGAGCTCTGTTCTCTATGGTGGAGTGACTGTAAAATCTTTATCTACAAGTTGCAATAGATCAATCTTATTCATCCTACATGGTGTATTCTTGCTCTTGTGGATTTTGCACTTATATTAGTTGGTGTTTTGCCCTTTATCCTTTTTCTCTTGATCTTGCTAGGTTTTAAGGATGTGTAAGTGATAAAGGTACCTCGTGAGGATCATATTCCATCTATCTAAGGACCAGTTATAATAAGATCTTCAAGATTGTCTGATTTGGTTCGATTTGGGGCTCTTTTAGTGATATCTTGTTTCTAGGGTTTTGGCCTCGAATATTTGGGGTGCTATTGCTTGTTGTGACATGCAAAAACTCATCTAGAATCATCTTGGTTATGTTCAACACATGAGCAAGTCATATCTTAAATTCTTGTAGCTTGATTGGTTTTGGTGCAAATTTGCTTGTCTTGAGAAAATATTGGAAGGTTAGCCAAGATCCATGTGATCCTTAGATGTATTAGATTTTTTAGATCCTCAGTAAGGTATGTACAAAGTTTTAAATCATTTAGAGGTGTATTCTGGAGATTGCACCATTTTTTTTTGTTTCGACTCAGGCTAGTTTTTAGTTCTCAGAACAGGGGTGCGGTTCAACCGCTCTTAGGCTTGCGGTCCGACCGGAGGTCGGTCAAGCTGGTCATCTCCGGTGGTCAGACTGCTTGGTCGGTCCAACTGCTTCCTCATAGAGGTCTGACCGGACCCGAGGATTTGAACTCTGTTCACTTCTGTGTTTTTGTGAGTTCTTTATTAGTGAGCAAATATGACCTTCCTAGTTTCCAGTAGCTAGTATAGTAAATATGATTTAAAAATATCATTCGCCTCCTGATTGTCATGGCTACCTTTGGTTGGGCTTACGCTTACACTTTGGCTTCCGTTGCTACAGTAAATAGTTTTTACACGGTGTGTTTTTTAAGGTGAGGTCTACAAGTAGATTGTATTAGACACTATACCAAATTCAGCTATGCCGATCAAAATCGCATGCAACTATTTTTCTTTACGTCGCAAACAGCCAGAATTAAAAAACATAAGCCAAAAGCCAAAGCTACATCCTAAAAGAACCCACCCCATATCGGATCCAATGGTATGTTTTGGGCCCATATATATGTGATTGGATCATAGGACCATAGTTGTTAATACCGTACCAGAGGCCATACCGATTTGGTTTTTTTGGAATGGTACATTCTGATACCGGTCCATACTAGCATACTGTTTTGGATTTAATATAATAATACATGTATATATATGTGTGTGTGTATTTGTAAGTAGCTTGGACATTACAATCTCTAGGATTTATAGCTAGCGTCCCTCGTTGTCATGTATGCGGCTTCTAATGCTGGAAGTTTTTCCTTATCTTTGCAGACTATTCATATTTATTCTATGGTTAACTTCGACCACTTCCTTAAACGTTCCAAACTACAGTGACAAACGTAGAGCTGGGAGTTGCGTTAGGCTTATCCATGCCAGCCTGAGGCCTAGTTGGCCCGCACGGCCCAAGCACAGCACGAATGGCAAGCCGGGCCAGGCTGGGCCTGGAAAGCAGGCCCATTGGGCGGCACGGCATATTGTGCAGTGCTCGGGCTGGCCTGGCCCGGTGAGCACAGCCAGCACGGGGGCACGACCGGCACACCAGCGCCTACAGCCTCGGCCTCCCACCGCCCTCCCGTCGCTATCCCATCGTCCCATGGATTCCCACCGCACAAGTCATCACAAAGCAGAGAGAGGGAGTAGAGAACAAGAGGGGAAGGAGCATACTAGAGCTTAGTGTCATGTCATCATGCATGGAAACGAGCGGCGTGAGCTCCTCATGCTCCTCAAAGCCCTAGTCGCAGCCTCGTAGGTGTTGACGTCGGTGCGGATGGTATCGAGCATGGTGCTAGTGGTGTCCTTGTCGCCGGCGACCATGGCCCATCGGCCTGGTCAGTGGCACCGTCGTGAGGCAACCGCTTCTTGCCTGCCTCCTCCTCGTCCTCGCCACGGAGGCGGTGCCGCCGACCGCTGAGTCTACGTGCTGCATAAGCCTAGGCTAGGAAAGCCTAGTCGCCCTACCGGCCCCAGCCTCCCTGCCCTGGCATCACCGCAGTAGAAGCCTGTACCCGCACTGCCAAAGTCGACGTCGGTTGCCCCCGGCGGCGACATCTTGAAAGCCCTGAAAGCCAAAGCAGCCGACAGGAAAAAGCTAGAGGGCGGCGACGTGCTGAGGCTGGCAATGGGGTTGGGGGAGGAGGGGTTGCAGAGGGGGTCGGGGGAGGAGGGACGCAAGGGTCACTAGGGGTGGGGGAAGGGGAGGTGGCCAGGGGCGTCAGGGAAGGAGGGGTCGCTGCATGGGGGTCTGGGAGGAGGGAAGTGAGGGGTCGCCGAGGGGCGAGGGGCCGGGGCAAGAGGGATCATTGCAGGGCGGGGAAGGAGTAGGCAGCCGGGAGAGGTAGGGGGAGGAGGGAGGTGACCGCGGAATGTGGGGGGAGGAGGGAGACAACCAGGGCACACGGGAAGAGGGAGGGGGCCAGGGAGGATGAGGCGGCTGGGGAAGGAGGGAGGTGACTTGGGGACGGGGAGGAGGGAGGGGGCCGGGGATGGGGGAAGGAGGGATGGGCCGAGGGAGGAAGAAGTGGTTGCAGGAGGTTGGGGAGGTTGGGAGAAGGGAGGCACCCAACGGCCTGAGGAGGAGGGAGGCGGTTGGGACATGGGGGAGTGGTAGGCCAGGGGAGGTTGGGGTAAGTAGTAGGCTGGTAGTCCCTCACTCTTTTGGCTCTGGTAGTAATAGTAGACTAGTAGGAGAATAGAGAGATGAGCGTTTGATTCCCTGAGCTGAGAGTTGATTGAGAGAGACAACAGTTGATACAATGTTCAGACTTAGAAGAAACATTCGGGAGAATCAATGTTCGGAAGATGCAACGTCAAGGACTCGAGAGCAACGGCTCTTTCCTCATGCATATAAATTCCTGTGTTGTCACATTTCACACGAGATGTTCTCCTGGTGCCCGTGTCCACTGTCTCTTCAGAAGCAACGTTCAGCACCATAGAGGGAATAATAGAAGAAAGGAGATCATCCCTCACGCCCAGGATGGTGGAGACAATCACATTTGCCAAAGACTAGGAATTAGCTAAAGAACGGCAACAACATCAACTGGAGGATCCTAAAATCGTACAGGCGTACGTTGACCTCGAACGCATGAATGACCTATACATTGATGAGTAGATACTATGTGCACATATTGTTATAGTTAGTACGTACATATATTGTTACTGTGCTCTCTTTTTTGCTTGGGGAACCCCACTTTGGGGCGTAAGGTTTTTAACGATACAGAAATATTGTATTTTTAAAATATTAAAGAAATTCTACTTTTCTCCGAATTATTTACGTCATTGCTTGCTCATGTTTTTATGCAACTAATTCAATTTTAACTAGTTTTTAACGAGACGGATACGAGAGAAAGGAAGATGGTAGCCGTCGCCGCCTTCGTCATGTATAGTTATTTAGGGTTGAGCTTGGGCTAGGACGGCACGAACGCCGGCACGACAGGCTTTGGGCCGTGCTTGGATTTGGTCGGAGGTGAGGCGGACCGGCACGGTGAGTTGATTGGGCAGAGCCAGCACGTCATGAAGTGACCCAAAGTATGGTGAGCCCGGACCGTGCCGGCACGGCACGATCCAACGCCCACCTCTAGACAAATGGATGGGGACTCACATTGCCAGCCTGGACCTGGCACCATCTGCCGTGGAGTCAACCGGCCTCCCAGTTTAACTGGTCAAAGCCACCCCGTAGGCCGCGCACGCACGCCGCGCGGGCGTACTGAGCGCCGCGTCCACGGCGCCATCGCTCCACCGGGTCTCTCATTGCCTAGTTCAGCCGGGCCACGAATAGGGCTGTAAAAAAGCTCGAGGCTCGCAAGCTGCTCGAGCTTGGCTCGCTCTAGACTCGATTCGAGCTTGGCTCGAGCTCCAAACGAACCGAATTCGAGCTTCATCTTAAGCTCGCGAGCTTTAACGAGCCGAGCTCGAATAGCTCGCGAGCTTAAGATTTTTTTACCCTCCCCAATTCCCCCACACCCCCTCGGCGGCTCAGCCCCTCCCGCCTCTCCTCTCAAAATCCCCCACTCCACCTCAGATTCCCAGGCGCCCAGGCCAGCGGGGCGCGGGCCACGCGACGCCAGGCCCCCTCCCTTCTCTCCCCTACCCGCCTCCGCTGCCCGGTTGCCCTCGTCGTCGCCCCTCCTCGCCGGTCGCCGCCCCCCGCCCCTCCTCGCCCCCCCCCCCCCGCCGGCCGCCCCCCACCCCGTCCCCCTCGTCGGTCGTCGCCCCCCCCCCCCCGCCGCTGCCCCTCCTCCCCCGCCGCCGCCCCCGTCCCCTCCTCGCCCCCGCCGCCGGCCGCCCCCCACCCTCGTCCCGCTCGTCGCCCCCTCCCCCCGTCCCCCTCGTCGCCCCCCCCCCCCCGCCGCCGTCCCCCTCCTCGCCCCCACGCCGCCCCCCTTCACCCCCCGCCGCCGCCCCATCCCCTTCCTCTCCTCCGCCACCCCCTGTCCCCCTCCTCACCCCTCCCCCCCCTCCCGCCGCCCCTCCTCCCCCCGCCGCCCCTTCTCCCCTCCCGTCCCCTTCCTATTCCCCGCCGTCGCCCCCCGTCCCCCTCCTCGCCCCCGGTCCCCCTCCTCGCCCCCGCCGCCGCCCCTCGCCCCCCGGCCCCCGCCGCCGCCGCCTCTCCCCCCCCCCCCCCCCTGGCGCCCCTCCTCTCCCCTGCCGGCGCCGCCCCTCCTCGACCCGGATCCGGCCGCCGCAGCCCGCAGGTACTCCCTCAGTCTCTCTCGAGTTTTGTCCTACACGAGCCCGAGCTCGAGTTTGGTCCGAGCCGAGCTCGAGCCCAGCTTAAAGTTCGATGTCGATCTTAGGCTCGCTCGAGCTCGGCTCGAGTTTCTACCGAGCTCGAGCTTGCTAGGTCAAGCTCGCTCGAGCTCGGCTCGTTTACAGCCCTAGCCACGAAGCCACTCCGCCGGCCTTCCAGATGCTGTTGGAACACAGATCTGGGAAGAAGAGAACAGTGGTGGAGGAAACACAGAGCTTTGAAGCTTTATAATCTTCTGAAGCTTACAAACTTCTAGCTACACCTATACTTTGATACACACACTTTTAGACGTGGGTACTACTTGTTTTTACTCCAAAGCTTACACAACACCAATACATCCATAAGGAGCTGCTAACTTACGTTACATTATACAAGAGGATACACTGGTCCTTTTATAGCCTACCAAACCGACATGAGCCAACCGACTTGAACAAGATAAGAGTTGTATACACTGCACCAAAAGCTTCAACCAGCTTTGTCTGAATACAAATACATGAACAGCTCAAGGGTTACTAGACACATCTCCTTGCTGGCATTTTGCTCTTGCCGACATTGTCTTTGGCTTGTAAAATTTTCACGTGCATGCATCTTGAGACATCATTTCGACTGCCAACTAATTGCCGACTAACCAACTAGCTTCTTCAAGTTTCTAGTTAGATCTTTGACTAATTGAATACAAATACATGAACAGCTCAAGGGTTACTGGACACATCTCCTTGCTGGCATTTTGCTCTTGCCGACATTGTCTTTGGCTTGTAAAATTTTCACGTGCATGCATCTTGAGACATCATTTCGACTGCCAACTAATTGCCGACTAACCAACTAGCTTCTTCAAGTTTCTAGTTAGATCTTTGACTAATTCTTTACGATTTATAACTTATTACATCGTGCATATAAACACTTTAATTTTATACAGCTGCACATACATTTGGTCTACCTCTTCATAAAAACGTGTATTTAGATTTTAAGTTGATCATGATTGTAATTTGAATAGTGAACTCTACTATATTTTAAATTCTAAGTTAAAATTATTTTTAAGAGGACCGTGCAGACATGCAGCTCCCGTCCTCCGATGCCGCCTCGTCGTCCACTACATCACCCGCAAGATAGACCACCATGGCGTCCAAGACATGCGCTGGCGCGGCACCACGGCCGTCCCACAGCCACATGCGCGCGACAGCTCTCTTCACTGTGGTGGTGACCGCGGCCGTGTCCGCGGCTGACATGAGGCTGGGGCTGAGGGATATGACATACTCACCCGGAGCTACACCGGCGGCCACCGTCGCCACGACGGTGAGGTTTCGGGCCGCCATTTGGACGGTGACACGGGTGACTAGCCGCCGAGGGAACGACTCGTCCGGATATAACATTTGCTCCACGGCCCAGCTCGTGCAGTGGAGGACTCGGGCGGCCCGGCCATTAGACACAAAAAAGACGTCGAACCGCCGGCCAACGAGGGTCCCCCGTGAAGCGGCAGCATTGACAACGGCAACGTCAAAACACTTGGAAGCCTCGTGGTGCGCAAAGAGTGAGACGCTGGCAACGACAGGGATCGTCGCGACACGGGCGACGATGTTTGCGGCGGAAGGAGAGGTGGCGCCTGTAACGGCGTTTGTGGTGGGCAGGAGAGGAGTTTCCATTGTACTAGTTGAAGGATAGCTTGCTATACTTGTGGTCGGGCAAGGAAGTAAGTAAAGCTAGAAGCTAGCTTGCATTAAGCAAAAAATAATCTGAGGTCCAGTATTTATCAGTGATCCTTAAACTTCCCAATTGTCCCGGTGGTCCAACGGCGCCACGGGGTAGATACTGCTAGTCTACTACTACATGCTCGCTTTGCTCTGCACGCAATGCATTATTTGCATGGTGGGTAGCATTGCTAACAAGTACTACTAGGAATGATGTTTGATGAACGTCGCTTTCGATCTAGCTATGATGCATGGATTGCGTTAACGGTTGATTTAGGGCCGTTCAAAAGTGCTATCCATTTTAAGTTTTGGCTGTGTTTTTTTGCTAAAATGATGCTACAATGACTATTAACTTTTTATGATATATTCAATTAAAGAAAATAAAAAAAATAAAAACATCATTATATCTTCTCAGGTAATACAAAGAAAAGAGAAAAAATTATATTAAAAAACTAACGTACACTAAATAATTTTTAATTTTTGAAGCCATAAGCGAACACGCCTTTGTTGCAGTTCGGCTTATTCATACGGTCCGAAATAATCCCACGTTCCTGCCAGGTCGGCCGAGGTTGGCTGGTTCTCTCAGTGTCGCCTTGCCGCTCACGTGAATTTTTGTGAGGGTTGATTGATCAAAAGCAGGCCCAGCTGCTTGCGTGCCCACGGCCACGAGTAGGGGTGAAAAACAGTAATAAATAATTTATTTTATCCGTTATTCGTATTCGAGAAAATATAAATGTGATAAGCAAAATTCGTATTTGAAAATATTCGTATTCGAGAATATTCATATCCGTATTTGAGAATATTCGTATTCACATTCGTATTTGAGAATATTTGTATCCGTATTCGTATTCGAGACTATTGGATTTGTATTCGATCCATTTCTAGAACCCATGAAGAATCTGTACGAATTTTGTGATTTAAAATTTGAATTTAAGTGGTTTAAAACTGGTAACCGGTCAAAAACCAGTGAAAAATCGGCAAAACCACTAGGAATCTGTTTTATCCGATATTCGTATCCGAGAAAATCCATATTCGAAAATATCTGTATTCGTATCTGTATTTGAAAATATTCGAATTCGTATTTGTATTCATTTTAAAAATATAAATTTGTATTCGTATTTGAGACTATTCGATCATATCTGAATCGTTTTCACACCTAGCCACGGCGGATGTGTTCAGTTAGGGCCTGTTTGGTTGCTTGCATGAGCTGATGCAGCTGCATGAGCGTGGCCAGGCTGAGTAGAGAAGGTCCTCAGCCGCGTTTCTCCTCAGCCTGGCTCCAGTTGATTTTTTGCATCCGTTCGTGCAGGCTCTCACCCCGATGCAGGCAACCAAACACCATCTCCCTGCATGCGCTGGTGCGAGCCACCCCGATGCAGGCAACCAAACAGCCCCCTCGTTTTCTCTGAGAGGACAGTGCCTAGAAAAAGAACAGTCTCAAAAGCCTCAAAATTATCCCTTCGAAGGCACAGTCTCTCAAAATTACGGCAGTTTCTTTCTCGGGCCTACCACAGGCTTAGGGCCCAGGTTAACGTGGTCCACTGGTGATGGCTTTACAGAGGAATGCGGACCGAATGGCCGGCGCAAACGGGATGCTTAGTACATCGCCTAGCTCAGCAGTCAGCACTCAGCACCTCCTGGGACTTCTCTCGTTTCTGTGTGACCAAGGCCCAGTAGCAAAGACACGGACATTACAAAAATTCAAGGAAGTGCTACTGCAGGGAATCCCATCTTGGATCAAACTAACCGGTGTCGATCTGATAGTGGGGTAGAAGACCTTATTATGTTCAAGAATGAAAAAAAAAGTGTCGTAGAAGACGGAATCCTTTGCGACACTCCAACCATTTTTCTTCCCTTACTCTGTCGCCGTCTTTGACCCAAATACCCCACCGCCTTCCCTGCCACGACGACTCGCCGCCCACACGGCTTCTGCCGGCAGCAGAACCTCCACCACCACCTCCTCCTCCTTTAGCGACGAACAATGTAACACCCCTATTTTTAGGAGCGTTATGAATCTCTCGCAACCGTCCAGGATTATTCAGTTGCGAGTTACATCATTCGAGTGAATAATATTGCCAACGCAAGCTCAAATACAAAAGTCGAATTTATTACAATAAAAGAGCTTAAAGCCAGTTTCACAGTAGGGTCGACGGCCTTCAGATATATTACACAAAAAGAAACACCACAGGCATGCTTGAGTGAAGAACGACCCTAATCCCAAGCTTCTTCCATTTCATAGAACACCACTTCTTCGTCTTCGCCTGGCTCCTCAAAGTTAGCAGTTTCTGTTTATGTTTTTAGCAAGTATGAGTACAACTACCGTACTCAGCAAGTCACACGGAGCTTATCATTAACTATATGCATGGAATATCAAATGAAGGGATAACAGGTTCTTTAATTGGGTAGATGCAGTTTTATTTAATAATCAATTAAAAACTTGAAAAGTAACTTCATTAAGGTAAAGGGGGTGTTCAAGCGTAATTAACAATATTCCACATCTCAAACCATTCTCAATCCTACTTATGCCTTGCTGTTGGATTCACCCATTAAACACAGCTTCATTCACCGGAAGCACGGCGTATTCGAATACAATTATTTCATGACTCTGCAGAGTTGCCCTGCTTTACCCACAAGATCTCTCAACTCCCGCGACAGAGTTAAAAGAACAAGGTTGTTCACTGCTCAATTCTTTATATAGCCTCCACCCAGTAGGTCCTAATTCCCCATAAGCTCGGACGACCCTACGGATCTCATCCGACTCATAGCAATCCTACTGTTGTATGGTTAACCACCTCCCATACGAACTCACCCTCGGACTCCCCCCACCAGTTGCAGAGGTTCAATTGAACTTGAGCAGTTATTAAACCAGGTTTGACAAAATCAACGCTTGTGGTTGGGCGGATACTATGTTCTTTACTCAGCATAAAGGTCTAGTCCTTATATTTTTCTCCGAGGCATTATCCACGCACAACCCATATTCAGTACACCCTGTACTGCCACCATTCCTCAACCAAGCCTCCACCTTAGGATAAGGTATTCGGATCCACGATCCTCGCTTACCCTAGATCCATATTTTAAAAGCTCTAAACAAATACTAAGATTCTTAACAGTGAAAAGATTTTAGTGAATTCCTAAGCTATCATGTTTATATCACTATTATATTTAATACTACTGTGTTTTATCAACATGAATGTGGTCATCAAGTTAAACGGGGCCTTTTCGGGTGGTAGGTCATAACTAATCAATCATGTCATTCTAAACAGTATTTATACATAAAATAATGATTTAAACATATCACAATGAAAATACTGCTAAATAAATAATAACGACAAAATAGGCTCAAAATGATCAAAGTATGCGCGACTTGCCTTGCGAGTCTATGATTTCAACGAGTTCAAACTCCTCGGCGGGCTGGACTTGAATCTGGGCTTGTGCTTCTCCTTCTGGCTCCTGTGCAAACTCGACTCCGAAAGCTAGCGGAAATCAAATAAAATAATATCAATTCCGTGCCCGAAGGAATGAGCGAGGAATAAAGAAATAAAATCCGATAAAATTCAAATAAATTGAGATTTGGGTTTATAGGAAGGTCATATGGGGAAATGGGTCTTGGATTTGGGTTGGCGGGCTCGAGACGAATCCGGGGAGTATAAACTTGTATTTTAGGGTTTTGGGTCGGGTTACTGTTCATCGGGCTCGGTTACTATTCATTGGGCTCAAGTCGGGTTCGGTTAAGCGGTCTGGTGCGACCGCGTTGACTTGGGCTCGGTCAGGTGCAATTGGCTCGGGCGAATGGACTTGGTTCAATCAAATCGGTTGGGGTCCGGTCGGGTTACTATTAAGCGGCTCGGTCGGTTGGACTCAATATGGTTAAGCGGTGCGACTCGACCGCACCGGGTCGGATGAACAGTAACTGAAGGTTACTGTTCTTCTTCCCCATTCGACAGCACACGCACGGGAGAAACAGAGGAAATGGCGGTGGCGACCGGCGGCGTTTTAGCTACTTGCGACGGGATTGGGGGCTATGGTTGGGTTCGTAGGGCTATGGGGACTCCATTTTGAGCGGTTGGAGGACTGGTGGAGGCGGCATTTGCCGGCGGCACGCTCATTTCCTTCACGGGCGATTTGCAAACCATGGGTGAGTGGGGGCTTCCCGGGGCGATTGAGCCGGTTTTTGAGCATTTGAGAGGTTAGGGGAGGCTCGTGGGCAGGTCGGGTGGAGCTAGGGAGGCCCGTATCGAGCTGGCCACGGTGGAGGTTAGCGGCGGTGGGGTATTCATGGCGCCGGGGAAGAGGGGGCTTCGGGCGGTTATGGCGGCGGTTGGGGCATGCTCCTGGGGTGTCGGTGAAGCTATAGACGAGAGGAATTGGGGATTGAATGGCCGGAAGATCGACATTGCGCTAGGGCTTCGAATTGGGGATTTCTTGGAATTACCGGCAATGGGGGCGGCAATGGGGCTTTGGGGGCGTCTGGC
The DNA here is from genome assembly GCA_017311315.1 of Dendrocalamus latiflorus. Lineage (NCBI taxonomy): Eukaryota > Viridiplantae > Streptophyta > Magnoliopsida > Poales > Poaceae > Dendrocalamus > Dendrocalamus latiflorus. Next base: position 26,088,483 of record CM029663.1, read on the forward strand.
GGGTGGCGGGGTTGATGGCTTAGGGTAGGGAGGAGAGTTGGTCGCTTAAATTGTAACATCCTGATTTTCAGAGTCTTTTTGAAGCTTTTAAAATAAAATTCACCATTTGAATTTTTCTGGAATTAATTAAAGCTTAATTGGAATTTTATTAAATTGAAAGGATTTAATATGATTAAGGTAAACATTAACATTTGCCAATGTTATTTTATTTGAGTTCCTTGAGCCTCAAGTAATTTTCTGGAATTTTATTGGATTTTTTCTGGATTTATTTGCTATTTGCTAGAGCTCAAAAGGATTTATTTGAATTTCTGGAAAAGAAAAAGAAAAGAAAATCCCAAACCGGCCAGTGGGCCGAAAACCCACCAGCCGGCCCAGCCCAGCAGGCCGCCAGCCCAGCCAGCGCGCGCCCGCTCACGCCACGTGTCGCGCATCGGCGCCCAGTCCGCGCCCGCGCCTCTCGGTTGGATGCCAGCCACGTGTCGCCCATCCGCCGCAGCCGCTTCGCCCGCGCGCCATCCGTGCCGCCCGCTCGCCCGGAGCCACTGACAGGTGGGGCCCACCTGTCAGGGTCCTCGTTCCCGACCGGGACTCTCTTCCCCGTCCCCGTTCCGAACTCTGCCACGCCGCCGCCGTCTCCGCCGCGGACTCTTCGCCGCACCCGACCCGGCCGCCTCAGCGTCCGCGTATAAAAGCGCCTGACCCCTCAGCTTCTTCACCGTCCCGAGCCGCCGCCTCCGCCGCCGCTCATCGCCGGAGCCGCCGGTGCGTCACCGTCGCCCGTACGCCACCGGTCGCTTGGCGTTCGCCGCTCGTCGCCGGAGCTCGCCGCCGAGAGCGCTCGCCGTTTAACGCCGCCGGTGAGTCCCGCCGCCACCTCGGTCGCCGCTGGCCAGACCCCGCCGCCGTCCCAGACCTCGCCGGCCAGCCGCCGCCGCTACCCGCCCGCGCCTCGCCGCCCGCACCTCGGTCGCGCCCCGCGTCCCCTCGGCCCTTGCGCCGGCGTGCGTCAGCGCTGGCGTCACCCGCGACCCCTCGCCTTCCTGTAGACCTGGTCCCCGTGCACCGTGCCTCTGCCGGTGGGTCCCGCAGGTCCACCGTGCACCCGTGAGCCGAGATGGCCACGTCAGCTGTGCCCCGTCAGCCTTACCCGCACACGTGTTGCCACGTGGTCGCCACGTCAGCCCTACCCGCCGCGTCAGCAGCCCCCGCCCCCGCACTGTTTCGTGAGCCGGGTTCACCGTAGACCCGTTCTCCCGTGCACCCGGTCCACAGCACAGTACCTTTTCCAATTTCCCCGATTTTCTTTAGATCCAATTTTTCAAGAGCCCGTTCTCCCTCGTCCTAGCTCCGATTGACCCGATTCTTTTTCCTAAATTCATCTAAAATTGAGCTCGACCTTTTGGTTCAGGTTTGAAAGTTTTTGGAGTTCATTTGAATTTTATTTGATTTTATTTTGTCTTTTCGTCTCGTTTTCTCTCTCGTTAGATCGCGTGTTCGAGGGAGCGGAAGTTGGATTTGAAGATCAAGAGCCCTCAGCTGAGCAAGGCCAAGGCAAGTCGTATTCTTTGATCATGTTGAACCTAGTTTTCAAATCTATTATGTATTATGTTGCTTTAAATTATCATGCATTGCTACTTTATTATAAAACCCTTGTATTGGTAGTTATACTCCCAATTGGTTATTTCCCTCCATGATAATTTGACTACCATGTTTCCATTGACACCTTAGGATTGGGAATTATTTAGTGATACAATAATAGTTGTCACATGGGGTTATGTCTAATTGCTTAGCCAGGCTTATCATTAGCACGTTGGGTCTGTCATCACATGTGGTTAATTAATCTTGACTTAATGATTTACTTGAACATGGTGGTTAGCCACAGTTATAAAATTTGTATGTCATGACATGGGTAGTGTCATGGGCATTGGTTATACAAACTTGGCTTTCACTTGGGCGAATGATCGTGCAGTAAAGGGGGTGCTGGATGCACATTGGGATGTGGATGTTTCGCCTGGGTAACTCTTAAGGACTTAACTTTGTGCGCCATTGATCTGAGTTTTATCGTGCAAACCACATGTCTAGTATGGGATAGACCTGGCATAATAATTTGTGAAGTCTCAACTTTGGTTTCACCACTGATGTTGTTGTGGCGCAAGGGGGGGCAATTATCGACTAGGGGGTTACCCTACTCGACAGCGAAACCTTAGCGAGTGGGATCGGGTTGAGATGGATCATTGTAAAAGCCTTGTTGTGATTATCTTTAACGTGAGGATTATCACATCGTGTGGGTACAGTTGTGCAACCTCTGCAGAGTGTAAAACTATTCGAATAGCCGTGTCCTCGGTCATGGACAATGCTCGGTGATTTCACACGAGGGGTAGAGTCTTTATGAAATTTTGGTTGGTTTGAGCTGGGAAGTGAATGGTCAGTTCACTTGTGGTTACATTCAGTTCCTTTGGTTATCTACTTAGTGTCTGTTGTTAAATTCGCTTTTCAATCTATTTAGTGTATTTACCTTAAATCGTTGCTTTATGCAAAATTAACCTTTCAGCCATCCATTGTTAAGCCTTGCATACTATATTGCATTTATTTGTTACAAACGACTTGCTGAGTACCAATGTACTCACGGCTTTATGCCCATGTTGCTCAGTTGAAGAGGAGGGACCAGATCAGCAGGAGTTGCTAGAAGGAGGCTACTACGAGGACTTCACGGATTAGGACTTCGCTCCCCAGTCGATTGCCTGTGGGCATGTCGAATGGCTACTACGTTAATTTTGGATTTCCGCTGCTAGTTTCTTTAAAGCCCTTCAGGCTAATAATTGTAAGCTTGGCCATAAGGTCGTACTCTGATGGTTATTAATATAATTCGGATTTTTCTTTAGAATATCGTGATGTGGATGATATTTGTCTTTGTTTGCGCTGTGTGCACTAGCGTGATCCTGGACTAGTGCAGAATACACAGTATTGTCCGGATTTGTATATTCGGGTCTCGACAGAGATGGTATCAGAGCCATATCGACTGTAGGACGAAACCCTAGTCAGTTTAGTCGTTATCTCAAAAATTCAGAAACCTATTTTCTAAAGACAAAACAACTAAACCTGATATCTAGCAAATCCTTTACTCTCTCACCTTATTCTTAGGGATTCTTGCCTCTCACCTTAAAATTTCTGCAAAAATGAAAATTTTAAACTGACTCTTATCTTGTGCCATGCTGTAGATGTCGCAAAGCAACTATAGCAGGTCAGGAGGATGGAAAAGAGTTCTTCGAGTGCTGCTACGAAGCCTCGGTTTCAAAAGGACACCAATATACAGTTCCATGGACGATGAAGTAGGAGGATACCACCTCACCAGGCTGTACTTCACTACCAAACTTGGAGGTCACGTTATACACCACAGCTTCAAGGGTTCAAATGCACAAGCAGCTGCACGCAAGGCCGTTACCCACCTCTGTCGACGGTACAAGATCAGTTTGACCAAGCTCATCCGGGAATACAAGAGGAGGTATGAACCTGAGGAGTACACTCCGCGGACGCCAACACCCCCGCCTTCACCTACACCACCCAGCCCGGAGGAAAGGCAACGCATGGCAGATGAACGCCGAGAGTACCTTCGACTTGTCATTCCAGCAGCAGCGCCTACAATGCAGTTCCGCAACCGATGGACGTTCTACAGTGATGCAGAAGAAGAAGAAGAAGAATGCACACCGTACCTCGCCGGACCTGAGTGGGAGCCGGAAGAGTAGACCGTAGCATCGGATAGAGTCGGTTAGGAAGTGGTTTTTGTTTGCTTTGAGTGTGATGTGAGCTGCAGTTTGCCCTCAAAAGCAATATGTTGCAGTCATATCAAATCTTTTTATTGAAGTGATTTATCTGTTTCTTTTGTTAGCTTTTCGGCTAAGTGATTGTTTAGCTTAGGATTTGCCATTAGAACATTCCCCCTTAGACGAACTTACCACTTATCTTTGCTCTTCCCTCTTACCTAGTAAGCCCTGTGAAGCCAGTTCTCAAGCAAGTGAATTTTCTTTTCAGATGGTTGATACCCGGAGCTCCGCAGGACGTGGTCAGATGAGTCAGGATCCTGAGGGCAGTCAAGCAACTCCGGAGCAGCATGCAAACCCGGCTGGACTAGATCCAACCTTGAGTCAGTTCATGGCAGCCCAGACTCAGTTGATGAACACCATGATGCAAAACATGAACGCCATGATGAATCGGCAGAATCAAGACATGGCCATGCCTCCACCAGTTCGCCAGCAGTCCAAGTTTACAGAATTTATGAGAACAAGGCCTCCTACCTATTCACGGTCTTCTGAGCCATTAGAAGCCGATGACTGGATGCGCTCAGTGGAAAAGAAGCTTAACCTTGCCCAGTGTACTGATCGCGAGAAGGTGTTGTATGCAGCCCATCAGCTTGAGGGTGCTGCAGCCGAGTGGTGGGAAAATTATTGTGCCGCTCATGAGGATCCAGAGAGTATCACTTGGGCTGAGTTCGCAGAAGCTTTTCGTCATGCCCATATCCTGGATGGGGTGATCGAAATGAAGAAGGAAGAATTTCGGGAGTTGCAGCAGAAGAACATGTCCGTGAGTGAATATCTCGACAAGTTCACTCAGTTGGCCCGCTATGCTCCAGAAGATGTTGCCACAGATGATGCACGCCAAAAGAGGTTCAAGAAAGGATTGAACCCAGGTTTGAAAGTTCAGGTAGTGGGACATGATTGTGCCAGTTTCCAAAATATGGTGGACAAAGCAATGCTCATTGAGGAAAGTCGTCGCGAGTTGGAAGAATCTCGCAAGAGGAGAATGATGCAGCAAGGATCACAGATGCACCAGCTCAGAGAGCCCGCTTCAGTAATTTTCAGCCAGCTCGAGTTCCTCAGCAGACGGGATTCAAAACTCCTGCACCAGCTCCCCGTCAGTTTTCTTCCGCGCCAAAACCGAACCCAACGGGAAGCCAACAGCAGAGGATTACCAAACCCATGTCAGCAGTCACTTGTTTCAAATGCAACGAGACGGGACATTATGCCAACAAATGCCCGCAGAATCCAGCTTTGACGCCAGTTCGTTTCAACTTGGGAGCCACACCAGATCGTACCCCTGCAGCAGGGCCAGGACACGGAGCACCTCAAGGATCAAATCAACCCAACAAAGGATCGCAGACCGTGATACATGGCCAGGTGAACCACGTCACCATGGAGGAAGCTCAAGCAGCGCCAGATGTGGTGATCGGTAAGCTCCCAGTAAATTCAGTACCTGCCACAGTTTTGTTTGATTCTGGAGCTTCACATTCGTTTGTTTCTCGGAGTTTTGCTCTAAAGCATAAGTTGGAAGTCGTTGCACTTGGTTCTATTTTATTGGTTCAATCCCCAGGCTCTGAGATGAGTACAAACCTAGGATGCCCAGAGTTAGGATAGCCATCCAAGGAGTAGAGTTCTCCGCAGATTTGGTTGTGCTGAATATCCAGTCTTTGGACGTAATTCTGGGTATGGATTAGCTCAAGAAGCATCAAGCAGTGTTGGAATGTGGAAGCCGAGCAGTCACCTTGGACGGTCCTGATGGAAGCAAAGTTAGATTTGAAGCCAACATAAAGCAGCCAGAAAAAGTGATGGTATGCCAAAGCAAAGGGATTGCCCTAAGTGAAGTGCCAGTTGCCAGGGATTATCCAGATGTTTTTCCTGATGATCTCCCTGGGATGCCACCAAAAAGAGAAGTGGAGTTCGCAATTGAGTTAGCACCAGGCACCTCGCCAATTTCCAAGAGACCTTACCGAATGCCCGCCAATGAGTTAGCAGAATTGAAGAAGCAGATACAAGAATTGTTGGATAAAGGATATGTCAGACCCAGTACCTCTCCGTGGGGAGCACCAGTATTGTTCGTCAAGAAAAAGGATGGTAGCCAGCGTATGTGTGTGGATTACCGAGCTCTCAATGAAGTTACCATCAAGAACAAGTATCCGTTGCCCAGAATTGATGACCTGTTTGATCAATTAAAAGGAGCTGGAGTGTTCTCCAAGATCGATTTGAGATCGGGGTATCACCAAATGAGGATTCGACCGGAGGACATACCCAAGACAGCCTTCTCAACTCGTTATGGATTGTATGAGTTCACCGTGATGTCCTTTGGCCTAACCAATGCCCCAGCCTATTTTATGTACCTGATGAACAAAGTGTTCATGGATTACTTGGATAAGTTTGTCGTTGTGTTCATCGATGACATTCTGATCTACTCCAAGAATGAGGAGGAACATGAAGAACATTTGAGGTTGGTATTGCAGAGATTGCGGGAACATAAGTTGTATGCCAAGTTCAGCAAGTGTGAATTTTGGATGAAGGAAGTTGCCTTTTTGGGTCATGTGTTGACAGCAGAAGGAGTGTCCGTTGACTCAGGGAAAGTACAAGATGTGCTCACCTGGAAGGCACCCACGTCAGTGACCCAGGTCAGAAGCTTCCTAGGAATGGCAGGTTACTATCGTAGGTTCATTGAAGGATTCTCTAGTGTAGCCCGACCTCTCACCCAGCTATTAAAGAAGGAAAAGAAGTTTGAATGGACGCTAGAGTGCGAGAAGAGTTTTCGGAAACTAAAGGAAAGTCTGACAACAGCACCAGTCCTAATTTTGCCAGACATCAAGAAAGATTTTGAGATTTATTGTGACGCATCCCGCAAGGGTTTAGGGTGCGTATTGATGCAAGACAAAAGAGTGGTAGCTTACGCATCGCGCCAGCTAAGGCCACATGAGGAGAACTACCCTACGCATGATTTGGAGTTAGCAGCAGTTGTGCATGCCCTGAAAATATGGCGACACTACCTGATGGGTAACAGGTGTGAGATCTACACGGATCATAAGAGCCTGAAGTATATCTTCACCCAAACTGACCTCAACCTAAGACAAAGAAGATGGTTGGAGTTGATAAAGGATTATGACATCGGAATCCACTATCACCCAGGAAAAGCCAACGTAGTGGCAGATGCGTTGAGCAGGAAGGTGTATTGCAACACAGTTATGGTCAAAGAGAGTCAACCAGCATTGCACGAGGAATTTCAAAAGCTCAGTTTGGAGTTGGTTGAAGAAGGGATGTTAGCCGCTTTGGACTTGCAGCCGACCTTGGATAGTCAGATTCGTCAAGCGCAACCAGAGGATGAAAATATCCAGCGGATCAAGGTTGGATTGAAATAAGGAAAAGCGACAGGTTTTGTGGAAGATGACCAGGGTATCATATGGTATAAGAAGCGAGTGTGCGTACCCAATAAGGAAGAGTTGAAGCGATTGTTGCTTAAGGAGGCACACGAGTCATTATATTCGATTCATCCAGGCAGTACCAAGATGTATCAAGACATCAAGGATAAGTACTGGTGGCCAGGTATGAAGCGAGAAATAGCAGAGTATGTGGCACTTTGTGATGTTTGCCAGCGAGTGAAAGCAGAACATCAAAGACCCGCAGGTTTGCTGCAACCCTTGAAGATCCCCGAATGGAAGTGGGAAGATGTGGGAATGGACTTCATCACAGGTCTACCCAGGACCAAGGAAGGATACGACTCGATATGGGTAATTGTGGATCGATTGACAAAGGTAGCCCATTTTCTGCCAGTCAAAACCACATATTCTGGATATAAGTTGGCTGAATTGTATATGTCCAGAATCGTGAGTCTCCATGGAGTTCCTAAGAGGATAGTGTCAGATCGTGGATCGCAGTTCACTTCACGATTTTGGAGTAGTTTCCATGAAGCAATGGGTACTCATCTGAATTTCAGCACAGCATACCACCCGCAGACCGATGGTCAGACAGAACGTGTAAATCAAATCCTGGAGGATATGTTGAGAGCATGTGTTTTGGATCACGGAGCCAAGTGGGACAATTGCCTACATTTTGCAGAATTTTCCTACAACAACAGTTACCAGGCCAGTTTGCAGATGTCACCGTTTGAGGCTTTGTATGGTCGAAAGTGTAGAACCCCTCTCAATTGGAAAGAGACGGGAGAAAGGCAAATATTTGGGCCAGAGTGTTTGCAGGAAGCTGAAGAAAAAGTGCGCTTGATTCAAGAGAGGCTGAAAGCAGCTCAAGCCAGACAGAAGAGTTATGCTGATACTCGCCGAAGAGATTTAAGCTTCGAGCCCAATGATTATGTGTACCTCAGGATCACACCTTTCAAAGGAGTTAAGCGATTTCAAATGAAGGGAAAGTTAGCACCAAGGTATGTGGGGCCATTCAAGATTTTGAAGCGCAAGGGAGAAGTTGCCTATCAGCTGGAGCTACCTGAGAACTTGAGCGGGATACATGATGTGTTTCATGTGTCTCAATTAAAGAAGTGCTTGCGGGTGCCAGAGGAAGCAGTGCCAATAGAGGCTGTGGATCTCCAGGAGGATCTGTCCTATAAAGAGCATCCCATCAAAATCTTGGAAGTGTCAGAGCGTGTCACCAGAAGAAGGGTCATTCGCTTTTGCAAAGTTCAGTGGAGCAAACATTCGGAGGAGGAAGCAACCTGGGAAAGCGAGGAGGATCTCAAAGCGGAGTTTCCAAACCTATTCCTTAGAGAGCCAGAATCTCGGGGTCGAGATTCCGTTTAAGGGGGGGGGAGGTTTGTAACATCCTGATTTTCAGAGTCTTTTTGAAGCTTTTAAAATAAAATTCACCATTTGAATTTTTCTGGAATTAATTAAAGCTTAATTGGAATTTTATTAAATTGAAAGGATTTAATATGATTAAGATAAACATTAACATTTGCCAATGTTATTTTATTTGAGTTCCTTGAGCCTCAAGTAATTTTCTGGAATTTTATTGGATTTTTTCTGGATTTATTTGCTATTTTCTAGAGCTCAAAAGGATTTATTTGAATTTCTGGAAAAGAAAAAGAAAAGAAAATCCCAAACCGGCCAGTGGGCCGAAAACCCACCAGCCGGCCCAGCCCAGCAGGCCGCCAGCCCAGCCAGCGCGCGCCCGCTCACGCCACGTGTCGCGCATCGGCGCCCAGTCCGCGCCCGCGCCTCTCGGTTGGATGCCAGCCACGTGTCGCCCATCCGCCGCAGCCGCTTCGCCCGCGCGCCATCCGTGCCGCCCGCTCGCCCGGAGCCACTGACAGGTGGGGCCCACCTGTCAGGGTCCTCGTTCCCGACCGGGACTCTCTTCCCCGTCCCCGTTCCGAACTCTGCCACGCCGCCGCCGTCTCCGCCGCGGACTCTTCGCCGCACCCGACCCGGCCGCCTCAGCGTCCGCGTATAAAAGCGCCTGACCCCTCAGCTTCTTCACTGTCCCGAGCCGCCGCCTCCGCCGCCGCTCATCGCCGGAGCCGCCGGTGCGTCACCGTCGCCCGTACGCCACCGGTCGCTTGGCGTTCGCCGCTCGTCGCCGGAGCTCGCCGCCGAGAGCGCTCGCCGTTTAACGCCGCCGGTGAGTCCCGCCGCCACCTCGGTCGCCGCTGGCCAGACCCCGCCGCCGTCCCAGACCTCGCCGGCCAGCCGCCGCCGCTACCCGCCCGCGCCTCGCCGCCCGCACCTCGGTCGCGCCCCGCGTCCCCTCGGCCCTTGCGCCGGCGTGCGTCAGCGCTGGCGTCACCCGCGACCCCTCGCCTTCCTGTAGACCTGGTCCCCGTGCACCGTGCCTCTGCCGGTGGGTCCCGCAGGTCCACCGTGCACCCGTGAGCCGAGATGGCCACGTCAGCTGTGCCCCGTCAGCCTTACCCGCACACGTGTTGCCACGTGGTCGCCACGTCAGCCCTACCCGCCGCGTCAGCAGCCCCCGCCCCCGCACTGTTTCGTGAGCCGGGTTCACCGTAGACCCGTTCTCCCGTGCACCCGGTCCACAGCACAGTACCTTTTCCAATTTCCCCGATTTTCTTTAGATCCAATTTTTCAAGAGCCCGTTCTCCCTCGTCCTAGCTCCGATTGACCCGATTCTTTTTCCTAAATTCATCTAAAATTGAGCTCGACCTTTTGGTTCAGGTTTGAAAGTTTTTGGAGTTCATTTGAATTTTATTTGATTTTATTTTGTCTTTTCGTCTCGTTTTCTCTCTCGTTAGATCGCGTGTTCGAGGGAGCGGAAGTTGGATTTGAAGATCAAGAGCCCTCAGCTGAGCAAGGCCAAGGCAAGTCGTATTCTTTGATCATGTTGAACCTAGTTTTCAAATCTATTATGTATTATGTTGCTTTAAATTATCATGCATTGCTACTTTATTATAAAACCCTTGTATTGGTAGTTATACTCCCAATTGGTTATTTCCCTCCATGATAATTTGACTACCATGTTTCCATTGACACCTTAGGATTGGGAATTATTTAGTGATACAATAATAGTTGTCACATGGGGTTATGTCTAATTGCTTAGCCAGGCTTATCATTAGCACGTTGGGTCTGTCATCACATGTGGTTAATTAATCTTGACTTAATGATTTACTTGAACATGGTGGTTAGCCACAGTTATAAAATTTGTATGTCATGACATGGGTAGTGTCATGGGCATTGGTTATACAAACTTGGCTTTCACTTGGGCGAATGATCGTGCAGTAAAGGGGGTGCTGGATGCACATTGGGATGTGGATGTTTCGCCTGGGTAACTCTTAAGGACTTAACTTTGTGCGCCATTGATCTGAGTTTTATCGTGCAAACCACATGTCTAGTATGGGATAGACCTGGCATAATAATTTGTGAAGTCTCAACTTTGGTTTCACCACTGATGTTGTTGTGGCGCAAGGGGGGGCAATTATCGACTAGGGGGTTACCCTACTCGACAGCGAAACCTTAGCGAGTGGGATCGGGTTGAGATGGATCATTGTAAAAGCCTTGTTGTGATTATCTTTAACGTGAGGATTATCACATCGTGTGGGTACAGTTGTGCAACCTCTGCAGAGTGTAAAACTATTCGAATAGCCGTGTCCTCGGTCATGGACAATGCTCGGTGATTTCACACGAGGGGTAGAGTCTTTATGAAATTTTGGTTGGTTTGAGCTGGGAAGTGAATGGTCAGTTCACTTGTGGTTACATTCAGTTCCTTTGGTTATCTACTTAGTGTCTGTTGTTAAATTCGCTTTTCAATCTATTTAGTGTATTTACCTTAAATCGTTGCTTTATGCAAAATTAACCTTTCAGCCATCCATTGTTAAGCCTTGCATACTATATTGCATTTATTTGTTACAAACGACTTGCTGAGTACCAATGTACTCACGGCTTTATGCCCATGTTGCTCAGTTGAAGAGGAGGGACCAGATCAGCAGGAGTTGCTAGAAGGAGGCTACTACGAGGACTTCATGGATTAGGACTTCGCTCCCCAGTCGATTGCCTGTGGGCATGTCGAATGGCTACTACGTTAATTTTGGATTTCCGCTGCTAGTTTCTTTAAAGCCCTTCAGGCTAATAATTGTAAGCTTGGCCATAAGGTCGTACTCTGATGGTTATTAATATAATTCGGATTTTTCTTTAGAATATCGTGATGTGGATGATATTTGTCTTTGTTTGCGCTGTGTGCACTAGCGTGATCCTGGACTAGTGCAGAATACACAGTAGAGTCCGGATTTGTATATTCGGGTCTCGACATAAATAGCCACTTGAAGGCGGTTTGGCTTGAGGCTTATCCAGAGCGGCGATGGTGCGTGGCGGCCGGCGGTGATGCCACGGCTTGGGGGTTAGGTCGGGGCATCAGAGCGGCAGAGGGGAGGTGTAAAGGAGCTCTGGCCAGTGGTAGTGGTGGCATGATCATAGGGCGCAAGGGTGTGGTGGCGCGATCATGGGAAATGAGTGGCGGCAAAGTAGGGGCACGGCGGCGGCAAAAGCTGGGGCATGGCAGCTGCGGCGGGCTGGCGTGGCCTGCCACGGGGCCTAGGGCGGGTACGGCGGCCTTCCACCTGAGCGGAGATGGCGGGAGAAGGCGCGGGAGTGGGCGGTCACGACCGGCGCGTATTCTCTGACTTACCCGAAGGTAAGTCACGGTAACTTTGGCGGATCTCGGCCATCCATCTTTAGATGGACGGTCTAAATTATTTCTAGCTTTTTTTTAGATTTTGATTTTTTTTATTTTTGATTTTTAGTTTTTAGTTTTTTACTTTCATCTTTTTAGCTAGAAAAAGATAAAAGTAAAAAAAACTAAAAACTAAAAATCAAAATCTAAAAAAAAGTTAGAAATAATTTAGACCGTCCATCTAAAGATGGACGGCCAAAGATGGACGGCCGAGATCCGCCAAAGTCACGCCGTGACTTACCTTCGGGTAAGTCAGAGAATCCCTGGCGGGTCACGACAATAGCGTGAGCGGCAGCGACAAAAGCAGTATGGCGGTGGAGTTTTCGGTTGTGAACAGTGCCAGCTTTTGATTCCTCAATTCCGGCCGTGATTAGGGTGATTTGGAGCGGCTTTGCTTGGTGATGAGTGCGGATTAGGCTTAGGAATTAAGAGAACAAATCAAGAACAAAAATGGAGCTCAAATTCAGGTTTTGCTTCTTTTGTAAAGTTCAGTTTTGTTTCAAACAACACCACCACAGCAATTACTCCAAACCCTAACTTGACTCTCCGACCACTCTCTCCATTCACCGTCCAATGGCACGCTTGCAACTTTGGGTTAACAGCCTTTTGAGCGAAATATGTATAGAAACCCAAGCGACGCGTACTAAGAGTCTATTCTTTTTGGGTTTTTTTCTTGGACTTTGGCTTTTTCGGAAGTCTAAATAAATAGGATTGTTTCTCTAAACAATTTTTAAAAATTGTTTCTTCAAACGACTTCTTAAACTCAAAACTATGTACGTTATCGGTACTAGTGTTTCTATTGTCCGTCGCTGTCTTAAAAATGTACACAAAAATCATCAGCTGCAGCTAAAAGTCCTAATCTTCAGAAAAAAAAAAAGAACTATAACCCCGTCCCACGTGGAAGCTAAGGATTTAAGTGAATTTTAGACATCAATATGTTACGGTTAACCCTTTTAGAAAAGATAAGTACAAAAGCCTAACCAAATTACTAACAGGCGTAGCCGCGTAGTAGGCTTGTCCGTCGTGGCTAGATAAAAGTGCACAGATGACAGAAGTAATGAGTGCACGTCATACTCTGCCTCATCCACGAGGCAGCGGAACCAACTAGAACAATGATGCTCTAGTATTGTCCAAACTCATTAGTTAGAAGTCAATGTTGTCATCTAAGTTTTTAGCAATTTAAATAAGACCTTCTATCTTATTGCGTGCAGTATAAATAATCTTTCTTTTTTTACTGTATCAACAGAATCAGTGGGTCTGTCCGCTAGTATATTGTCTTCGGTATCGTAAACATTCTTTTTGAAAAAGGCCATTAGAAATGGTTTAGGAACTTTAGTAAAAAATGGAAAAAAAGGACACGGTGTATTAAACCGATATTTACCTTTTACAGTGTTTCACCTATCTTTTTAGGACATAGTGGCTCGGTATCTCACTTAATCTTGCAACCCTCCAAATACGTATCATATGGTGGCATATGATTCCTTTAGACTTAAATAGCATACATGAGCATTTGGTTATTGCAGTGGTTGCGTCACAATGGACTTCCCTAGCCTTATTGGAGTTGTCACTGATGGGTACAATTTTCATCTCGTCGACCATTGCCGTTTTGTGAAATAAAGGAATATCACAATGGTCTCCAACACCTTGTGCGTAAAAAGCAATCTGCCTTGTCCCTCTATTTCCCATGATGTGAACAATTTGTATGGATGCTTCTGTTATTAGCTATCAACTCTTGTTGGTGTTGATATTGCAAAGCTGTGTCGAACCTATACTAGAATTCGACAAATGCAAGTTTGTGACCGATAAAACAATTGAAAAATGAATTGTGCTCTCTAACCTAGATGTGGTTTTAAGAATACCTGACAAGAATATATCCTTAAAGTATGCCGGGATCCATGATTCATAGATAGTGTACCACTTAGCCAACCACCCATTGTCCTCCAGTTGAAAATTAGAAATAAAAGAATTCCTACTTAACTCAATTTCTTCTATTGTTTTCGATAACTCTCTCCAAAAAAGAGGGACCTCCCTTAAATGAGGACCAATCTTGTCAGGAAGTTTTTTCATGATATGCCACATGCACAACATATATATACTGGTTAGAAGAATATTGCTAATAGCAACCCTCGTGCTAGCACTCTCATCGGTTATGATAAGTTTGGGCATTACCCCTGCCATAATTCTTAGGAAGGTCTCAAATAACCAAATGTACAACTCAATCTTTTTATCTGCTATGAATCCAACATAAAAAAACACATTGCATGTGATAATTTACTCCCGTGAATGGTACAAAATTCATATCGTACTGGTTAGTGTTGTATGTCGAATCAAAAGAAGCCACATCATTGACTATAGTTTTCCTGGCTATGGCATCTGCCCAAAACATACATAACAATCTATCATCTTTCACTTCATAATCGAAGAAAAATGCTGCGTTCAGTTCCTTCATGCGACCAAGTTGGTCCACAAACATCTGAGCATTAGCATTCTTGATTTTATTTTTGAAATTATTGTAATGATTCTGCATGTCTCTCTTCGAGTACCTCACGTTCTCAAATCCTCTAGCACTAACATGAAGCATCCTAAATGCATGCGAGGTTCCTATGCTTGTGGCATGTATACAGTGTGCTTTTTACCTTTTCATTGACTTGGCGGTTGGGTCTAATTAGATAATGCTTACTAGGTGACACAAGATCATGATTATGGTGCTCAATAAATAAAACTATCTTGTACTTGCTGTCACTATCCCGCTTGACAAACAGTTGAGCATTACATCCACACCTAGTTTCGTTTATCTTACAACATTTCTTTACGGGATCAACAATGTTGTTACCTTTCGTTGACCTGTATCCTTGCTTTGAGTATAAGTAATGTTTTCATTGAACTACCTCATTCAGGCTTTTGCTGAATGACACATACTGAAAACCTGACTTGATGAGCATATGCCTTGAAGAACACCTCATTGAGTTCACATCATTGAATGTCATGCCTAGCTTGGGCTTCAATACCTTTATGATGAAGAATGCAATAGCACAATTTTGATTGCATTAGATCCACAGGTCATGTCTTTATTGATCCATAAAGCACATTGGTTGCAACATTAGAAAATACCGACCCCGTTTGGTATGCCAGCTTTCTTTGTAGGTGTACTAAATCCATCCATTAAGCCTTACTGGATGGTTCATCTCACCAATGCATTGGGAATGTCATAGAGAATGGCATAGTAAAGAGAAAAATACCTTTGAAACCCAAAGGCACGTTGTATCAACTATCTGCACTTTCTTCTCGTTTAGTGCGTACATCTCCTCCACAACAGCTCAAAATGTAGGCAATACAACAACATCACCTTGTTCGACAACATCAAAATCCTTAATGCCAGTGTTAACAGGGATGTCTTTGACACCCATCTCGTCCAATCTCTGCATGCACAATCACAAGAATTTAACTAAGTCAAATCCAGAGCCCCTCAGACCAGCATGACACAAAATAAACATATTAGACATGGAAAATATGTTTTTTTGCTTTGTTGATAACAACATGCCGAGGGGAGAGCAACCGGGAGTGAGGGGAGCGTTGTTGCCGGGAGAGAGGGGAGTGCCGTCGCTGGGACTGGGAGAGAGAGAGAGGGGAGTCGCTGGGGCCTGGGAGAGAGGGGAGTCACCTGGGTCATCGGGACGGGAGGGGGCGACACAAGGAGAGGAGCGCTGCCGGGAGAGAGGGGAGAGCCGTCGCTGGCGTCGGGACTTGGACTGGATAAGAGGTGCTGAGGAGAGGAGCACGACTGCGGTCTAAGACAGGAGAGGTAGGGTTTGCAATTGCATTGGAGTTGCGTGGGCCAGGCGGCTGGCTACTTTTACCTGGGCTGAACATCCACAACAACACTCTAGGTTGGGTAAAAATATCTGGACTATACACTTGTTATTTTCTCATACTCTAGGCTAAAGCTCACCCTACCATAGGTCTAAATCCACCCCTGCCACCAAATATATGTTTGATTAGCACTCAATCCAAAGTACAACACATCTACTTGATCAGCTTTCACCGCGAAACAAATTTTCTTTACATGAGCAAAGGGAAAACCAAAAGATTCACTACATCCAAGCAGATTACAGTAACTGATTTTGACAAATTTAATTACCCGACATGCATGCATGCGTAGAAAACCCCCAGCTGCTGTTAGCGAACTCCCGGTGTTCTTGATGGCCGGCGAGCTCACAAAACGATTTCAGCCCAAAACACCACGCGAACACTTGGAACACACAGTATTTGGTGCAGCTGAAGATACGCTGCTTTTCTGGGTTTTTCTTCCTTTTATTCACGGAATTACAAAGAGCAGAAGCTCTCGGGTGGACAGCCGCACTTTGCGCTACCTCCACAACCGATCACTCCCGGGTCATGCGCGAGCTATTCTCGTCATGCCTTCCTACGCGCACGGCGACCACAACCACAGTGCTCGTGCGCATGCAATCTGAAACAGAAACATGCAAGACTAACTAACTAAGTCATGCGCAAGGGTTACTAACAAATTCTCCTCCTAAGCCTTGCGCATGCTCTGTAAATCAATGACCCCAAGCTGAGAACGAAGTTCACAAAATCGCTCACGTCCCAGGGCCTTTGTCAAAATGTTAGCCAGCTGCTTAGCAGTCCCAATGGACTCAACTGTGACCCTGTTCTCCTCGATGCACTCTCGAATAAAATGGTATCTAACATCGATATGCTTGCTACGATCATGAAAAACAGGGTTCTTACTCAGTTGGATGGCTGACTGATTGTCAATCTTCAGATTAATGACGCCGGGCTTCTTGCCTTTGAACTCTGCAAGAAGTCGCGCCAACCAAATTCCCTGGCAGGCCGCAGTCGTTGCAGCAATATACTCAGCTTCGCATGATGAAAGGGCCACCACCTTTTGCTTTTGAGACTGCCAGGTTACTATGTTTCTGCCAAGGAAGAATAGGACGCCGGAGGTGCTCTTCCTTGTATCAATGTCTCCGGCAAGGTCACTGTCACAGTAACCTTCAAGCTGTGCCTCCTTCTCCCTCTGATAGTGGCAACCGTAGTGAAGAGTTCCTGCAATGTACCTAAGTACTCTCTTCACTGCTGCCATATGTTCAGTGGTTGGATTCTCCATGAATCTACTAATGTATCCCACTGAGTATGCCAAATCTGGCCTTGAATTTACCAAATAGCGCAGAGAACCAACAATGGACCTGTACTGAGTAGCATCAACAGCAGGGGCAGAGATAGACTTACTCAGTTTTAACCTGGGCTCCATTGGAGTGTTGATTGCATTGCAACCTGACAGACCAGCATCCTCTAAGATCTTTGCTGCATATGCTCTTTGGCTTACAATGATTCCCACCTCAGATTGTATCACCTCCAAGCCGAGATAATACTTCAGCAGCCCCAGATCACTCATCTGGAATGTATTCTTCATCTCCTGCTTGAACTTGTCAATGTCAGAGTGGTTGTCGCCGGTGATCACCAAGTCGTCAACACAGACTCCCACGATGAGCCGTCGTGTTCCCTGACCGCGCAGATACACAGCATGCTCGGAGGTACTCCTGGTGAACCCAAGCTTGAGCAGCGAGGCGTCCAGCTTGGAATACCAGGCGCGTGGGGCTTGACGAAGGCCGTAGAGCGCCTTGGTCAGGTGGAGCACCTTGTGTTCCTGTCCTTTAAGCACGAATCCGGGGGGCTGCTCGACGTAGACGTCCTCCTGCAGCTCGCCATTAAGGAAAGCCGACTTGACGTCCATGTGGTGCACTGGCCAGCCCACGCTCGCGGCGTAGGCCAGTAGCAACCGCACAGACTCAAGCCGCGCCACCGGGGCGAAAACCTCGTCAAAATCGACCCCTTGGCACTGCACGTATCCCTTGGCGACGAGTCTGGCTTTGAACTTGGCAATGAGGCCGGCTTCATCGCGCTTGGTCTTGTAGACCCACTTGAGACCGATTGGTCGCGCCCCTGGCGGTGGATCGACGAGCTCCCAGGTGTCTTTCGCCTCAATGGAGGTGAACTCATCGAGCATGGCGTGACGCCAGTTCTCGTGCTCCTCTGCCTCCTTGAATGACGCTGGCTCCGCTTCGCTCGCCAGCAGCAACTGCTCCTCCAGCTCCCGTGCGGCGAGCCCTGGCGGTGTGGCCGGTCCCAGTACATTGTCGATGTTGCGGTACCGGACTGGGACGTCGTCGTCGTGATACGCGTCCAGATGTTGTGAAGCGCCAGCTCCAGGTGGCGACACAAACTCGATCGGGGTTGCGTCCTGGAGTGTGTGCGTGCCCGGCGTCACGCTCCCAGTGGCGTACACTGGCGAGGCATGGGTTGATGACGCTGGCGAGGCGTGGGCAGACGGTGCTGGTGAGGCATGGCCCGACGGTGCTGGTGAGGTCGAAGGAGAAGCAGCAGCCTCGGCCGATGTACTCGCGCTCGTCGTCATTGTGGTGGTGACCGACCCGGACGACGCCAGGTTGGAGTTCTCGACGATGAAGTCTCCCATCTCGCTGCGTTGGCCCTCGGTCCAGGACCACTGCGCCATCTCTTCAAACACCACGTCGCGGCTGATGTGCACGCGTCGTGACACCGGGTCGTACACCCGGTACGCCTTGGATCCTGCTTCATAGCCGACGAAGATGGTGCGTTTGCTCCGGTCGTCGAGCTTCCTCAAGTTCGGAGTCGTCACCTTCATGTGCGCGATACACCCGAAGGTGCGCAGATGATGAACGCCAGGGACACTCCCGGTCCAAAGCTCGTAGGGAGTCTTGCCACCCACGCTTTTGGACGACGAGCGGTTGAGCAGGTAAACGGCCGTGGTGACCGCTTCGCCCCAGAATTCGCCCGGGAGCCCCTTCGCCTTGAGCATGCTCCGAGCTGTCCCGACCACGGTCTGATTGCGGCGCTCGACAACGCCGTTCTGCTGAGGAGAGTAGGGCGCCGTCAGCTCGCGACGGAGACCCAGCTCGGCGCAGTATTGTTGGAAGTCTTTTGCCAGAAACTCTCCTCCCCGGTCCGTGCGGAGTGCACGAACTTGCTTGCCAGACTTGCGCTCTGCCGCTGCCTGGATGCGCTTGATCGCCGTGGGTGCTGCATCCTTGCTGGGAAGAAGAGACAGCCACATGTACCGGGAACAATCGTCCACAAGGAGGAGGAAGTACCGATTTCCACTCAGTGTCGGCGGCGAAATGGGGCCGCAGAGGTCGCCGTGGAGTAGTTGCAGCACCTCTGTCGCTCGTCCGAGTGCTCGCTGGGGAAACGGTGAGCGACGATGCTTGCCGGCGAGGCACGCTTCACAGACCTGCTCCACTTGGGTGAGTGGGGGCATGCCGCGGACAAGACCATCCCTGCCCATCTTGCGCAGCGCGGCGAAGTGGAGATGGCCGAAACGGGCGTGCCAGACCCACGCTTCCTCTTCTCCCCGCGCCGCCAGGCAGACAGGCCGAGCGATGTCGACGTCGAGCACGTAGAGGCGCCCTGGGTTACGGTGGATCTTGGCGAGCAGGCGGCGCTCCTCGTCGCGGATCCGCATCACCCCGTCTTCGATCAGTAGCTGGTACCCAATCTCGTCGAGCTGGCCGACTGAGATAATGTTGGCGGTGAGGCGCGGCAGGTAGTAGACGTTGGAGATGGCGCGGTGCTCGCCGGTCTTGCAGGAGAATAGCACGGTGCCGATCCCCTCGATGCAGGCGACGGACCCGTCGCCGAACCGCACGGACCCGGTGACGCCGGCGTCGAGGCTGGAGAACGCCCCCCGCGATCCCGACATGTGATTGGATGCACCCGTGTCCAGGACCCATCGCTTCGGGTCCCGGTCCTCGGATTCGTCGAAGGCGGCGAAGACCTTGTCCTCGGTGAAGTGGAGCTGGCCTTCGTTGCAGGTCGGCGGCGGAATCGCCGGAATCGAAGTCGGTGGCGGCGCTTCGAATTGGGGATTAATCCCCTCCTCCTGCACGGCGCTGAGGGCAAGAAGTAGGGTGGGCTCACTGTCCTGGGCCACGTGAGCCTGCTCCACCTTCTTTTTACCTCGGCAATCTTTGGCCCAGTGCCCCTTCTTGCCACAGTTCCTGCACACGTCGTCGGGGATGGTCTGACCTACGTTCGTGCCGGCCCGCGAGTCGTTGCTGCTGCCAGTACCTCGCCCACGCCCTCTGCTGCGACGCTTGCCGCGGCCATCGGAGTTCGATCCGCCGCGATTGGTCTCCTGATCCCGCTTCTTGTAGCGCTCAATCCACTGCTCCTCCGTGAGCAGTAGCTTGCCATCGACGTTCTGCACCAACGCCGGTACGTCGTCGTCCGCCGCCTTGAGCCTCCCTGTAACCTCCTCAATCGAGAGCGCGTCGATGTCGAGGAGTGTCTCGATGGAGACGACGAGCTGCTTGTACCTCGGTCGAGCGACACGCAGGTACTTGGCCACCACCTTGGGTTCCGGCTCCGGGTCGCCGAGGATCGCCAGTCGCTGCACTATGTTCGTCAGGCGAAGAGCAAAGTCTTCGACCGATTCACCGTCGCGGAACGCAATCTGCTCGTACTCAGCGCGTACACTCTGCGCCGTCGACTTCCGCACCCGATCATCCCCGATTCGCATCGTTTTGATCGCTTCCCACGCCTCCTTGGCCGACGGCTTGGTCGCCAGGGTGGGAACCATCTCCGGAGGCACCCCAGAGCAGATCGCCTCCAGTGCGGTGCGGTCGTCGTGGAAATCGGCGCCATCATGTTCGACGGCGTCCCAGAGATGACGAGCTTGGAGCTTCAGCTTCATCAACAGAGACCACGAGTCGTAGTTGGTCTTCGTTAGCTGCGGCCAATTGCCGGAGCCGCCGGACTCTCTAACCACACGCTCAATCACGACCTCCCGTGGGCGACGTGTGTCACGGGTTCGCGAGTGGCGGGCGTCGCGGGTCCGCGATCGGCGCGACGGTGAGCGGCTTGGTGACAGCGTGCGCGGTGGCGTCTTGTCGCCCGAGCCATCACCATTGCCAGAAATCTCCGTCTCGCCCATACCCGGCGGCGTGCGGCCACGGCTACCCGTCGGCGATACCATGGTGATGCAGGCCTTCACGAACTGCTCTGATACCACTTGTTAGCGAACTCCCGGTGTTCTGGTGTTCTTGACGGCCGGCAAGCTCACAAAACGATTTCAGCCCAAAACACCACGCGAACACTTGGAACACACAGTATTTGGTGCAGCTGAAGATACGCTGCTTTTCTGGGTTTTTCTTCCTTTTATTCACGGAATTACAAAAGAGCAGAAGCTCTCGGGTGGACAGCCGCACTTTGCGCTACCTCCACAACCGATCACTCCCGGGTCATGCGCGAGCTATTCTCGTCATGCCTTCCTACGCGCACGGCGACCACAACCACAGTGCTCGTGCGCATGCAATCTGAAACAGAAACATGCAAGACTAACTAACTAAGTCATGCGCAAGGGTTACTAACAGCTGCTGCGCGCGCCTTCTACTTGGCAACCACACCGTCGTTGCCGGCGAGCATCATGTACTTGTCGCGGCGAGTCAGCCCGGTGCACTCGAACCCAAGCGCCGAGCCGAGCCGCCGCTGCACCCAGTTCGCCACCTCGGCGCCGGTCCTGCCCCCGGCGCGCGTCCATTCCCGCGGCACAGCGCCCAGGAACTCCACCCGGTACGAGGGCGCCGGGTTGGCGAAATACGCCACGGGGTCCAGCCACTTGCGGCCGCTCGCCGTCGTGCCGTAGAGCGCTGTCACCTGCGCGTCCAGCGCCACGGGCTCCATGTCGTCGGCCAGCTCCGCGAACAGCGGGCTGAACCGAAGCAGGTAGGGCTCGCGGCAGGTCGTGCCCTCGGGGCAGACCGCGAGGTCCCCCTGCTCTAGCAGCTGCGACATCGTCTCGGCGTCGAGCGCGCGGTCCCGCGTCAGCCGCACCGTCTTGATGGGCGCGATGATCTCCGACAGCCGGCTGAGGCTGTACGTCACGGCAGGCACGGGCTTCTGCAGCGCGGTGCTGAGCATGATCGGGTCGACAAGCGTCCGATGCGTGCACACGTACAGGACGCCCCTGCGCTTGCTGCAGGCTGCCGGGGCGCGGAGGCCAGACGTGCGGAAGCGGATGCCGAAGAGCGCGCCAACTGCGAAGTTGATCTTGTAGGGGAGGACGATGCCGATGGAGATGCGGGTGACGGAGAGGATGAAGCCGAGTGGCAGGAAGAGGAAGAAGGCGAGAGTGGCGGAGGGGGTGGGGAGGAAGGCGAGGCGGCCGTCGTGGAAGATGAGCGGCTTCGGGTACCTCTCCCGCGGCAGCCTGGCGTCCTTGGCGCTCTCGACGTAAACTTCCTGTTGTAATCATATCAAAGCTCGGTTCGTAAGTTAATTATGACTTCAGTGATGAAATCCAACAAATTGAAAAACCAGTTGATTAGCTTGTTCAATTAGTCAGTCACACTGTCAATCAAATCGTACGTTTCCTTTTAAAATGAACTATTAAATATTATTTTCTTACATATATTTTATTTTCTTGCACACTAATGGCTACGGTTTGCTTCCTGCATGATTTATTTTGCAATTTAAAATAAACTAATGGATTGTTGTTTTTCCCCTTGATTCTTGGAAAAATTTGTATTTGTGCAAATGGTATTGATAGACATCATCCGGATGATTTCTTTCTAACTATCATCCAGATTTGTGACCGTTGGATTAGGGATCCAAGGGCCACAAATTCTCCCCACTCCCTCCAAAAAAAATTCAACCCCCTCCAAAAAATAATTCTCCCCCTTCCAAAAAAAGAGATCGTTGGATCTCTAATCCAACGGTCCGAAATGTGGATGATTGTTGGGAAGAAAAATCCAACGGCAAAACCTATGCAGTGCTTCTATCTCACTATCGTTTTGGCTTCAGCTTTTAGTTTCCGGCTTATTTTTCACTATTCATAAATTTCGTCTTTTTCTGAACTTTTGGCTTTTTGTTGAGCTTTTTTGCCGGTTCTTTTTTTCCCATATTTGTTTGTGTTATACGTAATGGGCTAACATATTTTTATTTTTTTTAAATTTAATTATGCTAAATAAGCCTCTGTCAGCTATAGTTTTTTTCAGCCAGCTACAGTGCTTTTCAGCCATAAGCCACAAAAAAAAGTCCAAATGATCAGCACCTAAATGGTTCATATTTGCAATCAGAGGGAGGGAGTACACATTAGGCTCAATCTTTTCAGCTGTAACTTATAGCTTATAGGTTTTAAATTTTGGTTGTTCTCAGGAGAGAATGAAGAGAGAGAGAGAGTCACGTGTGATTTTAGCTGATATAACTAAAGTTGGTATAATGTCTACTATAATTAATTTATAAATCCTATTTTAAAAAGATATTTGGTTAAAAACTAGTTAATATGGTATAACCTATAAGCCATAAGAGCAAGTTTAATAGTACAGATAGCTGCTACCTCCAATACATTTCTATGTCATCAAAAGATAATGATGCAGTCAACTCATACAATAAGCTGGCTATAAGTTGTCTCCACAAGAGCTCTCAATCATTTAATACATACATGGGTATTGATAATTTAATACATGCATGGGTATAACAGTTAGTTCTATTGGTACATGCATGGATAACGCCTCTTTTCCTGTGCTATAGTCTGACTCTTGCATGGGAGCCGGCTTGGCTCTCTCTCTCCTTTTCTCTCCCCTCCACATAGGACTATGCTGACATAGATTCCCTTGTAGTTAGCACAGTCAGCCTTATTAAACTTGCTCTAAGGCAGAGTTTAATAAATGACCACATTCAATGATCCTACCATCCCCAATAATAGGTGTCTTTTCATACTTTAATATGGCCTTCAATGTACAATTCTTTTAGCGATTGTCTTCAATGTACAATTTTGAGTGCAAGTTATAAAAACAGTATAATGTCCTGAATACTTTTAATAACAAATCTATTTATATTATTTTCATATAGCCAAATCTAATAACTCTTGTGCTCGGCTCAAAACTAGTACTGAAAAATTTGATTGCGTGTATCAGAGATCACCATTTTCAAATCAGTACTGTGCATCTCGACCTTTCCCTTTTGTCAGGTAGTACGTCTTTACTCCTAATTTGAAATCGTAGTAGATCAATATGAACATCTGATCCGCTCTTCTCGTTTTTGTCTCACTTTGAGCACAGCCGTATCATGCACCTACTTCTCTCGTTCTCGTTTCACGCATGTATATCTCGCTCACTTTTCCACCACTTGTTCCTTCCTTATAAAATCCACTTCTTTCCATCACTACTATTTATTTTCAATTAAAAACCATCAATTATAACCAAAAAATTTTGACAGTAGCTAATACGAACACCACGTGGCGTAGTACACTCCTATATGCAACCTTTATTCATCGTGCAGCACTGCAGCACGTGAAAAATAAAGGTCCTTAATTCCTAAAGACTTGAGAACCCGGCCCGTTCTTCGATCAATCTCTGGTCTATGGGCGCTACAAGTGCATGCATGGACAGAAGCCCGGATGAACAGTGCAAATGAATTCCAATATTGGATGGGTCACTACAAAAGGACGCGTCCTGCGGTGCCCATCTTGCCGCTGCTTGCGCAGGTGCGCGAAGCAGCAGGCGGCCTGGATGAAACACAAGCTTAATGTCACCAAACATGGCATAAATGCGCTTCAATGGCGTGGTGCGTGCAGCGTATACATGTGTGGCTGTGGCTGGCCGGCGGCCTGCGTGCATGCCTGCCCGCCCGCCCGCCTCTCTGCAATTGTGCCTCGCCCGGACAAATGTCGTGGCCATAAAGATTTTGCGAAGCTGGTTTTGCCTGTACTTTCCGGTTTTTAGGGGTAGTTTTTGGATATTGCTACGGTATGTAACTTTTAAATGAAGTGTTTTTTAAAATAGATTTATAAATTATCCGTTGTATATAGTAAAAGTCTATTGTCTATATCGGCTAAAATCATATGCAAGTATATCTCTCTATAATCTCTATTGCAAATATCTAAAATTCAAAAATTTTAATCAAAAATCAAAATCTGCAGCCATAAAGAACATGCCACATATTGGCCGGCCAGATGTATATGTGTTTTGTTCTTCGATCGCTCTTGCTTGTGGGGTTAAACTAACGGTCCCATCCTTGTAGTTTAGTAGCTAATTGTGTTGGCATTTGTGATTTTTTTTATGACTTATAGTTTATTTTATATTGTAACTACTGGTGATTTTTAGCATAATTAAATTTAAAAAATTAAAAAAATAGAAAAAAGATTAAATCACTACAGATAATGCAAATGGATACAAGAAAAAATAAAGGGAGTGTCTAAGTATCACTTGGATGTTTTCTTTCTAGCTATCATTCAAATTTATGATCCTTAGATTAGAGATCAAAGGGCCACTTATTTTTGAAGATGGGAGATTTTTTTTTCAAAGGGAGGGGTAGAATTCAAGAGGAAGGAGGAGAATTTATAGCCATTGGATTTTTAATTCAACAGTCCTAAATCTGAATGATAGTTAAGAAGAAAACATCCGGATGATATTTAACAAAACCCAAAAATAAAAGACAAAAAATCCTAAAAAACTAAAAAGTCAGAAAAAACAAAATTAAAGAATAATAAACTAAGAGTCAAAAATCAGAAACTGAAAACCGAAATAAACGGGTCGACGTAGGTGAGATTTTCGGGTTCTCTATTAAATTTCTAATGTGTACGAGACGTGTAAATATATGTGCGTATAATCTAGGTATGATGTGCTTTTAAGTGGTGGGCGATCCTCTTTCTCGCACCCTAAGAAAAAGTCTACCCCTTCGTGGGAAGATTTTACAGTGTGCAACTGTAGATCCACAGGGCTAGCAGGGTCACCTGGAGTTCCCTAGTGTTGCCTCGATCGTGCTGTCCCTCTCGGTGTGGTACTGTAGCTAATGAAGTTCCCATGATCTTAGCGCTACATTTCGGATCCAACGCTCAGTGATCAAACTGCAGCTGATGCGTTTACTTTGTGTTTAGAATTTCGTGACCCTCTACGGCCATGTGTCACAGTAAAACCAAGGCGGTTGAGAACTCAACGTATAGGAGTAGCTGTTGTACTTGACAACTACAGTACTACAGTAGTATATTCTGTGCGAGCCCGAGCGTGAAACTGATGGAAACAAGCCTCTCTTTTTATTTCACGTGTCATGAAAATAACGGATGCAAAAGGCTAACAGCGATTTTAAAAAAAGAAGAGCAAAAAATGACGCTTAGCGATGCTCTCAAGTATGCTGCTAATAGGAAAACAGCACAATAAATACACGATAAATGAGCCGGATTGATTAAGTAAAGTGAAACGTAATTAACGAACGTTAAGCACGTACGTACGCACCTTGCAGTACGGGATGAAGAGGGGGTCGAGCGGGTTGGAACTACCGACGACGGCCACGTCGGCCATGGCGCCGTCAGCTCCGAACATCTCCCTCATGCCCGGCCCGGGCCCGGGCCCGCACAGCAGTCCGGTGAAGTACCTGCCTCGCCCAACCCTAACCTCCTGCAGCTCGCATCCGACCACCACGTCGGCGGCCATGTACTCCTTCAGGAACCACTCCACCATCACTCTCGGCGCGCTCGTCACCACCACCTTCCTCCTCGCCGGCAGCCACAGGTGGTCGTATACCTGCGCGTTGAGCCCCTCCATGTAGAACTTTGGCAGGACGGAGCGTGCCACGAGGTCCACGTCCCGGGGCCTGAGCCCGACGAAGGTGACGAACGCCATGACCCTGACGCCGGCGCCGCCGCGCTCGTCCATTGTCCAGACGAGGGGGAAGGAGCAGAGCAGGAGCAGCGCTCGGAGCAGGCTGCCGCCCTCGCAGGCGACGAGCATGAAGTAGGGGAAGAGTTCGGTGGACCGCAGGAGCGCGCCGTGGAAGTCGCACATCACGGTCCGGTCGACCGCGGCGGCAGAGTCCGGGACGGTGCACCTGGAGGAGGAGGCGGCGGCGGCGGCCTGCATGACTGAGGATGGCTTGGTGGTGGTATTGCGGTAGTACTGGATGGCATGGCTGCGGAGCTTCCTGGCCGAGCGGTAGAACGTGAATAGCCAGTGGGCCGCTACCTTGGGGAGGATGGTGGGGAAGACCATCTCTTCCTCCTAATACGTACGTACGTTACTTGTGCAAGCTTCACCAAACAAGCTGCAAGCTTAAAGTGACTTAGCCTAGCTTGGTTGCTACCCAGTTTGTTTTGTTGCTCCAAATGGTGAAGTGTGTGTGTGAGAGAGAAGGCAGTGGCAGTGTGCGCAGGCCGGGCAGAGCGGGGGTGTGTATATATATAGAGGGAGTGTAGTGTAGTGGATGGATGGATGGATGGATACATGGGGATGCGGTGGCCGGTGGGGAAGTAGCGGAATTTAAGGTGGTCGGTGGGGGGAAAGGGAGGAAATTAAACGAGACGCATGGCGAGGTAAACTCGTAGCGGAGGAAGTAGGGTGTTCGACCGCGCGGCCCGGGGCTAGCTCGACCAGTGCGCGCTTCCGTGGAGCAGTACTGAGCCAGCTAGGCCTCGCGGCCGGGGCCGGCCGGGGAGCTAGCTACGGGCGCGCCATGCCCACTCGCCGTTCGCCACATGGTCGCGGTGGCGATCGATCAGGGGGAGAGGATCGGAGGCCGAATGGTTTACCGAAGGGGTAGCGCGCGCTAGTTATTTTCACTGGATCGATCGGCATGCATGGGGGAATGGCGCCGCGCGGAGACTTGTTGCGTGCGTCATGGACGCGACTAGCTCGCTGGCTAGCTCGTGAGGTTGGTTAATGGCGCCGCATGCTTGTGTGACTAGCTAGCTGTGAATTGTGATGCGATCGATCATTGATGGATTGGCATGTTCGTGGTTGCATTGGAAGGTGATGTGAAATAGAGTAACCACCACAGAATACAGATGCTTTGCCAGATAGACTAGACTAGAGGCCTCGTAACTGGTCAGGAGCATGGTTCACAATTTCATCGAAACAGGCGAAATTTTGATAATTTTGCCCCTTTTGTTACCCTCCGAAACAGGTCCAATTTTGGCCTAATTGGCCTTGTTTAAAATTTATCTAAATTTAAATCTTATCAAAATTCAAATGTCATTTGAAATTTTCGTCCGGAATTTTGGAAGAAATTTCGTCTCTTTCAATCGTTTCGCTACCTGGCGAAAAATTGTCCGATCCAAGATAAAATTATGGCGGACTACGTACGTACGCAGCCGAGAAAAAGAACTGCACGCGGTAGCTGGTAACGACGGTCGAGTACGAGGAGATAGCGGCTGCATGGGTTCAAGGCCGATATGTCCCTGTCTCGCAATACAGTAATTTAAGTGTTGGTTTTGGTTCGCTCTCCACGATTATTTTAAGGCAGCGACTAGCGCCAGGGCTCGGATCCGGCGCCCGTGCTGCCAATCCTTCCTCGCGAGCACAGCTCGGCCGTCCAATCGACTCATATAGCCGTAGAATTTCATCATCCGATAATAAGAGCCAATCTAAATTAATTCTAAAAATTTATTTCATATTCAGACAATCCAAAATAACCAAATTCAACCCCTTATATACAGTGAGCACCCTGGTTATACAAGGAATACACAGAGAGCAAAAGAAGAAGATAAGACCAAGTCCAAACTAGGGATAAAGAGAGAAGGTATTCCATTGATGGCCGCAACACCACCAGCAAGAGCACACCCCCAATTCCCCACCCTCCCCAAATCCATTCCCACCACCCTACATCCAGCCAAAGGAGGAGCAAGGTAAGATGGCAAGGAGGCTAGGCAGTGAGGCCAGGAGGAGGAGAAGCCACCGAGAGGCCACAAGCCTTACGAGGAGACAACGACCAACCGCCTCAAGCCAACCACCAGCATAATCAAGCAGTGAGACCATGTGGAGGTTACCCTATGGTTGTGATGAGTAATAGACTTTTGGATTAGAGTATGTGTGAAGGTTGAGTTTGATTTTTGAGGAGTTTTGCAAAAGATCGCTTCTTGGTCTGTCTGACTTTGTGGTCGGTCAGTTCAATCTGCTGTGTTCACTGTTTACGACTGTGTGGTCAGACAGTCTGATTGGCAGAACGACCATGCGGTGGTCGAAAGCTTCTGTGCTAAACGAGTATGTGTGATTAGTAGTCGTAAGCCATAGCGATCGGTTGTGGAAGTCGTAGCCGATGTGAGCAATAGTCGTAGTGATATGTGTGGTAGGCGTAGCCTGTGCATTCGATGGTCGTAGCGTTTGTTATGTGGTCGTAGGATGCTGGTAGGAACTCGTGGGCTTCGAGTACCTCATTCCCTGAGCATCCGAGTACTCGTAAGTTCTATCAGACCAGTCGATGAGCTGAGATTGTTCATTGGAATATTGGTGTTCTGATCAGGGTTGACCAAGTTGTTGTTACTAGTGTGCATGTGTGTTATTGCTTGGTTCTAGGATTAGAATCAGTAATTTGGGTGCGTACATTTTGATTATGCAAAATGATGATCTTTATGTATCGTGTGGTGCTACGTGATGGTTACTTGTTGGTGTGGTTGCAGGACTTCAGAGCTAGGTCATAGTGAGGTGTGGAAGGATCGGGATTAGGCATAGGGAGGTGTTGAAATCCAGAATGATCAGGGTGACGCCGAAGATGACTAAAACTTGCGGGGTGGTTGCAAACTGGGACGATGAGAAACCGAAGCGGGAGCTACCGACGATGGACATGACAAGCAACATCAAGGTGGACTGGGACTAGACTCAGGGAGGAGCCGAGGTCCTGTGCGGCTGAGGAAGCCGAGTGCCATCAAGCGCGACGAGAAGCATGTGGTGCGCCAAGTGACTTGGGTCGTTTGCAAGTGAGGACGATTCGGTGGGATCTGAACGTGTGAGAGGCTTGACGACAAGTTATTGGGGCCACATGAAAGATGGCGAAGCATGTGCGAAACATTGTGGCAAAGGAAACGGGAAACTTCGAGAAAGGCAGTAGAGGGGCATATTGGTAAATTGCCCAATATCGGGAAAAGTGGCGGTATGTGAAACCACGGCATTAGCCTAAGTAGTTTAGGTCTTGTATGTGCTGAAAATATGAAGTGGATCAAGGTTGATTCACTAATGGGTTAATGGTGTAAGCCGCTTTGAGAAGCGTGCGTGAGTAAAACCCGGTGTTAGGTGGGGTTAATGGATTATGATCGGTTTGGCCTAATGGGAGGATCTATTAGGTCTTGGGTTCATTGGTGAGCCTATAAAAGGGGAGAAGAGGCAAGAGCTAGGGTTTGAGAAGGTTGGCTAGGCCTTGTGGTGTCTAGCTCCTCCTCCCTCCCACGGAAGTTAGGTTAGAAAGTGGGTGTGGACTCTAAGCTTAGAGATTGTCCTCTCGATGGAAGTGGCTATAAAACCAATCATCTCAAGTGGGCAATACATTAGTCTTTGATCTACCTTTTGTGTATCTTTTCTCTGATTGAGTTTGCATGGCTTTGATTTGGTTCTTTCTCTGTTTTTTTTCTTCTGCTTCTTGGCTCCGTCCATTTCCCTTCTTGTTCTGAGAGGGTGTTCTTATTTTGGTTGGGTTGATCCCTCTTTTGCTCCTCTCTTGATTTTGCTGTGCCAAGGACTTGGATGACATGGAGAATATCACGCAAGATTGATCTTCCAGTTAGGCACGTCAATAGTAAGTCTATCAAGGAATCATGTGTTCACTTGATTCGGTTCTATTCTTCGGTTTTGTTCCTTTCCCTTCTTGATCTGAGAGGTAGTTCTTGTTTGATCTCGTTGATGCTCTGATTCGCAGTGATAGGTGGGGATGTAACCAAAGCCATCTTGGCTATCTTTGACCTACGAGCTATTCTGGTCAACGACCTTCGTTTTAGAACTCAGTTCACGTGCGTGTTTGGTTCAATCTTAAAAAGGTCTTAACTTGGTTGATAAGTTTTCAATTCAAGATTGGAGCAGCCTCTTGAGACTTTAAGCAATTTGCGCACAAAGTTTATGACCATTTGATCTTTTAATCAAAAGTATGTGGATTTTAGATCTAGCGGTTGTGCGTTGCTCTGTTCTTCCGAATCATTTTCGACCGCTTCTTGTTTCGACCACGGTCAAGTTTCAGATCACATCATCTCTGATTTTGACCGCTCAATGAATTCAGATCTGATGGTCGTGCGTCTTCTCTACTACTTTTAGTCGTTTACGACTACACCTATTTTTGATCGCTCAATGATTTTAGATTTGGTGGTCGTGCGCCTTCTGTTACTTCTAGTCGTTTATGACCACAGCTATCTTCGATCGCTCAATTGTCATAGATCATGTTGTCGTGCATCTTTTTTGTTTCTTCTAGTTGACCGAAAGCTTTGTCAGTTTTGGTTCTTGCAACAACCCTATTCTTCTGGGAGAAACGGTAGTCCCGCAAACATTGTAGTGGTAGTACCCAAGTACATGTTCTCCGACCTATTTGGTTTTCAACCATTCAATGGTCGTTGACCTCACTGGTCGATGTTCAACTTGATGTGACCACTTCGGTTTCGATTTCTTACAGATCGACAACTCACTGGTCGGTAATCTCACTAGTTGGATTTCATCTTGCTTCAAACTCTTGGGTTTGTGACCACGTTGGTTGTTTGCTCGTACACATTGGTCTTCGACGATGTATTTTGTGATCACATCGGTCTTTGATTGCGCTGGTCATACATTTGGGATATGGATGTTTATTCTTTATTTGGATATGCAAAAGCAAATGTGTGATGAAGCTTAAAGTATTTTCCAGGTTATTGCTTATGGATAGACTGAAAACAAAGAATATACTTAATAGAAGGCATCTTTCCGTTATGGAGATCAATTCTGTGTTCTTTGTAAGATAGAGAGGAAGAAACCTTGAATCACCTCTTTTTTAATTGCACCTTCAACCAAGCCTGCTGGAATATTATTGATTTGCATTGGGATGGATCAGAAGATGTCCAGTTAAAAGTAGAAAGAACGAGAATGTTCTTTAATTGCCCTTTATACATGGCAATCTTCGTTGTTACAGTCTAGCATGTTTGGAAGCAAAGGAATGAGAATTTTTTTAAAAATATCACACCAAATGTTACATGTTGGAAAGTTCTTTTCAAGGAGCTCCTTGCTCAGCATGTGCATCGAGTTAAGGAGCAGCATAAAAACTCCACGATTGGATAGCTTCAATTTGTTAATTCTTTGCCCCTAGGGTGATGTATATATTTTGTTTCCATTTTTCTTACATAAACCTTATCCTTATTAATTTACCGTAAGAGTCTCCTACGGTTTCCTGTAAAAAAAATAGCACCTTGCCAATGATTATCAGAGTTGGAGAAACTAAATTCGCCGATTTGACTTCATTCACAAGATCCTTTAACATTGCAAATACCTACAGCAAAAGAAACATTCAGCACGGGATGCTAAGATTAAAAACACAGTTTAGAGTCTAGACGGTGAGGACCAAAATCGTACAAGGACATATGAAGTGTTTGAAAAGGACTTCGAAGCAAGGAAATATTCAGAAAATGCTCATGCTCTGACTTCAAAGCACAAACGAACAGGGGCACAGGGCAATTCTAAAGAGAAAATTGGGTATATACCACAAAAATATGTCTGGTTTTAATATATACCATAATAAAATCTTGGTTCACTCTAGTGCCACCAAAACATGCACATCTTTGGCAATATAGCACTTCCATCTCCCCTTCCGTTAATACCACATGAATTTACCCTTTTGCCTGTGAATCAGCTCCCAGATTTCTCCCCTGTCCATTCTATCTCCTTCCTCCCGACACCATCTCCCTCTCTTGCACAACTCAATATCTTCGCTCCCAACGCATCTCCCTCTCTCGTGCGACCCCATCTCCTCCTTCCCCACCCCATCTCCGCCACCATCACTGCCGTAGGTCTCAACCGCCACTACCATCGCAAGTAACTCCTCTCCCTATTGTCTCATTTTCAGCACAGCTAGCAAGAGAGCAGTAGCGAAACCACACAGTGCACCAACACCATCTCAGGATAGCCCGGGTCCTATGACTAGGAGGATGGCAGCAGAGACACCCATCAGATCAACTCAAGGTCCAGTTGTCACTAATGGCTCACCTACTAGTACCACGAGGAGGCAGCTCGATATCTAATAATATGATGTTTTGTGGACATGTGTGATGTTGTTCTAATGCCTTCTTGAATGTTGTTTGGACCTGAGAGATGACTTATCAAACAATTTGTGATGTCCCATCGTGATGTACTTTTGAAGTGATCAAGTGGTGATGGTCAATTTGATTCTGTGTTTTCATTTCTATGTATGTGTTGCTGAGTTTCTACCTCTTTGTTTCCATCGGGAAATGAGAACAAAGTTTTTGCTAGTTTTTTTTCCACGGAGGAAGTGAGCTGAAGAAATGAGCTCGTGTACAGAAGAGAAGCTGAACGGGGTGGCGTGAGAAAAATCAGGTGGGGGCCACCACGAGAGGAGCAGGATCCAGCAAGAGGAGCGAAAATTCGAGTAACAGGAAGGGAGACGGAGTGGACGAAAGTGGTATATTATCAAAGAGGTGTATATTTCGAGGGTATTAAAATGAACAAAAATTTTATTGTGGTATATATCAAAACCAGCCATTTCGATGGTATATCCCTAATTTTCTCAATTCTAAAAGAGGTGTTTGGACAGGACAGAGTAAAATCTGTCGCTAGTTTAAAGATACGGCAAACATGTAAAATCTAGCGTGGAACTTATACAAAATAATGATAATCAAAACGAACAAATGAGTTTTACCGACGTCCAATGATTAACAGCCATAGTGAGGCTTCAGGAGCTGCCTCTAACCAAAATACTGAGATAAAAAACAACAGCTCCCACCTTGCATTGGAAATGATACATATAGTCTAAACTCAACTAAGCTGAAGATACAGCAGTTTGAGTAGATTATGGTAAATCACCGTCTGGCACTGCCCTTCACGTGCACCCTTATTATCTGAGGCTGTTATGTACTGCTCCTGTAGAATTCAGAATCTCAGTTTCCTTCATCAGGGAACACACAATCTCTTGTACAGGTTCATTCCATCCTGTGTTTGCATGTATTAAACTAAACCAGATCAGACCACTTAGATCTGAATAGGAAATGTTCATATCTGAAAGACTGAAATATGATGTTGCTCGGGATCACTCTGCATTTGATTCTAGGAAAACTGCTCTCTCTTGGCTTCACTTGCGTATGAGTTGTCAATCTTCAGTACATCCTGTTCAGATGAATCAACCCAAAAGGGTGACAAGGCTACCACCTTGCCAATAATTATCAGAGTTGGAGAAACTAGATCTGCTGATTTGACTTCATTCACAAGGTCCTTTAACATTGCAAATACCTACAGCAAAAGAAATATTCGGCATGAGAAGCTAAGGCTAATAACAGAGTTTAGACCGTGAGGTTCTATGACTCAATACCGTTCGTTGTTGGGGGGTAGTCCCACGCTCTACTGCAACAGCAGGAGTATCTGGTGGAAGACCATGCTTCATTAACTTAGGAGCAAGAGATGGTAGTGTTGACAAACCCATATACACAACCAAAGTTGTGTCTGGATCAGCTGCATTCTCTGCCACATATAAAGGATCTGTCCCACCATTTCTAGAGTGCCCAGTTAAAAACCTGACACTGCAGAAAAGATTGTGTAAAAAATGTACTACACAGCACTTATAAACTACACTTTCTTATTGCATAATGCAACATCAGAAATGAACTATTGGCCATTGTCGGTTCATGTACCATTATATAGATTACAGAGTCAACATCTTATGTTCCTCCAAGGACCAAAGCTTCTAGGCATGGCAGGACCACTCATCTTTCATTAAGGGAAAAAATATCTATTTTGCTACTTCTATTTATCCATAGCACTTCAGAACAGAGAGGTAAACAAATGGAGTAATAGTGCCAAGTACTTCCACTATACTGCTTTTATGGTCAAATTAGATTGAGCAAATGGCATTCCTTGGGAGTTGGGAGTATTAAGCTAGTAAAGCATCAAGCCTCAACCCTAGAATATACTAAATCAGAAAGGCATGCTAAGATGCATTTGAGAAGTTACAGATAAAAATAAAAAATCAACTGATCAGCTATGACGAAGATCGCACAAAAGCCATTTTCAAGAAAAAACAATTTGAATAAAGGGCAACAAATTTTCCATTGATAAATGCAGAATATGAAAGGTAGATCAGTTGTACACATCACGAGAATGATAGAAGAGCGAGCAAAGATGCTAAACTTTACCTGTTAGCGACACCTCGACGGGTTAGTGGAATACCAAATTCTGCCGCGATTCCTGAAGCAGAAGTAATTCCTGCAGATTTTTGAATGCAAGTAATTAATAACTAGTCACAACCAATAGTGCAAATTATCTGAAATGCCATCACAGGCTTGCTATACCTGGGATAACTTCAACTCTAATTCCTTGTTGCTGTAGGAAATCCATCTCTTCTCCACCCCTTCCAAACACCTAAAATGAACACCAAAAGTATATTTAATGCCCATTAACATACTCCCTCCAAGGTAAAGGTACATATCACATAACAAGAGTTCTCTGCTGGAGTAAAACTATATCTATGTTTGACAAAATCTGAAAATAGAACAAGAACCCCAATGTTGGCAGTAACATCCAGGAAAGAAAAAGGTTGCTCATAGCCCTATCTTCTTTTTGTTAGCTTGTTATGCTACAATGCTGCTATTTGGCACATTGGCTTTCTAGTCACTCTGAAGGATTTAAGAATGGGCATAGAAAATTATAGACAGTGCTTTATCAGTTACTATTATGCAGCTTCAGCACAGAAGAACATTCATTGTTCCTCTCAATTTTATGCCAGACTATTTCGTGAAGAAGTATTTCTATCATTGAACAGCTTCAATCAGAACATCATGTCAAAAAAAACTTCAATCAGAACATCATGTCAAAAAACTTCAATCAGAACAGTGTTTGCCGTATTACATTAAACAGAAGTTAGCCTCTCTTCCAATTTATCATTTGTTGGTTCCATGAATCACACGTCAGAATGAGAAACTTGCATTTCCTAGAGAGCCATAAACGACTGATGATAGTAATACTAAAAGCGGTATCCGTTATATAAATCCATCAACTAAAAACGACCAAAACCATAACCAAATATGGAATTCTATGATAAAATGTTTCACCAATGACATTAATATGTTAACCAGAATGAATTATCATTTGCATTCAACAAATTAGCTGGGGAGTTGAGACGTGACACAATCACACAACCAATAGCGAAATTTCAACACCAATTTAATATCTCAGCTAGTCTTAACAACTGACAGCGCTACACCACATGAATCCTCAGGTCCTTAGGTAAGTATGCAAACAAGAACAGCATATTACCAGAGGATCGCCGCCTTTCAACCGCACCACATTGGCACCAGCCTCCGCAAAGCTCAGGAGCAACTCATGAATCTCCTCCTGCATCACATCAATCAGCCGTCAAACTTACAAACTGCAAATAGATCACTGGCATTTCAAAAATCAAACTACATATAAACCGCAAACCACCCGATTTTGAACAGGAAATGAACAACCCTTCGCACTGACCTGGGTGCGGCTGTGGTATCCGGCCGTCTTGCCGACGTAGAGCAGCCTGGCGCCCTCGCCGACCAAATCGAGGACGTCGTTGGAGACGAGCCGGTCGTAGAGCAACAGGTCCGCCGCCTCGATGGCCCGCACCGCCTTGAGCGTGAGCAGCTCCGGGTCCCCGGGCCCCGTCCCGACCAGCGCCACCCTCCCGGGCCCACCGCCGCCGCCCTCCCCCTCCAGCCCCCTTCCTCTGGAGTCCCTCAGCACCTCCAGAAGCCTCCGCAGCTCCGGCAGCTGCAGCGCGATCTCGTCGTCCCGGCGACCCGACGCCGCCGCGGCAGCGGCGGCGGCGGCGGATGAGGAGGAGGAGTCGTCTAATTGGGCGGCGTAGGACCAGGCGTCGCGGCGGTACCGGGAGGAGGAGGTGGCCTCGGTGAATGGTGAGGCGGCAGCGCAGACGGTGGCGGCTGGAGTGGAGGAGGGCCTTGCGGTGGCGGCGAGAGAGGTGTTGAGGGTGGTGGTCGTCGCGGAAATGGAGGTGGGGAGCTGCTGGAATTGGGGTGCTCGAAGGGCGAGAGCCATGGCGACGCGGGGTCTAGGACGGGAGGGGAGGCGGAGGCGGTGCGAGTTTTATAGGGGTAGGGAGGGAGGGGCAGGAGACTGCTGGAGTCGAGGGGTCGGTTTGGGTGTGGTTTCGGATGGGCGAAGGGGTGAAAGGGAAGGGAAAGGGACGGACGAGTCAGAGGAGGGACGGGAAGGGAAAGGGGACGGGAGGCGGCCTCGTGGAGCGTTGAAGGGCCAGGTTCAATGAACCGCTGCGCCACAGGGGGTTTGGGCGGGGTGAGGAGGTAGCCAACTCCAAGCGGGAGTGTGCCTCTCGGGCCTCGCTCGGCGCGGTGTTTTCGGCTGCGCGGCCGGCGGCACGATGCCAGGGGTGGACTGGTTTGGTGATGTCATCATGCCCGTCACGTGCGGAACTGTCACGGATCCAGTTCGAAACTGTCACGGCTGTGGAACCTTGGGGTTAGGCTCACGGGTTTGGAAGGCTGGCCCAATCGTCTCTTGGCCTAATTGGCCGGAAGAGGGAGATTACAAAAGAAACAAGGTAGCAGAAGTGTTGGTTATCTATCGATGAACAGACCAGACCAAGCATATGCCTTCTCTCTCTCTCATACCCTCTGTGGTTATGTATTTTAACGGTTTCTAAAAATAACTTTTAATTTTTATCATAGTATCTAATTTTCAAACAGAGTATTTTTTCAAGACAAGGTCTACAAGTTAATTATAATGCACGTTAAAAACCTAACATCTGTATCAATCAAAATCGCAAACGAGTATTTCTCTCTCCGTAATCTCTGTCGCAAACAGTTAAAATTCAAAAATTTCAGCCAAAAACCATAAGCCACAATCATATCAAACAAGCACTATATCTTTGGCTTCCCATGTCTATTCTTCGTCAATTCGTCTGATTTCTTGCTGTTCTGTCTTGAACTCCATGCTATTCTCAGTCTAAACTCTATTTCTTCCTCTCCTAACTACAAAATACTTAACAGGGTCGTAATAATATGATATCAGAGCTAGTTACCCACTACCAGTTCAACGAAATGTCGAGCCACCAGGAGGCACCCACAGAGATGTTTTTCGTATCACGGTGAGCCACCTACTCTACCCATTGACCAAGGAGGTGCTTCACCAGGTCTTCAACCCATATGACGTTGAGAAGGTGCACGTACTTGAGAGGACAGATCGTGTTTTGTGCTCGTCTGTTTTCGGTTGGGTCATGATGTAGCACGAGCTTGAGAAGCCACCCATGCCCGCTGCATCTACAACAACTACTGGCTAGATGTCCAGTACATGCAGTCGAATCCAATGACAACGCTGTGGCGACGTTCGCCACGTGTTTCACACTAGACCCGAGCCATGATATCGATGTGTCAATGGCCATGACTATCCCAACGGCGACGTCACACGACCTTGACCACCTCAGCGGTCGCGACAACAACTTCCCTTGCTACTAGAGCTCGGGAAGCCGTGTGTGACGAGCTCAAGGAACTGGTTCTCAAGGAGACAATGGAGGAGCCGAAGGAGACAGTCTAAGAGTTGTGTAAGAAGATACTTGCCACGCTGAATTGCATGATCGAGGGCAGCCACGATGCCAACCTCGATACCACCTCCAATGTCGTTGAGCCTGTTGGCCACTCCATGGTCCCCTCGCTAATGCCGCCTGCCACCGTCAGAATGAGCGACATCATCGTCTCTAGCCCCGTGCCACTGATCGCCGCCAATTTGGCGTGTGATCACCCAGAGGACTCCGCTGAGCACAAGTTGTTCGAAGAAATGCCTCCACACACTAAGGTCGACTCGAAGGTTTGGCCGTGGCCAAGTGCCGAGCCAACGTTGGTCTATGCGGCAACT
The DNA here is from genome assembly GCA_017311315.1 of Dendrocalamus latiflorus. Taxonomy (NCBI): domain Eukaryota; kingdom Viridiplantae; phylum Streptophyta; class Magnoliopsida; order Poales; family Poaceae; genus Dendrocalamus; species Dendrocalamus latiflorus. The sequence continues at coordinate 26,127,271 of CM029663.1, forward strand.
AGGTCTGGTCTAGACCCCACAACACTGCTATCCATTGTGGTGCTGGATGCCAAGGCCAGCATCGCCAAAACCATTGGTGTCCTCATCCTCGACCCCTGTGTCCTTGGTGTCGACTACCTCATTGCCAATGCCAACACCATCAGCCCGTTGGTCCTCGACTCCAGCGGCCTCGACGCCAACTATCTCATCACTAACACTAGCCACAACACCTTGGTCAACGTTCTCCAAGAGCGCCTCTGCTGTTTGCCCACTGATCACAAGGTGCTCGAGGAAATGTCCGATGGAGGTACGATGGGGTTGTGGTCACCATTGACGGTGTTGGGTGAGCGCCAATCATGGTCACCGCCACGTACATACCAACTAAAGCATCAAAGCAGCGCAAGTGTGGTGGTGATACTCCAATTGTTGCTGCCACCTGTGCTAGTGTCGACCACGATGGGAGTATTGCTAAAGCAACCATGGCCACCTCTCTTCCCTCAAGGGTGGGTTTCGGTGTTGTGAAGATACAATTTCACCACCGATGAAGATGGCCGAGCGGCAACCATGGCTGCCACCCAAGCAAGTGAAGGTCACGGACGAAGATGTTGAGTCTCAACCGACACCATAGTCGGTGTTCTTCTGCTATCAAGGTGGCGTTCAACTGAAGCAGCCATGGCCGCCACCGCCTATCCATGTTGAGTAGCAAAAGTGTGGTGGAGGCCACATTCAATTTGAGTTAAGCATCAAGGTTCTACATATTCTATGGGACCTGGGTGGCTTACAAGGCAGCGACTTATGGTCTAGCCGTATTTCAAAAAGGGAGAAATGTCTCGGACGTGGGCCCCTTGGAGATAAGCTCACAGGCTGGGAAGTGTGACCCAATCGGCTCTTGGCCTAATTGGCTGGAAGAGAGACGCTACAAAAGAAACAAGACAGCAGCAGCGCCGGGAATCGATCGATCAACAGATCAGACCAGGCATATGCCTTCTCTCCCTCTCGACTGCTCCGTATCTCTAGCTTCCCCTCTCTATTCTTCGTCTATCCGTCTAATTTCTTGCTGCTCTATCCCAAACTCCATGCTATTCCTGCTCTAAATTCTCTCTCTTCCTCTCCAAACTACAAATACCTGGTCTAGTCTAAACTCTTCCTCTCCCAACTACAAATACTGATCAGGTTCGTAACAGAAACTTACTGCTACTACAGCAGCAGAGTGACGTCTCTTTCAGTTTTAGGATTCTTTGTTTAACAATCAGAGGGAATTATACTAGCTGAACAACTAGGGAGTACTTAATCATTCCGTACAGTGTCGGCGTTACTAGCGTGAGTTTGATCTGCAACGATGCACTGGGCATGAGTTACTAATTTCCCTGAACCAACTTCAGTTATAGTTGCCTATCCCAAACCTTCTGAGAAAATGCGATGCTAATCTTTCCATACTGTGTCAGCGTTACTAGTGGGGAAAATTGCTCTCATGCCACAAAGTTAAGCGCCATCCTCCCATTCGCCACAAACTTGAGTGGCTTTGTTATTATGCCACACACTTCACTGTTTTTTCTTTGTTTTGCCCCTTTTGCATTTTCAGGGACTGGAAATGACCATTTTGCCCTCGTCAACAGTGCAGCGGGCGTCGGAGCTGTCGGAGCGCGAGCGCGGGCGCGCGTCGGCGGCGCGGCCGGCGGATGGCGGAGCGCGAGCGCGCGTCGGCGGTGCGGAGGCGGAGCGCGGGCGCGCGTCGGCGGCGCGGCCGGCGGATGGCGCGCGGAGGCGGAGCGTGAGCGCGAGCGCGGGCGCGCGTCGGCGGCGCGGCCGGCGGATGGCGGAGCGCGAGCGCGGGCGCGCGTCGGCGGCGCGGCCGGCGGATGGCGCGCGGAGGCGGAGCGCGAGCGCGGGCGCGCGGCCGGCGGACCGCGCCATCCGCCGGCCGCGCCGCCGACGCGCGCCATCCGCCGTCCGCGCCGCCGACGCGCGCCCGCGCTCGCGCTCCGCCATCCGCCGGCCGCGCCGCCGACGCGCGCCCGCGCTCGCGCTCCGCCTCCGCGCGCCATCCGCCGGCCGCGCCGCCGTCCGCGCCGCTGACGCGCGCCCGCGCTCCGCCTCCGCACCGCCGACGCGCGCTCGCGCTCCGCCATCCGCCGGCCGCGCCGCCGACGCGCGCCCGCGCTCGCGCTCCGACAGCTCCGACGCCCGCTGCACTGTTGACGAGGGCAAAATGGTCATTTCCAGTCCCTGAAAATGCAAAAGGGGCAAAACAAAGAAAAAACAGTGAAGTGTGTGGCATAATAACAAAGCCACTCAAGTTTGTGGCGAATGGGAGGATGGCGCTTAACTTTGTGGCATGAGAGCAATTTTCCCTTACTAGTGTGTGAGTTTGGTCTGTAATCATGCAGTGGGCATGAGTTACCACTTTCCCAGAACCAACTTCAGCTATAGCCTATGATGCACGGACACGGATACATCGACACGACACCGACATGGAAATTCGTCGTTTTCCCAAAAATACCGATACGGTGACACGGCTATATATATTTAAATAATAAATAAATTATATATATATGTATGTATTATTTTCTATGTTTCCACGTGCTTTTTAAACTGAAATAATGTAAATTGTAAATTTGTAAAGTGTATACTCAGAATATGTACCTCATGAATTGTTTTGTTAATCCCGATGACAATTGTTGATGTGAATACCATTTCCAAAAATAAGAATTCCATTAACCTGGGAGGCAGCAGTGGGGACGCCGGGGAGATGTAGTCGGCGGCGAGATGCGGGAGCCAGCGGGCAGAGGAGATGCGAGTGAGGAGATAGAGGCGGTGGTGAGATGCAGGAGCCGGCAGGCAGCGGCGAGGTGCGGGAGCCGGCAGGCGGCAGCAATGCGAGTGAGGAGATGGAGGCGGCGGTGAGATGCGGGAGCCGGCGGGCGGTGGCGAGTTGCAAGAGCCGACGGGCGGCGGCGCGAGCGGACGATGCGGAGAAGCACGAGTGGCTGATGGGAATGAGGCTCTCGAGAGGAATCGGTGCGGCAGCCATAGGGTCAGGGCAGGCACGGTCTGGGCCAGCCGTGTCCTGGGCCATTCCTAGGCCGGTTGTGTCCAGGCCGTGTCCGACTCGCATAATTATTGTGTCCGATACGTGTCGAGAATTTTAATTATTAAAATTAATCCTGAAATCGGCCGATACATCGCCAACACGTGTCCGAGACGTGTCCGTGTCGTATCCGTGTCTGACACGTGTCGGACACGGATACGACGGTTTTAACACGTGTCCGTGCTACAGAGGCTATAGCTACCCATCCCAAACTTCTGAGAAAATGCAATGCTCCGCGCGGTTGACCAATGCAAAATGGCCTCATCTCAAAACACAAGAGTCTCAAAATATGGTTGAATGCAGGTCCTTAGGACAAATATATATAAAAAAATGTACACTATAACTGTATTGTGGTAAGTGCTATAAAATTGATGGGAGAACATACCAAATGTCAAGATATATGTAACTCCACAAGAACCATCACGGCCGCTAAGCATCAAGATAAGGTGAGAAGCATACAGCAATATCACTATTTCACTACTCATGCCTCTGTAGTTTTCAAGCTGCTGAACAACCAAAATTTTCTAGCTTTTATATCAGTTGGTTTTGTTATCTTCACATGCCCATAGGCCATAGCCCAACCAAATATTTTTTTTACCTCAAACTCATTATCCAAAGAGCAACATTTTTCCCCCTTCAAGAATAGCAATATCTTATTATATGTATTGATTTCTGTAGTACATAACATAGTAGCTGTTCTACATTTACATCAGTGCACATATCTACCATTCTGAGTTTGAGAAACTTTGATTTAACTGAAATTTCTTGTACATTTGTAACTCGCAAGAACTACAACCAGCTGTTACAACTTCCAAAAGAATGCACGGGTTGCCTAGTTGTGTATTATACTTCTGTAACGGAAAATTTTCAAAATTTGCCTAATAAACCCGCACTCAATTCTATTTCAATGTCTAATATACCTGTATGAGCTTCTTCCTGTTGGAGCGCATTTATCTCCAACTGCAAAGTGAATCGAGGCAAGGACTGATCATTTTAGCAACAAATGATTTCAGAGAAGTGACCTTGTACTAAGATCATGCTCTTGGCAATTCTTCCTGAAAATGAACTGTTATGCCTGGAAATGCCCCAAATAATTTTTGAGTGCGTATATGATAGGAGCGTTGAATGTGTCGAATGTTGAGGTTCAAGTTATTTACCTATACAACAGGAATTTTCAGAAGTATAAGTGAGCAGCAATACAGACATATGGAGATGGCGATCCCAGCAACAAAATTTTGATATAGACGGCTGTTGTCTCTGCTGGGAATAAAAGCTGACTTCAAGACGCCTGTGAGTTCAAACACTCTGTATGATATCTGCAGTACAAATAATGAAATGGATATTACTGAGATTCTATTAAATATTTGAATTTGAATGAAACAGAATTCAAGTTTGTTCACTTACAAGAAGATATATTGCTGTAGTAAGCATAAAATTGAGCAATGGGTAATCTGGAATGAAAGATAGAAGCCATTTTGGCTGCCCATTAGGCATGCTAGACCTGTATGTATAACAAAACTCATCAACAATTGAAAGAAGCTCTGATATCTCGACATTGGAACTTTGGAAGCATCAAGCACAAAATATGAAACTCTCTGGAGATAATAGAAAATCTATGTGCACAGCACACACAGATTCTATAGTTCATTGCCAGAATAACTTTGAAACATAAGTTATGGCTCTTTTCAACATTTCCTCATGTGGACACTATACCTGTATCCATTGTTTCACATCATAAGTTTACCTTAAACAAGGATCTAACTCTGTATATGCACTTGCCACTATAATCAGTATTAATGGTACAATCCTGGATAGAAAAATGGGAATAGAACATATTATGTCCAGCACATCTAGGGCTCTAACTTCTCATTGGGACCTGGAACCGAAACAAGAGCTTGGCCAAACAAGGGTTTCCTTTGTATCCCCACTCCTAAATAACTGGTACAGCTAAATTACTGAAAAAGGGTACTGGCTTTGTTACTGATAGGTGAGTTCCCTATTTCTGCTTGATTATTGGTAACCAGGATGGTACCAAACATCCCTAAGTCAGTAGCAGCTATGAGTCTGTGACATTTGATCTATTGTGGGAACCGGTAAAAAGGTGAGAAATGCACCTTTACCTATTTCCAATTTCCAAATACTACATTTGCATACAAAAAAAGAGTGGGATTTGGAAAAGTGGATCCACTCTTCATAACTTATAGCAACTAGCAAGCAGGGTCAAACGCCCCATGTTGAAATCTGTACATGAGATTCTTTTGTGTTTCCAAAAGTGGAACCAGCCAAGATTATTTGGAACTCTAGATATGACTGCCTGTTCAAGCACCAGGAACATTGGAATCAAAGCTATTAATTTAATTCATTGTAAGAAAAACAAGAAATTTCATAAAAGGATTTGAAAAATATTTTGGTTCATAAATTCCAAAAGGAGGAATCTTGTTGCTACAAACATTAAAACATTTAACAATGAAATGAAATATTAACATAGTTGAATCTCGTTACATATTTAACCTTATACCCAACAGGTTATAAGATTACTAAAGTAACGGAGTTCAAAGCATGGTCATTTGGTCAGTCATAGACACAAAAAAAAGCAACACATGCTAAAAACAAAAAGTCACCATCATACCTGAGCCAAATGTGGATCTGAGAGATATAGGTCTCTAGTGTAATCTTGCCAAGCCAACTAAAAGTAAAAAGTAGGTTACAAGCTTATACACTGAAAAAAGGAATGCATAGGAAATAAAACATCTAAACCATTATTGAGAAAAAGACTTACGCGAAAAGAGTCAAAGAGGCACTCCTAAGCTGCTGAGTGCAATTGTGTAGGGAGATATAAACACTGCACGAAAAACAGTGCCAATGTTAACACTGTAAAATATACTAACAAATTCTGCATACCATGTCAATTTTGATAGCATATTTGTATACGCACGTGATAGGAATCCATGACGTGTAGGGATGGTACTTGTTGTATGTAAGTTTGTCTAGCTTGTAAATATATTCGTACCATAAATAACCAACCTGAGGAGAGGAAACAAAAAGGCCTAGTTAGTACAGCCGTCAAGTTGGTACATCATCGCTAATTTGAAGTGAACACAGAGGGTGCTTGTGCGCAGTGCAACTGCAACTTACCACCAAGGAAATAGTAACGATGGTTCCCTTAATTGACAATCTAAATTTAGTTTCAGATTCTTCGAGCTTCTCCATCCATCTTTCAACCTGTATGGTGTTTAGGACACAAAGATATGTTCAAAACCCTCATATTGATAAAAGAAACATCACTTGAGATAATTGTACGGAGACCTAGAGACTGTACGAAGAGAGATACTTGTCAAAGATAAACTTGATCCTTGATGTTCATGTATGCAAATTGCAAAGATCAAACAAAAAAAACTGTCCCTGCAAATCTTAAGACTTACATTTGGATGAAAGTAAGCATATATCATTCCGATAATCCATATATAACGATCAAGGCCGGAACGGAAATGCCACTCATGCAACAGGGGTAAGTTTGCTTTTGAGGGCTCTGGGTCTTTGTAGCCTGCGTTAAGGAAAAAAGTCAGCACAAGATTTATCCAGACTTGGTAAGAAAATCGACATCTACAGATACGTGAATAACTAACCTAGCAGAAATGTAAACGGAGTCCACAGAAATTCAAATACACCAGGAATTTCCCACATCAAGATCACCGCCAAGAAGCAGCTGGCAATCTTCATAGCCATCACCGATGGTATCTCGTTATACTTGTTAAACAAACCAAGGGAACCATATACCATAAGTGTAAAAAGGGTGTGCATTGGGCATATGTAATAGAGCATGTAATCATTGTCGAGGACAATACAACAGAAGGCCACAAAAAAATTCAATCTCCACATCATCTGCATTGAAAATATAGTCATGCTCGCCAGTGTCTTAAAAGAAAACCACATGAAAAAATCAAGGATATGAAAACACATTACAGCATAACATAAAGATCAGAATGACACCTGAGCAAATCTTGCAAGGCTAAAGTCTTTCTTAATGTAATAGTATGAGAAGTTCCCAAATCCAGTCATCCAGACATAGGCAGAGATGAAAACACGAATTGCGTTGTATATTTCTGTGGCAGCGAAATAGTGGTACATTAAGAACAAGACCTGGAAACAGCAGGTGGAATATTTAGAACAGTTGCCTCAAAGTTTGCAAAAGACAGCAGCTAAAAAGGATAAAAACATCGTATGGAACTCTGCCGAATGCAGCAGCAATACAAAACATACTAAAAAAATTTGGACAAATAAAAACTATTCTATTAAACGAAAATGAAAGAGGGAAATCATCAGACTGTAACCAATGAACGAAAATGAAATGGTACAAGAACTTTAACATTGCAGCACAGTAGCATTTTGTTTCTCTATCAGTTTTCTAGCCAAAAAAAGTGCTGTTTAATCAAGAGGAATATGGACATTTAGAACTGCCAAAGTAAAATACTTTTTAAAGTACAACTCTTGACTTTTAAATTAGAATCCAAATTAACTGCTAGACGTCAAAAGCATTGGAATATTTTCCTAATTCAATACTTTAAACTATTCTTCATTGGGCTGACACTTCACATGGAAAACAACAATAAGATATTTATACAAGAGTTCTCATTTTGATATATTTTTGCAAGGAATAATCTAGTAAACTACGTTCGTATGTGGTGATAAGGAAAGTTTACTTCACCGCACGCATGAAAATATCAACCATGACATGTTCAAGCGTAAGCTATAAATGGCTCAAAAACCCTACTGAGGAGATTAATGTTACCAGGACTCGGACATGGGTGTCGGAGTCCGACTCGGATTTAGATGTCCGATTCGGCAAACTTTAGAAAATAAGATTATGGGATTCACCTAATATATATTTTTATTTTTAAATTACATTGATATTTTAGATCACTAAATAGGATATAAATACATATCTTCAAAATTGGCATGCTATGACTGCTTCAACGTACACATCACCGCGGACGTGTAGGATCAATGTTACGTGAGAGGTACTGTAGCGCACTATTAACACGCGGTACTGTAGCAGCAGCTATTGTAGTAGGCGCACACACTGTTCATGTTACTGTAGCAACCGCGATTAGTTTCCTTCATTAGCTATTAGATTGATTTAGTTAATTTGAAAGCTTATTTTTAGTTAGTTTATTTCTTTAAATTAGAGATTATTTCTTAGTGGTCAAGTTAAGTTATCCCTATAAAAGGGATGTCATTGTATCTTCTTTAATAAAGCAAAAATGAATAAACAAGTCCTAGTCCCTAACGTCCAGCTGTGGTCGTTCTCTTGACCGGTTATTCTAGATCTATTCCTTCCTCAATCGGTGCCTTTCTTTGTCTAGCGTCGTTCTACTTCAAGTCATCGCTGTCAGACCTCTTTTCGATAGATGATTACCCCTTGTTGTGCTAGTTCACAATAATTGGTATCAGAGTCACTCACCATGGCTTCCGGTGCTGCACCGTCTCTCCTGGAGAAGTTGAAGGCTAACAACGAAGAGCAGAAGGTTTTCAACCATGGCCACCACCGCAGTTCAAGGACGAGCTGCTTCACCGGGAGCAACCGCTCGCACTGTTCATGCGGTACCGTAGCAGCCACACGAGCACTGTTCACGTTACTGTAGCAACCGCGATTAGTTTCCTTTATTAGAGATTAGATTAATTTGGTTAGTTTGGAAGCTTATCTTCAATTAGTTTGTTTTTTTAAATTAGAGATTATTGCTTAGGGCTCAAGTTAAGTTATCCCTATAAAAAGGATGGCATTGTATCTTCTTTAATAAAGTAAAGATAAATAAACATGTCTCTAGTCCCTAAAGTCCAGTTGTGGTCGTTTACTTGACCGGCTATTCTAGATCTATTTCTCCCTCAATTGATGCCTTCCTTCGTCTAGCGCCGTTCTACTTCAAGTCATCGCCGTCCTATTTCCCTTCGATGGATGATTAGCCCCTTGTTATGCTAGTTCACAACAATCAAACCGCATCAAAAATGGAGCTCAAGAGGTTTAAATCAGAAAAAATCCATTGAGGGAGAGATCTATTTGTAATTTTCAGGAAGTCTGAAGACTAAATCACAAAAAGACAAAAAAATGGCTGAGCCGCCTCCCTTCTTCCTTTCTCTCTCTCTCCATTTCCTTCACCCTCACCGGCCGCCTCCCTTCTTCCTTTACCTCTCTCCCTCTCCATTTCCTTCACCCTCACCAGCTGCCTCCCTTCTCTTCTTCCTTTCTCTTGCCAGGCGCCATTGGCCCGACCAGCCGCCTCCTAGCCACCGGATCTGGTGGCTTGCCCCGCCGCCTGATGTCTCCCTCACTAGCGGCCACGAGTGGCGGCGGCAGGATCCGGCGCAGGGAGTCCGGATCTGGCGACGACGGCCACGGAAGTAGTGGCGGTTGCGACCTAGCGGGAGGAGGCGTGGCTTAGTGCGGGCGGTGAGGAGACTCGCCGGAGAAGAATCCAATGCATGTTGCCCCGTGTCTGACACGTGTTGACACAGGGACACATGTCGATGCGGGCAAAAAATTTCGGACACACGTGTACAGGTAACACTGTGTAAGACAATATATTAATCTTGCTAACTGCGGCAATTAAAGCTGTATATGATACTACGTAATGTCAGTGGACTGTAATCTACATGATCAGGAGAACTGGAGCAGTATTAGTGGAAAAGTGGGCCCAGTACAGAGTATACGGTGGCATAGCCTGATGACAACAATTTTACCCACCTGGTTTGCTTGATTCTACATAAGCTCTTCAATTTTATAAAGAAGCACTACACACTTTGATAAATTATTAAGAATGACGAGCTTTGCAAATGTCCAAATTATAATTTATATTTCTGCTAGCAACACCACAAACTTCTTTTTGGATAAACTCCCAACTATAAATAAATTCCCCTAGAAATATCACAAGACAGATAAAATACCCAATCCTTATGGCTTGGAAAAATTAAGGCCACTCTTTGGATCAATTAGCGAATACATAAGATAGATCTTCAGAATATAAGTGTGTTGATCACTAACTTGGTGCCTTGCCTAATCTTTAACAAAAACAGGAAAATAAAAATAAGAATACATAGAGCAAAATAGAGGATTTGAAAGAGTGAAAGACGTATTTTTAATCAAAAGCACCTGGGCACTAAATGACTAACCTGCATCCAGCCTTTCCATTCCTCAGTTTGATGGCGGTTAAGATAGAGTATAGACTTCCCTGAAAATGCTGATTTTTCATGGTGCTTCTTAAGTGAAGTCAATGCTGACGCTATGATGAGAAGAATGTACAAAAACAGAAACAGATCACGGTTGTAGCTCTGCCAAAGTCACAAAACCGATTATTAACAAAACAAGATCAGAATACGATAACTCAAGAATAATATCTGTACCATTTGGAGTCTGTTTATTACAAATATAGAAGTAGCTTATATAATTTGCATTTGATAGAAGCTATAGAACTATATAAGTGCCTAAGGAGTGAAATTCACCAACAATCATTTTGCGCACACAAAAAAAGGAAAAAGAATATTTGTGATTAATCAAGGACACAATGAGTTTGTTTAACCCCAAAAAAGATCTGGTTAATTAAGCAGTTAAGCCAACACAAGTTAATAACATATGTCCCTTTGTGTCCATTCATTTGAGAAGGTAGAAATGTAGAATACAGTAGAGCCAGTAAAGATTGAATGGCAGACAGACGAGTGGCATGGTATACCAAGATGGCAGACAGACAGGTGGCACAATATACCGAGATAATAAGTCACATCATAAAAATTTTGGGATTACAGTTGCAAAATTCAGAGGAACATTACGATTTATGGCTAAGCAAAGAAATAGAGAATCTACTTATTTCATTCCGTATACACCATGAACAAAAAACCATTAGGCTTCACAGTCAAAGTTCTAAAAATCAGTAACCGGTACTCAACAGATCACCCACCTAGTGGTGATTATATGGCATAATTGGCCCAATTATGCGGCATAACTAGAAATTACACGGTAACAGGTAGGGGCACCCATTACTTGTATACGGCCTAGTAGGCCCATTTTGTATAACACTGTTCACAGCTAAAAGAAAGAAGGTGAAACATGTAAACCCATAGCAGAAGTAACAAGGAGTACGCTTATAAAGAGGGAAGAAGCTATTATAATAATCTGGTAAACGAATATCTATTGCTTTTTTTTAATGTATTTCACATTGAGAACTGAGAGAAGCTCCATAAATTAAGACGATCCCAATACCTTCTTGCTTTCTAGAAATATGTTTGTCCGATCACAGATGTAAAAATAAACCAGAACGATGCCAAATTCAGACCTGTGAGACAGTTAGGGCTTGTAAATATCAATGGATAATTTTTTAAAGTGGATGCAACTAATTGGAGAACTAGAAGGGTCTTACATTGCTCTCAGTACAGCACGGTTTTCAAGCAGGAAAGACTCATCCATCATTATAAACCTACAGCCCGTACCAACATTGAGATGTCAAGTTGTCAACACTCTGCATTTGCATGCATTGGAACCATGAACAACACTCTACTATTCTGCCAAATTACCGTATAAGGTTTGTCTTTGTAGATATGTTCCGGAACTTTGTGGATGGTGACTTTGACAGGCCTCCTTCAAGCAGTACTGCCTTATCATCTTCTCTGACAACTCCATTCTCCAAATTAGAATCGGAGTGACTGAAGAATAAAATAATGCATGAATAGGGAGAAGTTAGGACACTGGTTTTTAGTACTTAACTTCAGTTGTGGGCTTGAAATATTCATAAAAGCAACTGTGTCAATACTGAGTGTATGTTATACAATATCAAATTAGTCAAAGCTAACTAACATTGCCAACTCCTAGAGTTTCTGTGCAGAAACCTTACACTTTCACAGCCAAAGATTTTCTGTATTCCAAAATCTCCGAATAGGTCCATGCAATGAGAACAGGGAATAGAACAAGCAAAAATGACACCTGCAGGGATGGGCAGAGCAATGAGAGCCATCAATATGTGCTGCTGTCAAACCTACGAGGAACAAAGTTCATCAATAACATAACAACCTAGAATATCAACTTCAATACTGTTTTTTTACATTGACAATTCATTGGCCATTGTCCACCTTTCATCCTATAATTATATCCATCTCCACTGCACTCTTAATTTCATATTTTCTTCAGGAACAGGACTATATTGCTATATGATAAATCAATGGGTTTGGCATGCTAGTTCAATTGTTTGATGCAAGTTTTGCCACTAAAAGTGAATTTGCAATATGAAATAATATGTCCTTATCTACTAGTACTCTGCTGTCAAATAGAAGTCTTCTCATGATTGTCAGTCAGATGCTAACAACCGAACTTCATTTGTGTCCCCATGGAACTTAAATATACACGAGTACTTAATCTAAACAATGTCAGTGCGGTAGTTTTCCTTTTACTACATCTAAATCAAGCTAAGATGCATATGCGGATCCAAAAAAAAGGAGAATCAGTCGGTGATTGTAACAAGAAACACCATATACATTTCCTGATAAGCATTGTCGATCCCATTCAAAACTCTGAGTGGGCAGAGCAACCATGTTTGTGCCTCAGGTGGTACCAAACTAAATACTAACTTAAAATCTAAGACACCTCCAAGGGAACAGAAGCCTACCTGACCTCTTAGAGTTACGCAAGATACAACAGGCCAAGCAACCAACCAGTGGTTGCTCCAATCAGTTCCAGAGACTGGTGGGTTTCAACCTTGCAGTCATATCACACATGCTCATTTCATGGACAACGCTTACTATCATACCGATATTTGCGCAGCAATCACTCGAGTCGTATCGATCAATGATCAATCCATGCTCCACTCATGCTATCCGATCCAAGGGACGCCATGAACACTCGGGACTGTATCCATCCATGGAAGCTCCAAATTTTCTAGCACAAATTTGCCCGGCAAGAACCCAAATTGAACTTACACAACGCCACCAGGGAGGAGAAAATCAAGATTCAAGACCGAAATAATCACCAAGGTTTGGCAACACCAGTTAGAGAACAAACAGCTACCCAACACAATTTAGCTACAGCGCACGCGAGCGGCGCGACCTACCCAGACAAAGAGAACGCGAACTGCGAGAGACGCAACTCGAGAACGCAGCGTACGCGCGTACGTACCTGGCCGGGGGTGACGGGGCCGAAGACCTCCATTCCGCCAGAACCCCCCGGGCGCGCGACGACCAGATCCCGGGGCAGGCTGGGATTGGGAAGGAATGGAGGGAGCTGTTGGGATAAGGTGGCGTTCGGAGAGCGATGGGGAGGGGTGTATATATGCGATGGTGGGAGTAAAGCGAAGAGAGCGGCCGCGGGGCCCGGCGGTGGGGGCGTGGAGGAGGAGATCTGAAGCAAGCGGGAGGCGGTGAGTGGTCGCCGTCAGAGATCGGAGGGCAGGGGACGGGGCCGGCCGGGGAGGAAAGGAGGAAGGCGACGAGGGGGCTGTTCAGACTGGTATGCCGGTACTCGTTGGCTTCGAGCCGCGTTGGCTTGCGCTGATTGTGGCCCGATCCTTTTCAGTTTGGTGGCTATGATTTATGTTTCTCCGAGCAAATTAAATTGGATGATATTTTTATTATTATTTTAATCATTTATAGAGATAATTTTTTGAGTAACTGATTAGTTTATCGATATTGATAATTTTTTGAGTAACTGATTAGTTTATCGATATTTAGTTTATTTAGTTTTTTAAGTGATTTATTAGTTTACCGATATTTAATTTATTTGTATAGATATTTATGTTAAAATAAAAAATCATCTGCTGCAGCTGTCGGGAAGAACGCACCGAACGTGTGCGCGCGCGAGCGCGTCCGTGGTGCCCTCGGGGGGATCTGGCGATGATTCGATAATGGGGAGGGATTGATTTGATTATTACGTGCGGTTTGTGTGTTGGGAGTGGTGAACTTGATCATTGAAGCCACCAGACAAATGAAAGTGATACGTAGAGGGTTAGCACGAAATTCTGTTGGGACTTGTACGGGTGGAGTGCTATCATAGTTGCTTCAATGTTTCCCCCCACGAACATGAGGGGCAATTTGTAAAGCGAATGCCGTGTTAGGTTTCCGAACATCTACTACTCCACCTGTAATTCTTTTGCATTAGTATATCTGCAGTTTATTTTGCCAGGCGCACAATATTTGGCACTATTTGGATTATTATTTTAGTACCTTTTTTCAATCCTACTAAAGGAGCACACTTTTGGCACTATTTGGATTTTGGCGTAGAATTTGTTTGGTCGAATAACACATGGAGTTCGAATTTTTGAACTTTGCGTCCTGAGAAATATAGAAATTGCAATATATAGTCTTAACATGCCACAAATAATCAAAGGCATGCATGCACGTCGTGTTCATTCCACTTTGTCTTGGTGCTTTGAGCAGTCCCAAATTTCGCCTACCCGTGGGAAAAAGATGGAGAGGAACAACAAATGTTTAGGCGTAAATTGCACTTGATACGTATGCCATCTGCCCTCCAGTCGGATTCTAGGTTGTGAAGCAAAACAAAGGGATGAAAGGAAGATCCAGCGCCAGCGATTGTGTGAATATATGTGTAAATTGTGTTTTTTTGGCTACGGCTGATAGTTTTTTGTTCTAATGTAAGTGTTTGTGCGAACAAACTAAATACCGATAAACCGATAAACCGCTTCGAAAAGGCTGTCCTGATAAGCCGCTTTGAAATGACAACGAAGAAGTTGTCTCGTTTATTTGTTCATGGATTAAGACTTTGCTCTCCAATCGATTGCTCTCCAGTTCATTAGCCATAAGCTGAAAATGCTCAGTTCCTGGGTCGGTTTTACCAAGTTCGAACTTAGCACCTACCGATCAACCCTGATGTGCAAGTCTATCGAGATCCGAATATGTAAATCCGGACTCTCTGTATATTTTGCATCAGTCCAAGATCACGCTAGTGCACACAGTAGAAATATAGACGAAATATCGACCATGATCACGATTAACTAAGAAAAACTTAAATATTATTAATTATTAAAGTGCAACCTTATGGCTAAATTTACAAATTAATAGCCTGAAAGGCTTAACAAAAATAAGGAGTGAAAAACAACGGTAAACATAATAGCTATTCAACATGCCCATAGGCAATCGACTGGCGAGCAAAGTCTTAATCCATGAAGTCATCGAAGTACTCCTCCATTACCTCTGGCTGAAGTAGTTCTCTTTCAACAACTGAGAAGCAAAGGATATAGTCGTGAGTATATAAAGTGCTTAGTAAGTCATTTGTAATAAGATACAATATATAATGATGCAAGGCTTACCAAATGATGACTGAGTGATTATTTTGCAGAAAGCAACAATTTAGAGCAAATACAATAACTAGATTGAAATTGAACTTTGAAAACAAATAATAAGTAATTAAATTAAAAGAATTAAGTAAACCACAAGTGAACTGTTATTCACCCAATGAACCACCAGTTAACTAACCATTCATATAACAAATCACTAGTGAACTAACCATTCATTTTCCAAACTTAATCCAATCAGGTTTTTATGAAACTCTATATGAAATTCTACTCCTAGTGTGAAATCACCGAGCATTGTCCATAACTGGGGACATGACTATTCGATTAGTTTTACACTTTGCAGAGGTTGCATAACTTTACTCACAAGAGATAATCAACTTATAATTTTTGTCTAACATGCTTCGAAAAGTGTGTGACTAAGTGATTATCACAAGGCTTTTACAATACTCAACTTCAACTCAATTTCGCTTGCTAAAATTTCACTACCGAGTAGACTAACCACATAGTCGGTAAAAACCCCCTCTTACGCTAATGTGAGTCAGCACCCACATTCATCTCAATGATGAAATCAAAGTTGAAACATCACAAATTAATCAGATAGGTCCATCCCATACTAAATATATGGTTGTACGGTAAGGCTCAGATCAATGACGCAAAAAATTTGAATACTTAAATATTACCCAGGCAAAACATTCACATCCCAAAAAGTGTTAATAACATTTCCCCCTTTACTGCACAATCACTCTCTTAAGTGAAAAGCATTCTATATAATCAACACCAATGACACTGCCTATGTCATGATACTTAAATTTTATAACTGTGGCTGATCATCACAATTTAATATCTCATTAAGTCAAAATTAACTAATTAATCAACATGTGATGATGAACCCAATATACTATAAGTATGGCTAAGCATTCCAAACGTATAACCCAAGTGGATACTGGTATTTCATCACTAGATAATTGTGCATCTTATGATGATAATGAAATCATGGTATTCAAATTATCAAATGAGGAATTAATCCAATTTGGTCGATAACTACCAGTTGCAAAGGTTTCTATTAAATTAGCAATACAGAATAATTTAAAATAAAATAATAAATAATAGATTTGAAACAATAGGTTCAACATGATCAATGTCATGACTTACCTTAGCCTTGCTTAGTTATCACTTCTTGTTATTCAATTCATGTTTTTGCTCCTTTGAAGATGTTATTTAACGAGAGAGAGAAAGTGAACAAAACACAAATAAATATAATGATGCTAGGGCTGACGTGGCTAGCTGACTAGGCATGGCTTGGCTCGACATGTGTGCCAAAGTGAGGATGTGGTGTCTAGGTAGCAGACATACGGGATGACACATGGGCAACAACGATGAGATGGCGTTGGCTTGGTAGGGTGACTAAGCATGACATGGCTTGACACGTAGGTAAGAGAGGTGACGTGGTGCTGATTTGGTCGACACATGGGTGATGACATGGCTGGTTGACATGGCAAGACGCTTTGGTGGGTGAGGTGGTGACCGGATCTTGCGTGGCACTGTGTGCCACACATAGGGTAGATATGTGGCTTGGTGCACTATGGAGGCCACGTAGGTGGAGATGCACTGTAGCACGGCTACCCTGGTGAAGAACTTCGACAAACAACACAACTTTAGGCTACGTGACCTAATGTAACAGGTAGTTGGGCTACTCGCAAACTCACATGGCATAGCTCAAAAACTCTAGGGTCGATGGTCCACGGTGATCTTGACGTCCGTTGGTCCATATGCCTTAGCGTGATGTGGGAGAGGTGAAGCAAAGCATGGTGAAGCTGGAGCAGTGGTCGGCGATGGCTTAAGCTTCGCACAGCTCGGCTAATTGCTCGCTGGAGCTAAGGTTGTTTGCGGCTCAATCTCAAATTTCAACAAGACTTCAATGAGCAAGGAAAAGATTGGGGCAGCTTAGGGATGTCATTCCAGGGCTTGGGTGTCACTATTTAAGGCACAGGCAAGGAAGAGGTCGCGGCGGAGATGGTGTCGAGTCCCGCTCAGAGAAGAGTCCAAGAGGAAGATGTGTGGGGAAGAGGAACTCTTTTGATAGGTGGGCCCCTAGGTGGCAGCGAGACAAGGGAAGGAAACAATGCAAATGCAGCATGAGCGAGCGGTCGATGGGTGACGCGTGGCAGGCTGGTGCGGGTTGGGCTGAGGCACAGACGAGTTGGGCCATGAGGAGAAGGGATGGGCTACGCGGGTAGAGTAGGAATGGGCTGGGTGGAAAAAGAGATTCGACGTGAGGGTTAATCTGGATTTTTGGATTTCAAATTTCAAAAAAGGGAATAACTTCAATTGAGCTCCAAAAATAGCAAATAAATTCTGAAAAATACAAGAAAATGCAAAACAATTCCTTGCATCACAAGGAACCCAATAAAAAAACTCATTTTCATTTAATTGATGTTTACTTTATTCATATTAAATCTCATTAATTTGTAAAAAAATTAAATTAAATGTTAATTAATTCAAGAAAAATCCAAATAGTTATTTTTTATTTTAAAAACTTTAAAAAGGCATTGAAAATCAGGATGTTACAAAGTCTACTCTGCTCAGCGGCCTGACGTCCATAGTCTCCACGTATCTTAGCCTCCTGTCGGTGGTCGATGCTTCAAGGCTGGATACGGTAGTGCCCACAGGCCGTGGCTGGTGTTTGTGCCTGTTCATATTGGCTTCTATCTTTGCCTTTTACTTGGAGAAGTCAGAAGCTAATATGAATACCTAACTTCTCGAAGCGGCTTTCTCACTCTTCTCGCTCATGTCTCGCTCCGAGGATAAGACAGCGTGTCATGGTCGCATTATGCATCTTACTCCTTTTGCTCCCTTCTCATACACGCATCTCTTCCTCACTTTCCCTATCGCTTGCCCCTCCTTTTAAAAGCTACTTCTTTCAACCACTACTATTTAGTTTTAGCCAAAAACCATCAACTAAAATTAGAAACCACCATCTACAGTTAATATGAGCACGCCCTTTCTTTCTAGGTCTCACCCAGCTGGGCAGGTCCTTTGCCATTTCTTAATGATGGTTTTATCCTCTTTTGGCGAATGGTGGGTGGGGTGCCATTGTGAATCCACCAATTGTTTTGGTGTTGCTGCAGCTAATTTGCCTACATGTTATACCTATTCCTTACATGCTGGAGCTGTTTTCAGAGATGGTATGGAGATGGATTGGACTGAACATTAATGGGTCCCTTCCTTTTGACTTATGTCTTATGACTTTTGACTTATCTATAGTAACCAGGTTCTAAATGGTGTGTTTTTTAATGCAGGATCTACAAATTGATTGTAGTAGACACTATACCAACTTCATCTGTATCGGCCAAAATCACTTGCGAGTCTCTCTCTCTCTGTACTCTCTCTCATGAACAGCCATAATTCAAAATTTTAAGCCAAAAGCCACAGCCCAAAAGAATCCACCCATTATTCAGAAGTTACTATACTTTCAAAATCAGTGAAGACTAGACAATATTTCAACCTGAGATCATGACGCTTCTTGGAATATAAAATGAAGCATCAAATTCAAAGTGCTAAACCTAAGACAATAGCTCATTTTATACTGGAGCCAAGAAGTGATCATCTTTTGTTGTATGCTAGTATGTGTTTGTTTTTTGAAAGTTGACACAAGCAAGTAGTAGAAGATAGTGTGGTTTAAAACTGAGAGACCATGTGGTTGTGATCCCATGTGTGTGATGAGTAATTGACAAAGGTTTTTGGAAAGATTGAGTTTGGTTTGTTTCGTTTGTGCCAAGACGGCACTTGGCGCAGTCGGGTTTGGTTAGACGGATTCGAGGCATATACTTCTTCCTGTTTGGTCGTTTGGGCAATTTCATGCTTGAGTATGATTTGTTGATGCTAATGAGGATTACTTGTTTTGAGTGGTGCTATGTGATGTATTTCTTATCTGTGATGGCTGTAGGATGTCGAGGCAGAGTCGTGGCGAGGCACGGGATGACTGGACTAGGCGCAGGCGGTGCCAAGGTCAGAACGGTCAAGGTGTGTCGAAGACGGCGAGGACTCGAGGTGTTTGCGAGGCTTGGAATGTAAGGAATGAGGAAGCTTCCCGGAAGGTGCACGAGGGGCGTTTTGGTGAATACGCAAAGCTGCACTAAAGGAAGTGGAATGTGGACAAAGCACTAGAGTTAGTGGGTAAAGCGCTAAAGCTTAATGGGCAAAGTAATTTGTGAATCCATTATGGAGGGCTATAAATAGATGCATGTCTCCTGGTGGAGCATATGACTTGTGAGAGGGGTTGATGGCTTTGGGAGTTTTTTTGCTTTGAGCTTTAGTTGTTGAGAGTGGTTGGGAGAGAGCAGGAGAGGTTTTTGCCTGTTGTTTATGTTCTTCCTTATGTGAGGTGCATGGGTTCTTGAATTCTCTAACCATGTATGGGGTTGTAGGGATGGTTTGAGTTGATACTCTATGTAATCATTCATCTCTCTTCCTCAATATCAATCTGAGATGGTTTTATTTGAGATGCTTCTGCCTCCTATTTCCTTCTTCGTGCATCTTGCTCTGTGTGATTTCTCGGTTTTGTGATTTGGTGTTGTTTCTTGTTGAGAAGGTGAAAAATGGATTGCTCTAGGATAGGAAAAGACTCTAGACCTCTTGGTCACTCCATTTCCTAGAGCTAATGATGGATTTGAGGTTGTATCTTCTTTCCCTGAGCTTCGTCAGAAATTTCCCTTGTTCTTGAAAATCTAGGGTTTGGTGATGTTTTGATTTTCTCCTCTAAAGTTGGTGCACTGAGATGAGCATTTGAGTCCTAAGACTATTGCTTAGATAATCTCTTAATTTCATGGTCAAAGGATCAAAGTTTAGAGGGCAATTGGAGTTTTGGTGCTGCTCACTGTATTTTATCAGATTTCTGGACCTTCTTCTGAGTCGATTTGTGGATTCTCTCTTGCTGCTCTCTGTGACGTAACTGATGATCAGTTAGAGCAGCTACCAGAGGATCAGTTAGCCCTTCTAGCCCGAAAGTTTTCTCACGCATACAAGAGGGTGATAGATCGAAAAAGGAGTGGTCCGATAATTTGCTTCGAGTGTGGTGGCCCCAACCACATTCGGGCGAATTGCCCCAAGTTGGGGAAGGGAAAGGGCGACTACGGCGGTGTGAGCAAGAACGACTACATCGACAAGAACCGCAACAAGAAGCCCTCGGCTCATACTCAAGGCAAGAAGAAGTTCCGCAACCTTGGCAAAGCCAAGAAGCTCTTCCACCGCGTCCTCACCGCTTTCGACGACCTCGACCTCAGCGAGGTGGAGGGATGGAGCGACGACGATGGGATGGGTGACCAAGAACCCAAGGATGGCGACGACTTCTCTGGCATGTGCTTCATGGCCCTTGAGGGCGAAGTGAGCGACAGCGAGCTCTACTCCGACTCCGACGAGGTATACCCCTCCTACGACCAGCTTAATGATGCTTTTATTAAGCTAGGTAAATTTCATGCTAGATCTAGAGCTAGGTGTAGCGAGTTGGAGAAGGAAGTAGATAGACTGTCACGGGAGCTTACTTCACTTATATCTGCTCCCTCCCGTGATGAATGTGATACATGCTGTGCCTTGCTTGGTGACATGGAGAAATTAAGGACCTCTCATGATAGTTTGTCTTTTAAGCTTGACATGCTTAAGATGGAGAATGTTAGTCTTTTGGCTGAATTAGAGATGAGTAGGATTGTTACTTCTTCATCTACTGTTGTTGAGACTACATCTTGCACCTCATGTGAGGATAAGGACAATGCGTTTAGAGGTCTTTATATCATGCTCCTTGATCTGCCCGAGTCTTGTGAAAATTGCAATAATTTGAAATTGAATTTAAAAAGGGCAGATCATAAAATTGCTGAGTTGCATGCTTCATTACTTGAGCCTATTGTCTCTTGCACCAATTGTCCAAAATTAACCCTTGAGATTGAGTCTGTTTCTAAACAATTCCAAGAAATGGTTGATCATAACAACAAATTAGCTTAGTATGCGACTAAGGACCCTGTTAGCTCACCATGCATTAGTTGTGAAAAACTAAAACTTGAACTCGTTGCTTTGAATGAAAAATATGTGAAGCTAACTAAGGATCTTCTAGAGAAGTCATCAACTGATTATGATGTGATTGCCTCGGTGGGGGAGAAGCCCATAGGAGTAGAGACACTTAGGCACGATGACCAAACAGCTAGAGGTAGGGTTGTCCCTTCTAGTCCTTGCGAAGACCTCAATGTTGAGGCGGTTGTGCGTGCACATGCCATTCCTTCTTTTGCTATTGGTTCTTCCTCTTCTCCTGCTGCTGTCTCTTCTTCCCCTTGCTCTTCTTGCACTTCTCTCTTTCGAGAGTGTCAGTATCTTATGAACACTCTCGAGAGGTTTGTAGGAGGCAAGAAGAAGCTAAATCTTATTCTAGACCAGTCCAAGATTTGCAAATTCAATCAAGGTCTAGGATATGATTTTCTTGAGGATGTTAGGAAGCATCCACCTGCCGTGCTCAGACCCATAGACGCAGGTGTGATTGAGGTCAAGTCCATAACTGAGAAAGTTCAATTCAGGTCAGCGGGCTTTGTCCAAGGGATTTCTGACAGCGAGGTGATTCCACCTGTTGCTTCGGCCTTTCAGAAGGCGAAGCCTCATCGTGCTGCTTCTACCTCTCAGAAGGTGAAGTATCATTGCACCTTCTGTCAGAAGGATGGACACTTGGTCGAGCGATGCTTCAGGCGCGCCAAGATCGCGCGTAGAGACCGTGTTGAGTCTCTTAGGTGTATTCAGGGTCAGCCCCAGACCTTGAGTGCACCTAAGACCAACACGAGGTCTAGGACTGTTCAGATTGATGGGTTTGGGCATCATCGAGGACTTGGTTTTTCTGAGTTTTCTGGTTTTCATCCTCGATATGCCTCTGATTGTGACTTCCGCCGTTCTGAGGATAGATCTCGTTTACCCCGTCGAGATGGCTATCCGTGGCGTGATCAGCGTGTTGTTGGTACTCCGACTCGCATTCCCATAGCAGTCAGACCCAACAACAGCTTCAGGTCTGCTCATGGACCTTCAGACTTGTTGAGCGACAGAGAGCGTAGGGTAGCTAGAGGTCAGTCGTGTGTGGCTACTTCTTCTACTCGATGTGTTACTCAGTATTGGGTGTCAAAATCACTCTTGATTTACCCAGTACTGAGCCTTTACTCTCTCGTTGACTCAGGTTCGCTGGGCGGGGAAGAGAGAGGTTTGGCTCGTTGACTCCGGGTGTTCTCGACACATGACCAAAGACTCTCGTTGGTTCTCTTCCCTAGCTCGTGCTTCAGGTGATGAGACGATCACCTTCGGAGACGCTTCGTCTGGGCGTGTCATCGCCAAAGGTACAATGCGTGTTAATGAGTCTTTTATTTTGAAAGATGTTGGCTTGGTTAGTAAGCTGCAATATAATTTGCTTTCTGTTTCTCAGCTTACCGATGACGGCTTTGAGGTGAGCTTTAAGAAAAACGCTTGCAAAATTCTTGATTCTTCGAGTAGTCTGGTTTGCGGGATTTCTCGTTATGGAAAAATCTTTCGTGCTGATTTTTCTGAGTCTTCTGGTGATCCTTTCCGGTGTTTAGTTGCTTCTGAGTCCCGTGACCTTACCTTCTGGCATAGGAGATCTGGTCATATTGGATTTGACTATTTGACCCGAGTTAGCGGCCACAATCTCATTCGTGGTCTGCCGAAACTCAAGATGGTCAAAGATATTATTTGTGCTCACTGCCAGCACGGCAAGATGGTTGCTGCTTCTCACCCTCCGGTCACAGTGACCATGACCGATGCACCAGGACAGTTGCTCCACATGGACACAGTTGGACCAGCTCGAGTGCAGTCAGCAGGAGGGAAGTGGTATGTTCTTGTCGTGGTTGATGACTTCTCGAGGTTCTCTTGGGTGTTTTTCTTAGCCTCGAAGGATGAGACGTTTACACATTTTCGATGTCTTTTCAGTAGGCTTTCTGTTGAGCTCCCGGGTGCCTTACGAGTGATCTGCAGTGACAATGGCACGGAGTTCAAGAATTCCTACTTTGAGAGGTTCTGCGATGAGACAGGTGTAGAGCACCAGTTCTCTTCTCCGCACGTCCCACAACAGAATGGCGTCGTTGAGAGGAAGAACCGTACCTTGGTCGAGATGGCCAGGACGATGCTTGATGAGTATTCTACACTTAGGAAGTTTTGGGCTGAGGCTATAGCTACCGCATGCCATGTTTCGAACAGAGTTTTTCTTCGGGCACATTTGCATCGCACTTCCTATAAGCTGAGATATGGGCGAAAGCCCAGTGTCTCTCATTTTAGTGTGTTTGATTGCAAGTGTTTCATTTTGAAGTCCGGGAACCTAGATAAGTTCGAGTCACGCTCCTGTGATGGTATCTTTCTAGGCTACTCGACTTCTTCGCGTGCGTATAGGGTTGGAACTGCGAGTCTAGTAAGTTGGTAGAGACCTGTGAGGTGACCTTCGACGAGCCCAGTCCAAGGACTAGGCCCGATATCTCAGGTTCTTTAGAGCAGTCCGAGCCCATCTTTGTGGATGATGAGGACGATGGAGATGAGGGTTGTCTAACCGATCTAGTCTCTCATCCTCCCCTTGAGGTGCCTTCTTCCACTGCACCTCTATGTGATCAGCCCATGCCTTCTGCTTCCTCTGGAGCTAGTGGCTCTGTTCCTACCTCATCAGCTCATGAGGTAGAGGCCACTTCTTCATCTCATCTAGGACCTCCCCGACATATCCAGAAAGACCATCCTTCCGAGCAGATGATTGGAGACCTCTTTGAGCGAGTCACACGCTGTAACATCCTGATTTTCATAGCCTTTTTGAAGCTTTTAAAATAAAATTCACCATTTTGATTTTTCTGGAATTAATTAAAGCTTAATTGGAATTTTCATTAATTAAAAAGATTTAATATGATTAAATTAAACATTAACATTTACCAAAAATATTTTATTTGTGTTCCTTGTGTCACAAGGAATTTTTTTGTATTTGTTTGGATTTTTCGAAGTTTGTTTGAGCTCAATTTTAAATTTTAAAAAAATCGATCTTGTGCGTGCACGTTTTCCTTCATTTTCCTCTCTCTTCATAACTTTCAATCCGGACCTTATTTCAATGTCCTTCCAAAAGGAAAGTTGTGCCAAATCACGCAAGGAATCCATCCCAATTGACATCTTTCCATTTCGTTCATCTGTTTGCCTTTTATCTCCGATTTTCTGAAACAGACTCTAAACCGAAATCCGCGAATTGGAGCCGGTTTCTACCTCTTCCAAGCCTATAAATATGACCCCTTGACCCCTCTCAACCCATCTCAAGCTGTGGCAAGTCCCCTCAAAGGTCAGGACGCCGTCGGCATCGAGGCCCTTCGGTCCCGAATTTGCTCGTCGCGTCTCGAGCTATTCGGTGAGTTTTTCTGAGATCCTTTCACGTCACATTGTGCCATCATATGCCATCTACCTTCTTGCCAAGTTAATTTAGTTTTGGTGCAGCCAATCTCCCGGAATCGAGTTTTCTCCAATCTAGGTCAAGAGCGCTTCCTGACGTCGATTTGTCACCTCCGGTAAGCTTTAGCCCATGCCGTAATTTTTCTTAGACTTGTCTTGTCGCGTTCTACACCGTGCTCACTTCCTTTTCCCCGAAAAACCTCCACAAATTTTTACCTCCGTACCTCGCCATGGCCGTCAATGGCATCTCGTGTCCCCATCTATCCGGTGGTGTTTTCCCCAATCCGTTCACGTCAGATTGTGCCAAACCATTCCATATAGGTACCCTCCAAATGGTTTTAGATTTCGTTCACCGAGCACCAAGATATCAAGATTTTGCTTTTTCCTTACCAACGTCGTTCAAACGTCGTTTGCGTCATCTTCGGTGGGTTTCTGTCTGAGCCGACAATTGTCCTAGCTTTGCCAAGCTGTGTTCTAGCCCGTGCTCACCCTACTTCTCCATGTTTTATGCCTGGGTTTTATTCCTCTCTCCTAACCATGTCGTTGTAGCTGTCTGTGCCGTCATCGTTCTCCGTTTGGCGTGCCGTCGCTTCCTATGTGTGCCTTAGGACCCTAGCAACCCATTTTGCTAGTTAGGTTCACCACCAATGCCTCCTCTCGCCGACGCTAGCATTCTCTCCAAAAGTGCTGCTCTCAGGTGAACAGTAACTTTTGCTATTTTCCAGCATTTTCTCGTCCAGCAAACTTTAGATTGCTTGTTCTCCTTCATCCGAACTCCGATTGATCCGATTCTTTGTCCTAAATTCATCTAAAAATGAGCTCTATCTTTTGGTTCTGGTTTTGCAGTTTTTGGAGTTCATTTGAATTTTTTTGTTTGTTTTGTCGTTTCGCGTGTAGAACCCGATGTCGCCGAAGAGTTTGTCGAACCACAGCAAGAGGGACCAACCAGTGCACAAGAAGGCAAGTCTCCTTTGATCATCTTGAACCTATGATTTTGAAACGTTTTAATTATTTTAAATTATGTGCATTGCTATTTACATAAAACATTAGTTCAAATCTTAAGGTATTAGTTAATCCAATCCTTGTTATGCCCACAATTAAAGTTGAATGCCATGTACCTTTGTAACCCTAGAATTTTCTTTGTCTCAATAATGAGAGTATTATAATTATTTGTGAATAATAAAATGGTAGTATAATGCTTAGTCACGCTATTTGATACCTTTGAAATCTTGAAAATGGGAAATTATGATTTATTGTAATAACCTTATGTTTATAAGTCTAGTGGTGATTGGAGTTGCCACTGATCCTTTAAAATAAAATAAAATATGGAAATTGATTTAGATTAGGGTGGATGGTTGGTTTGGGTTGGTGCGGCAAGCACGAGATCTTGTAAAGTGTATGTTCCACCCTAGTCAACTAAGGACCGACGCTTGTGTTTGTCCAGACTAAGCACTACCGTACAACCCTAAGTCTATATGGGTATGACCTAGCTGATTAACTCATGAAAGTCTAGTTTAGGTGCCACCAGTGGAAAGTGGGTGCCAGGGATTTACTGGTTATTCACAGTGAGGGACAGGGATTTGTTGTACTCATATGGCGCAAGAGGGGGCTTCGGATTGGGCAGATTTAACCCTTCTGCGGTGAAACCTCAGCGGGTGGTGTCTAGCTAGTCTAGAGTGAGGTAAAGGCTTTGTGATAATTTATCTGTGTCTCATGCCAAAGGAAGCGTGGTGACTGTTAAGATAATTTGTCTCTTAGGGGTAAAGTTGTACAACCTCTGCAGAGTGTCAAACTATTCGAATAGCCGTGCCCACGATCAAGGGCGGGCAAGGAATGCATTCACATGGTAGATTTCTGGTTTTGGTTTTAAAATCAAAGTTTTTGTATTCCGAGAGTGGAGGGAACTCTTGGAAGGGAATCCTGGCAGTTGGAGCCAGAGAGGGTGGATGGAACCCGCAGTTTTAAACGTGATCAATTGTAATTGGTTAGCTAGTGTTGGTAGATGGAACCTTCATTATAAAGTTAATGATAGTTCTGTTAAAACATTTACTTTATTAAATTGATGCCTTCAAAAATAATTAGTAGTAATTGAAATTAAAACATTGCTTTGTGCAAAAGAACCATATAGCCTTCCTTTGTTAAAGCCTTGCATCAATTGCATTTTCCCAAGACATGCGGAGTACTTTATGTACTCACATGCTGCACTCAAAAATAATAATCAGAGGAATACGAAGCTCAAGAGGGAGATTACGACTACTTCGCTGGTGGATTTGACGAAGGATTCCCGGAGTACTAGGTCGCGCTTCCCCAGTCAATTGCCTGTGACGTATTGATGGGTCTTCGCCGGATTTATCTTTTTTGCTTCCGCTGTATTCTGTGTGTGTGAGGTCTTGAAACCTCAGTTGTAATAAAGAGACCGTTTGGTCTGTACTCTCTATTATTGTAATAAATGTTGTTGGTTATGTAATCATCACTGTTTGACTGTGTGCACTAGCTTTGATCTGGGACTAGTGCTGTAATACACAGAGGGTCTGGATTCGGAAATCCAGGGTCCCGACACACGCTCAAAGTCTGGCATGTCACATTTCTGTCTCCATTCTGCCTTTGTTGCTTTCTTTGAGCCCAAAGATGTTTGTCATGCTCTTTCTGATGAGTCTTGGGTCAATGCTATGCATGAGGAGTTAGAAAATTTCGAGAGAAACAAGGTCTGGTCGCTTATTGAGCCCCCTCGTGGTCACAATATCATTGGGACTAAGTGGGTGTTCAAGAACAAGCAGAGTGAGGACGGGGTTGTCATTCGGAACAAGGCTAGACTGGTAGCTCAGGGTTTCTCCCAGGTTGAGGGTCTAGATTTTGAGGAGACCTTTGCCCCTGTAGCTAGACTTGAGGCCATTAGAATCCTGCTTGCCTTTGCAGCTTCTAAGGGTTTCAAGCTTTACCAGATAGATGTCAAGAGTGCCTTTCTCAATGGGTTCATTGAAGAAGAGGTCTATGTGAGACAGCCTCCAGGTTTCGAGAGCCCCAAATACCCAAACCATGTCTACAAGCTTTCCAAAGCCTTGTATGGATTTAAGCATGCCCCTAGAGCTTGGTATGAGAGTCTTAAGTCCTATCTGTTGAGTCATGGTTTTGAGATGGGTTAGGTGGATAAGAACTTGTTCATTCGTAGGCATGGCACTGACCTACTGCTTGTTCAGATTTATGTGGATGACATCATTTTTGGCAGCTCTTCTCATACTTTTGTTTCACAGTTCTCGAATGTCATGAGCACCGAGTTTGAGATGAGTATGATGGGTGAGTTGACCATCTTCCTTGGCTTCCAGATCAAGCAGACTCGGGAGGGTACTTTCTTGCATCAGGGCAAGTACACTCGTGACCTCCTGAGACACTTTGACATGAGTGATGGTAAGCCCGTGTCAACTCCCATGGCGTCCACAGCTTCTCTTGACCCAGATGAGGACAGCGAGCCAGTTGATCAGAAGGAGTATCGCAGCATGATTGACTCCTTCTTGTACCTCACTGCCTTGAGACTGGACATACTCTTCGCTGTGTGTCTTTGTGCTCGCTTTCAGGCTTCTCCTCGCGTATCTCACCGCCAGGCGGTGAAACACATCCTTCGGTACCTTCGAGCTACCATTGACTATGGTATCTGGTACTCTTCCTCGTCCTGTCTTTCCTTGAGAGCCTACTCGGACGTAGACTTTGCTGGCTGTAGGATAGATCGGAAGAGCACTTCTGGCACCTGTCAATTCATTGACACTTCTCTTGTTTCGTGGTCTTCTAGGAAGAAGTCCGGTGTTGCTCAGTCCACCGCAGAGGCCGAGTACGTTGCTGCCGCCAGTTGTTGCAGCTAGGTACTTTGGATGGCCTCGACTCTGTGGGACTTTGGGTTAGCCATAGACAGTGTTCAACTCTTCTGTGATAACACTTCTGCCATTAACATTGCCAAGAACCCAGTGCAGCATTCTCGGACCAAGCACATTGATATTAGATATCACTTCTTTCGAGACCATGTGGAGAAGGGTGACATAGTGTTCCAGTTTGTGGAGAGTGACCACCAGTTGGCTGATATCTTTAGCAAGCCTTTGGATAGCTCTAGGTTTTTGGCTCTGCGGGGAGAGCTTGGGGGTGGTTTGTCCTTATGGACTGTTGTGAGGGGGAGTTTCGCGCTTCATGCTTTATCTTGTCTTTTACGTTCTTACTCTTTTCTGTTGCATTGCATATGGATGCATTGGAGTTAGTCCTTCTAGCATAGATTAGAGTGTTTCTCTTGTCTAGTTGCTTAGACTTCTTCCTCTCATCTTGTGATTCTAAAATACTGCTTATTGACTGTTTCTCTTCTCACTAGGTTGAGCTCACTCACTTCTTATAGGTTCTAGCGATGGTTGGGCCACCCTGGGGTAAACGGGGTACATGTTTGCTCCTTAGTGTGTTAGATGTTCAGCTGATAGTCCTAGAGTCATATGGGGTAGATGAGAGTCAGTCTGAGCCATAGTATCCTCTATATCTTGTCTATGCTTTAAGGACTGCCTTTTCTGTTTTTCTTGACATCTTCTCAATTTTATTGTTTTGGTTCAGGGGGAGTTCATTTGGGAGCTTCTAGATCTTATTACTGTCATAACTCAACTTGAACTAAAGTTGCATCTCATGTTGAGGGGGAGTTGGATTTTCTTGCATTTTAGCATTTTACATTGTAATATAACTACATGGAGCCTGATTATTATCCTGTTATGACATGTTTACAATGAATTACATCTTGTCTTGATCTGAGCTTACTTGCTAGATATATCATGATTTTATATATGTAGTCTAGTCTTTGCCATTATAGGTTGATTAAAGTGCTCAACTTGAACTAATTCATGTCATGTTAGCTCTTGAGACTAGTCTGCCTTTAGTTATCCTTTTATGAGTCATGCCATGTCAAATAGGCTGAGTTGAGTCTTGAATCTATATTGAGCTTTAGATTGAGCTATGTTAGTTCCTTGATGAAACATGAGTTAGTACAACTTTTTAAGAAAGCAAAAAGATCTCTTTTGTGCGAAAAAATTGATCTCACCAATTCTTTCTCATGAGACAGCTTGCCATTGCACTAGGCATGAACTCAGGGGGAGTTTTGGTTGACCAAGACTATCTTCTTAAGCTTCTAGCTTGGAGTGATCGCATAAGGCTTGAGATCTAGCACATGACTAAACAAAAATCTGGTTGGAAACAATCATGAGATTTATAAAGAAAAACATGTCAATAGTGCTCAATTTGCTTAATTCCACAAAGAACAAGTACTTAAACAAATGTCTCATTCTTGAACATGTAGCACTCTAAATTGACCCAATACTACCTTCTTGGTTCCACTTAGACTATTGACATGGCCTGTATCATCTTTGGATACTTTTAGCTAGACTATAATCATGGTTGACTTGACATGCTAAGAAATTCGACTAATTTTCAGATTGTAACTTATTTGGCTTAGCTTGATTATACATATCTTGTCATGATTTTGATAGCATACTTATGTGTTATGGCTTGATGTAATTCTCATATGGTCATTTTGGATAATCTTCATGGCTCTAAATGCTTAAAATAAACAAACTTCAGCCATTACATCCAACATCATACCTTATTCTCTCTTTTGCATCCTTGATGATTTTATTGCCAAAAGGGGGAGAATAGCGGAGCAAAAGCCTTTTGAGAGCTTTCTGGAGCTTTGGAGAACAATTTGCTCTTTCTGTTTT
This sequence comes from Dendrocalamus latiflorus, assembly GCA_017311315.1. Classification (NCBI taxonomy): domain Eukaryota; kingdom Viridiplantae; phylum Streptophyta; class Magnoliopsida; order Poales; family Poaceae; genus Dendrocalamus; species Dendrocalamus latiflorus. The sequence goes on from CM029663.1 coordinate 26,157,789, forward strand.
TGCTCCGTTTGTCGACATGGTCATGAGCTTCTTTGTCTTTCTTTAGACCATGCTTGACTTTCTTTCATTTTCAAACTCGACTTTGCGCTTTTTCTTTATTTGTCAATATACTCATCAAGGGGGAAATTGCGAGACCATGTGGTTGTGATCCCACATGTGTGATGAGTAATTGACAAAGGTTTTTGGAAAGATTGAGTTTGGTTTGTTTGGTTTGTGCCAAGACGACACTTGGCGCAGTCGGGTTTGGTTAGATGGATTCGAGGCATATACTTCTTCCTGTTTGGTCGTTTGGGCAATTTCATGCTTGAGTATGATTTGTTGATGCTAATGAGGATTACTTGTTTTGAGTGGTGCTATGTGATGTATTTCTTGTCTGTGATGGCTGTAGGATGTCTAGGCAGAGTCGTGGCGAGGCACGGGATGACTGGACTAGGCGCAGGCGGTGCCAAGGTCAGAACGGTCGAGGTGTGTCGAAGACGGCGAGGACTCGAGGTGTTTGCGAGGCTTGGAATGTAAGGAATGAGGAAGCTTCCCGGAAGGTGCACGAGGGGCGTTTTGGTGAATACGCAAAGCTGCACTAAAGGAAGTGGAATGTGGACAAAGCACTAGAGTTAGTGGGTAAAGCGCTAAAGCTTAATGGGCAAAGTAATTTGTGAATCCATTATGGAGGGCTATAAATAGATGCATGTCTCCTGGTGGAGCATATGACTTGTGAGAGGGGTTGATGGCTTTGGGAGTTTTTTTGCTTTGAGCTTTAGTTGTTGAGAGTGGTTGGGAGAGAGCAGGAGAGGTTTTTGCCTGTTGTTTATGTTCTTCCTTATGTGAGGTGCATGGGTTCTTGAATTCTCTAACCATGTATGGGGTTGTAGGGATGGTTTGAGTTGATACTCTATGTAATCATTCATCTCTCTTCCTCAATATCAATCTGAGATGGTTTTATTTGAGATGCTTCTGCCTCCTATTTCCTTCTTCGTGCATCTTGCTCTGTGTGATTTCTCGGTTTTGTGATTTGGTGTTGTTTCTTGTTGAGAAGGTGAAAAATGGATTGCTCTAGGATAGGAAAAGACTCTAGACCTCTTGGTCACTCCATTTCCTAGAGCTAATGATGGATTTGAGGTTGTATCTTCTTTCCCTGAGCTTCGTCAGAAATTTCCCCTGTTCTTGAAAATCTAGGGTTTGGTGATGTTTTGATTTTCTCCTCTAAAGTTGGTGCACTGAGATGAGCATTTGAGTCCTAAGACTATTGCTTAGATAATCTCTTAATTTCATGGTCAAAGGATCAAAGTTTAGGGGGCAATTGGAGTTTTGGTGCTGCTCTCTGTATTTTATTAGGTGTTGGCATAAATCTCCATTTCATGTTCAATTGGTGAATCCTTTTGATTCCTAAGGTCTTATGGGTATTTAGTTTATGCTCTTGATCTTTTTACCTGTGGAGAAGAGAAGGCTTTCTCTAATTTCTCTAAATCTGCATGTCTCAGTAATATCAGAGCTTATGTCGTGCGCTTCTGCTCTCTGCCCCTGTCTGAGCTTCGAAGGCCGGTCAGACCGGATCTTTTGGGGCGGTTAGACCGGTATATAGCCGGCGGTCTGACTGGCGGCAAATGACCGGTCAAACCGGCCTGGCTACTGCGGTCTGACCGCCCAGCACACTCAGGTCAGACTGGCCCCTCTGCGTTTTGTGCTGACTCTTGGTTTTTTTTGTCTTGGGTGTCGATCTCCATTCTCTTTTTTGGTTTCTTGAGGTTCCAGAGAGCTTAAGTCCTCCTCTTCATAGCTTCTTGTAGCCATAGGAGAGGAGACTCGCATGTAAGTACTTTTCGGGGGTGTAATTTTTTTAAAAAGGGCACCATTCACCCCCTTTGTTGCCGATTTCGATCCAACAAAAAGCAAAAAATGTGGGAGGGTGGAGAACTAGATAGTTCTACATTGTCAATGCTAAAAAATGGAGAGATAGGGAGACACAAATTTTAAGTGAAAAACTTTTGCGAAAAAATCATGACCTACGAAGGCGAAATTCAATATATGAGGAAACATGACAGGCACGAAATGATAGACCGTCTAAAATGTGCAACATGAGGAACAAATGTCCCAAACGGAGAAGAAAACCAAATCAGAGTCGGATGCAGTGAGTCAACACCACATCTAGTGCAGCTTGCGTCTAGCCCAAGCACCGGTGATGCCATGTCTGGCACGGAACATCATAGTGTCTGATACAGACATGGTATGAATTTGAATCACATTACAACAATCTCCACTTTAAGTCAAATTCCCTCCAGTAATTGAAGAATGCAATAAACTTCTCCAATCAAATTAGCATAAACACCTGTTCCCACAGTGAACACATAACTAGCGCACTAGCGCGATTCTGGACTTATGTAGAATACACAGAGAGTCCGAATTTGTATATCCAGGTCTCAATAGGAATAGCCATATACTCGATTTCTATAGTGGAAAAGGCAACGGTAGTTTGCAAACTTGCCTTCAAACTAACGGCATATCCTCCCACAGTGAACACATAACTAGTAAGAAATCTTCTCTTATCCAAATCTCCAGCAAAATCTGAATTCTCATAACCAATGTGTCCATATCTAGCATTCCAAAACTATAAACAAGCAACATAAGTACCCTATAGATATCTGAGAATTCATTTAACTATTTTCCAATGTTTTTTCCAGGATTACCCATGTCTCTAATAACAACACTCAATGATTGAGATAAATCGAGGCAAGAACATACCATGGCATGCATAAGTGAACCAACTATATTAGCATATAGAACTCTTGACATGTGCTCAACTTCATCATCTGATTGTGGATATGATGCTGAAGAAAGTCTTAAATGTGCATCTAACAAGAACTCACCAGTTTGGCGTTATGCATGTTGAAATGACGAAGGAGTTTATCGTATACCCTTTCTGACTTAGGTATAATTTTTAAACCATCTATCTCTGATAATTTTCAAACCAAGAATCTTCTTTGTTACACTGATATCCTTCATCTCAAATTCACTACTCAATTGTGCCTTTAACTTTGAAATTTCTGCCTTATCTTTTGCAGAATCAACATATCATCAACATATAGTAGCAAGTAAATAGATAAATCATTAAAAATCTTCAAATAAACATAGTTATCGTAATTGGATCTTTTAAAATCCAGAGATATCATAAAGGAGTAAAATCTCTTGTACCACTATGTAGGTGATTGCTTCAAACCATAAAGAGATTTCTTCAACTTGCAAGCAAAATTCTCCCTTCCCAGAACGACAAAACTTTTCGGCTGCTCCATATAAATGTCTTTTTCCAACTCTCCAGATAAGAACAAGGTTTTCACATCCAATTGGTTAAGCTCATAATCATGCATAATCATAATGTTGAGTAGAGCGCGGATAGAACTATGCTTCACAACTGGGAAAAAGATATCTACAAATCAATACCTGGATTTTAGTTGTATACTTTAGCAATGAGTCTTGCTTTGTACCGAATCTCATCAGATGGTGATACACCTTCCTTCTTGAGCATCCATTTGTAGTGAATATGCTTCTTCTCAATTGTCAGCTTGATCAGCTCCCAAGTGCCATTCTTCTCAAGAGATTCCATCTCATCATGCATAACAATCATCTATCTTTCTAAATCACCAAAAAGGATAGCCTTCGAATAGGTTGAAGGTTCTGCAGAACCTTTGATGTCTTCTGCCACATTCAAATAATAAGCCTCAACATGAGCTTCTTCTATCAATATCTTAGGAGGCTGAATCTTCCTTCTTTTTCCATTAGTTGCGATAGAATGTTGTGTTAGCGACATAACAACAAGGACTTCCTATACATTTTCCTTTTTGACTTCTAGTATAGATTCTGAGTCAATAACATACTCTACCTGCACACTTGATTTCTGCTGCTTCTCAACGGGAACATCAATAGATGATTTATAATACAACATAGTAGATTCATCAAAAGTAACACTTCTTGCTAATAACCACATTTCTAGTTTTAGGATTCTGTAATTTATATCCTTTCACACCAAGCTTATAACCAAGGAAAATGCACTTGACAGCTCTAGGCTCCAATTTACCATTTGTGAACATGAGCATAGGCAGGACAACTAAATGTTTTTAAGTTTGAATAACCTGCTAGAGAATCAGACCATACCTCCATTGGAGTCTTTTTATGAATTGCCAAGTTGGGTGACCAATTAATCAAATAATAAGCAATGCTAAACTTCACCCAATTTTTATTACCAAAGACACAGTATTTACAAAACTTCAACTTGTCGATGCTTTGATCATAAGGAGTCATCTTTTGCATAACTCTATCATGCCAGCTTCACTCATATGCCCTAGATACATATGCCAAAGATTAGTAGCATCAAAATTATATGATTTATTTGAGGCAACAATACCATCACCTAACATTATAGTGCCTCACAGATGATATAAGTTGGCAACCTTCACATCACCATTTATTATAATAAGAGAGCCTTTGGAGACCTTCATAACTTCACATTCATCTAAATACATATACCCACTAGCATTAAGAGTACTTAACGAGATAAAATTTCTCTTCAAATTCAAAATATGTCACACATCTAACAAAGTTTTGATGGTGCCATAAAAAATCTTGACATGAATAGAACTAATGCTTGCAATGTTGCATGGTGAATTATCACCCATCAACATGAATCCACTTGACGTAGGTTCATAGGTAACAAACTACTCACAGTTCGGGCTCATGTGGGAAGTGCAGGCCAAATAAAAAATCCACTCATCACAAAAATGGCCTTCTCTCGTTCCACTATAGCTAGGGCATTCTTGCACTTGATGAGCTAAGCATGAAGGGTCTCCTCCAATGCCTTAGTGTAGGTGGCCCCCAAAGTTTGGGTGAGCTGGACCTAGTGTGTCAGGAGTGAGTCATCCTTGGAGGCGGCGACGAATGTCTCGCTGTAGTGTCCTCCCTACCGGAGGGATGGGTAGTAGTGGAATGAGGAGGTCAGCATGGTGGCCTTGTGGATCTCACACAAGCGAGCAGAAGCCAGGCGGGCAGTGTCCTGAAGGGCGTTGGTGGAAGTACTCCTCTGGTGCATGGTCCTGAAGGTGCGGAAGGTGTACCCGCCTTTCCTCATGTAAAGGAAGACCTCTATCATCCAAGACTCACTGTTTTCTTCCTGGGCCTCTCATCCCCTAAAGATGGGACAGTGGTAGTAACCTAGGTAGTGCATTAGTTTTTGTAGTATGTCATCAAACTTTCCTTCATCTTCACCATGGGTAAAGTAGTCCCACGGGCCATCGGTAGCTGATATGGGCATCTACAGCTTAGAATAGGAGGATGTAAGTAATAGTTTTAAATACATAAGGAAAAGAAGATAAGCCAAGAACGAGGAGTGGTAACAAGGAGTAGTAGTATGCTATATTTAGATAAAATTTTGCTTATTTTTTGAAGAATAAGTCCTAGGTCCTTCGATAATAGCTATTCTAGCTAAGGCTTTTTACCCTATAGTCATATGCTCTGATACCAGCGCTGTCGGACCCAGATGTTATCAATCTAGAATCCCCTACGATTCCACTGTACTATTCCCTAGATCAGTAAATAGTGCTCACAGATACAATGCTGAATCATTTCATAGATTGCATGAACCATACAAAACACTTATATTACATACCAGAGTTTAAATAACCCATATCAGGTAAGGTTTACAATACGGGATGGTCAAGCCAAATGATTGCATTACAAAAGCAGAAGCAGAATCGAGAAGCAAAAGGTGAGGCTACCTTGCCATAGGCAAACGGCTGGGGTGAAGGATGCCATACTATTCTCCAAAAGTCTAGATAATAGAGGTGCACAAAATCATCATCAAAGTCAGTTTATCTAAGGTACATCCACTCACTCCTGAAGCCCCCCTCTTGCGTTGCACAGAGGCTTACATCTAGCACCCAACCCGTGTCCACCGGATGGCACAACCAACACTGGGTTGATACAAATTAGTTAGTCACATTGTACCTATTGTAGACTTGTGGTTACACTATTTTACCTTGGGAGATAATACAAAATTTAGTTCTTAAAGTTACTAGGCAATTCTACCACAAACGACACATTCTCGAGCCACATCCGCACCAACACGTCTTACCATTTGCCCAGATATTTAAGCAAGTTTGAGGGTTTTTGGAAGTATAAAATAATTGAGTTTCAATATACAAGACACTTCCCATCAGTGATTGTCTAAACCAAGTTTTCATGCTTAAAATTATGCTATGGCAAATTAATGCCCCCGGGTATCTGAGCAAGACTAAGCACGGTGTTTAAATACGAACTTATCACTATTATGTTTACCATTATCTATAGGGTGACAAGGTTTTATGTCTAAAGCTGAGTAGGGTGTAATAGCACAATTATTAATTGAGACTTAACTATGATTGTTACATAATATAGTTTGCATAATAAATTAAAGCATGCAATTTAATAATTTAAATCAACATAACTTGCATTCAAAAAATAGGTGCAAAATAATCAAAGTATTGATTCGCCATGCTCATAGGCTATTTGATCTTGAGGATCCTAGCTTGACACGATCTACTGCTCTTCTTGGGCTTTTTAGCCTATTCAAGCGATTGAGTGGAGAATTGAATAAATACTAGGGAACAAAAATAAATCCAAATGTAAACACAAATGAACTCCAAATTTCATGATTCTACCCCCAATAGAAAGATCCTGATTTCACATGAATTTAGAATCAAGTTTCATTCAATTGGATTAAAACGAGTGAGAATAGACCTTCTAAAGTTTAAATTTAGGAAAACCCTAAAAAAATAAATAGAGGAGAGAGACTATCTCACCGACAGTTGGGCCCCACATTTTTTAAAATTTATTTTCTTATTTGAAAATACCTCAAAGGCTCACAGGTGGGGTGTCGGGACCCCGGATTTCCGAATCCGGACCCTCTGTGTATTACAGCACTAGTCCCAGATCAAAGCTAGTGTACATAGTCAAACAGTGATGATTACATAACCAACAACGATTATTACAATAGTAAAGAGTACAGACCAAAAGGCCTCTTTATTACAACTGAGGTTTCAAGACCTCACAAACTCACAAAACACAACGGAAGCAAAAGTAAATTCGGTCAAGACCCATCAATACGCCACAGGCATTTGACTGGGGAAACGCAGCCTAGAACTCCGAAAATCCTTCGTCGAATCCACACGCGAAGTAGTCGTAGTCTCCATCTTGAGCTTTATATTCCTTTGAGTTTTATTTTGAGTGCAGCATGTGAGTACATAAAGTACTCCGCAAGTCTTGGGAAAAATGCAGTAGATGCAAAGCTTAACAAAGGAGGGTTATATGGTTCTTTTGCACAAAGCAATATTTTATTTCAAATACTATTAAATATTTTCGAAGGCATTAATTTACAAAGTAATTGTTTTAACTGAAACTAACAAGTATTTTATAGTGAAGGTTCTATCCACCAACACTAATTAACCAGCTATAACCGCCAAGGTTCAAGACTACAGTTCCATCCATCAGGATACCCTTACGAGAGTTCTCTCCACTCTCAAGATACCAAAACTTTGTTGTTAAAACCAAAACCAAAGATCTATCATGTGAATGCATTCCTTGCCCGCCCTTGACCATGGGCACGGCTATTCGAATAGTTTAACACTCTGCAGAGATTGTACAACTTTACACCCAAGAGATAAATTATCCTAATAGTCAACATACTTCCTTTGGCATGAGACCCAGATAAAATATCACAAAGCTTTTACCTCACTCTAATCTAGCTAGACACCACCCGCTGAGGTTTCACCGCTGAAGGGTTAAATCCACCCAGTCAGAAGCCCCCTCTTGTGCCATATGAGTACAGTAAATCCCTGTCCCTCACTGTGAATAACCAGTAAATTCCCCGGCATCCACTTTCCACTGGTGGTACCTAAACTAGACTTTCGTAAGTTAGTTAGCAAGGTCATACCCATATAGACTTGGGGTTGCACGGTAATGCTCAGTCTGGACAATCACAAGAGTCGGTCCTTAATCGACTAGGGCGGAACATACACTTTACAAAATCTCGTGCTAAAACCGCACCAATCCAATCTAACCATCCGCCCTGGTCTAAAATAATTTTCACATTATGTTTTATTTTAAAAGAATAGTGGCAACACCAATCGCCACTAATTTCTGAATAAAAAGACTAGAATAATGAAATATAATTTCCCATTCCAAGGTTACAAAAGTAAAATAGCGTGACTAAGCATTTTAGTACCGTTCTAATATTTAGCAAAGAATCATAATACTCTCATTATTGAGACAAAGGAAGTCCTAGGGTTACAAAGGTACATGGCATTCAATTTCAACGAGGGCATAACAAGATTGGATTAACTAATACCTTAAGACGAAAGCTAGTGTTTTATGTAAATAGCAATGCAAATAAAATTTAAAATAATAAAAAGCATTTCGCAAACATAGGTACAAAATATTCAAAGGAGACTTGCCTTCGTGCACGCTGTCTGGACCTTCTTGCTGCGGGTAGGGAATGTCTTCGGCAACGACGGGTTCTACGCGCGAAAAGACAGAACAAAGAAAATAAATAAATGCACATAAATTAAAATAAAATTTAAAAATTCAGAAAGGTTTTATATTTGGATAGTTTATGATTTTCAAAAAATTTAGAAATTTGAACGGGTCAAAACGAAGTTAAAATGAGAAAGTTATGGCTTCCGGAAGTTTAATTAGAAGAAAAAGAAAAAGACAGATTTGCTGATTTATTTTTATATTGAAAAAGATGATATATGACGTCAGGGATATTTTAAATTTCAAATTTTCGGACACGTGGGCCCGATCTAGTAGGGACCGGGTCCACGAACCGCGGCGGTGACCGAGGTGGCACTCACGGCCGACGTGCCGCCATGCGGCACACACGGGGAGGCCACGCGGGCGCGGGCCGGTCGACGTGGCCCAGGCCGGAACGGTGGCACACGGGCGGCGCGCTCGCCCGGCGCCCAGTGGGAGGCGGTCGAGGGAGAGGAGGCGGCGGCGGGGTGGTTCCTACCGGCGGTGAGGCTCGGAGAAGACCGGAGGCGGCCGGCGAGAGGAGAGAAGGCGTCAGCGGCAGCGGTGCTCGGGGGCGGTGGCTCCGGTGGCGAGGGGCTCGGGTGAGGAGGCTCGGGTGAGGAGGGGAGGATGGGCTGCGGGAAGAGGGGAAGCTAAAGGAAGGGAAGCAGACTCGGGGAGAGGGATTTATAGGCGGGGAAGGGAGGAGAACGGCCGGCGGTTTGAGCTCGCCGGAGTAATTGCGGTCGGCGGTTTGGAGAGGATTAAAAGAGGGGAAACGGCCAGCGGTTAGTGGAGAGTGATGGGGGCAATCAAACGCGCACTCATTCGGGAGTTAATGGAGAAAGTAACGGCCGGATTTTAAAGCTTTGGTGCGGCTTCAATGGAGGAGGAGAGAGAGGGCTAGAGGAAGAAGAAAGAGATGACGGGTGGGGCCCGTGCGTCGGTGAGAGAGGGAGAGTTGAAGGGGTATGGGCGGTTGGATTTGCGACAAGTGGCAAGGAAATAAATCAAGGCCGTTGGATTTGAGTGAAGGGTTAAGTGGCTATGGACGGTTTGGATTAGATCAAGGAAAGAGAAGGATTCAATCTGAGAGCGCCACGTGGCAGCCTGGAATTAAATTGATTTTAATTTTCGGATTAGCTTTTCAGAAAATACTAGAAACATTATAAATACTTAGAAAATATTAATTAATGTCTAAAAATTCCAAAAAATTCATAGAATATTCTTGGAGCTATTTTAGACTTAGGAAAAATATTTTTAAATTCAAGTTTACCTTTTAATAATTTTATAAAGTATTTTTTGACTTTTAAAATTGATTTTTAATTCCAAAAACTTCTTAAAAATTATATAAAATTCAGGGAAGGTTGGGAAAAATAAGATGAACTCTTTTTTGGCTTTAATAAAATATTTAAAATACATGTTCTTGCTTTAGATTATGAAATAAAATTCAGATAAATCCAAATAAAGTTCAAATACTTTGAAATAATTAAGTTGAAATTAAATTTTACATAAAGCAAATTTTTGAGATGTTACATGGGGTGAGTGAGATTTTAATTTATTTTTGTGTTATTTTTCTTGAGAAAATGTCACTGTGACTGGCAGGTGGCACTGGCTAATAATTAACTTCCTTTTGGTTTATTTTCTTTAAATAAATGTCTGGTGTGGCCAACAAGTGGGGCCAGAGCACAGTAAGGACCCATATGTCAATGGCTCAAGATTCAAATCCAATTTTAATTAAGGTTTTTAATCAATCAGGCCCACATGTTAGTGACTGATTATTACTAATTAATAAGCATAATTATTATTGACTTAATTTCTATTTAGGACATCATTAGTGCTTAATTAATCATGTACAAAGTCTCTCTCTCTCTCCAAAATAGAGTGCTGCTTGTTGTGCTCGTCACCGATGAGAAAGGCGGTGGTGGTTATTGCCGTGACCCAAAATGGGTTGTCGGTGGTGCACCGCACCTGTAGGTGGTGATGGCGTCATCAGCCATTAGCCGTGCTGGTGATGTGATGGCTCGTAGTGGTGGCGATGGTTGACTACCATGGCAATATGGCTTCAACAGCGCAGCATGAAATTAATGGGGCTATGAGCATCTGTCGAGACCCGAATATACAAATCCGGACTCTCCTGTGTATTCTACACTAGTCTAGGATCACGCTAGTGCACACAACAAAACAAAGATGAAATATCAACCATATCACCATTTACTAAGAAAAGACTCAAATATTATTAATCATCAGAGTTGCGATCTTGTGGCCAGGCTTACAATTAATAGCCTGAAAGGCTTAAAAGAAACTAGCAGTGGAAAACAGAAATAAGCGTAGTAGCCATTCAACCTGCCCACAGGCAATCGACTGGGAACGAGGTCCTAATCCACGAGGCTGTCGAAGTATCCTCCTCTAGGTACCTTCTGCTGATCTGGTCCTTCTTCCTCAACTGAGCAAATGAGGATGAAGCCGTGAGTATAGAGTACTCAGCAAGTCGTTTGTAACAAAAATGCAATATAGTATACAAGGCTTACCATGGATGGCTGAGAGGTTAATTTGCATAAAGCAACAATTTAATGTAAATACAATAAATAGGTTGAAAAGCGAACTGTGAAAACAACAATAAATAAGTAATCAAAGGAATTGAGACGAACTACAAGTAAACTAACCATTCACTCCAATGAATCACCCGTGAACCAAGATTCACGCAATGAACCACCAGTGAACTAACTATTCACTCCCCAACTTAACCCAACCAGGTTTTTATGAAAACTCTACCCCTCATGTGAAATCAAGAGCATTGTCCGTAACCTAGGACATAGCTATTCGAATAGTTTTACACTCTGCAGAAGTTGTACAACTTTACCCACAAGATATGATATTCTCATATTGCCACACGATTGACACACTTCCTTTGGTGTGCGGCGGAGAAATCATGACAAGGCCTTTACAAAGCTCAATCCCAACCTGAATCCGCCCGCTAGGGTTTCGCCTCACACCCCCCTTGCACCTCATGGAAACCAGTGACCATGTTCATCCCAATGGCAGAATCAAAATTGAAATTTCACAAATTAGTCACCCAAGGCAGCCGGCTTCGGTGGATCGCTCGATGGGTGACGCGTGGAGGAATCGGGTGGCTGAGAATGAAGACAGAGTAGACGTTGTATGTGGGGGAGGAGAAACAGATGGCCAACGCGTGGCTTGGGCGGGCAGGCAGGCTGGGCCGAGCGGCTCGACTTGATGAACAGTAGTGGGCTAGGCCTGTTATTGTTTAAAGATTTTTCCGGGGTTTTTGATTTTAAGAAATTCAAATAAATTCTTTTGAACTCTAGAAAATAGCAAATAAATCCAGAAAAATCACAACAAATTCCAGAAAATTTCTTGAGATACAAGGAATCCAAATAAAATACTTTTGACAAATGTTAATGTTTAGTTTAATCATATTAAATCCTTTTATTTAAGAAAATTCCAATTAAGTTTTAATTAATTCCAGAAAATCCAAATTGTGAATTTAATTTTAAAAGCTTCAAAAAGGCTCTGAAAATTCGGATCGTACATCATCTGGGGGATACAGGGAGCTCACCAGAGTGGTTAGTGGAGCTCGGGGATGCGTGAGGTGGGTTAGCGATGAGGACCTGAGGTGGCCCGGTGGCTTCAATGGAGATGACAAGCTGGGGCCAGGGTCTACAAAGATAAATCGACTGGAGACTCACCAAAGAGGCGATAGAGGCAAAGTGGCAAATTCGGTCAGAGTTGAGGAAGATGACATTTTGGGTGAGCTTCTGTGGGCGAGAGTTCTATTTAGCATAGGGAAATGGAGATGGTGAGTGTATGGAGGCAATGCAGGGCTCAAATGGCTTTTATAGCCGGTGGAGGCGACCGGGTGGCATGGGAAGTACACGGAGTGAGCAGAAGTGTGACATGACAGAGTAGTGTAGGCCGGTATCACTACGGTGAAGGCATTGGGGGCTTGATGGAATGATGCACGTGCGACGAGAAGATGAATCAAGGCGGTGCGACAAGTGTAGAGAAAGCGCTCTCACGGTACGATCATCGGTGTGGGGGTTAGCATGAGGCAACGACGTGGCAGTGTTGTGGCAGTGCGGTGGCTACATCGTGGTGCGAGTTAAGGCAGTGGGTAGGATGGGATGGCGATGATGCGAGTAGGCATGGTGTGTGAACTTGACGACAGCCAGGTCAATTGTTGTGGTGGTGCATGGAGCAACATGGCTGCTTACTACAAGGGGTCTATAGGATTGAATATTGCAATCAGAGAGGGGTGAATGATTGTCGCTGCTTTTTGAAGTCTTCTGACAGTCGATGACGCTTTTGACCGCTCGATGATCAATCACCTGATCAATCGCTCGCTTCAATCGACCGATTTGTTCGATATTTGAACGTAGTCATAAGATTTAAACCACCAGCAATCACAGTGCACTTCAAGCAAATCGAGAATCAGATTAATTCTAGACTATCTTTATTACTAGAATTTCTTGGATTTACAAAGTGCCATAACAAGCACCCCTAAAAACCCTAGCCAAAGACTAAAGCCAAAAACCTTCTCAAGACTGTCTAAACAACCACACAAAAGCCTTGTAAAAGCCATATGAAAACTGTATATTAACCTATAGCATCTCCCTGCTTTTATAGGTTAACATCACAAACCGTGTCTACCTCAAACATGGATCCAAACCTTATCTTTTCCAAAAACCAAGGGACTCGAAACCCTTCCGAACACAGGTTTTATTCAAACTATCAATCTTCTCTGCTATGAACTCCATCCACAACTCCAAACACACAATGTAACGAAGCCTCTAAGACAGCACCTCCTGTAGCTTTATCACGCACCATCACCTCTCATGTCAAAGCTTCCTGGACTGCACCGCATGTAGCTTCTCTATGATTCACCTCCTTTGATCTCCACGTGCTCCAGCGTGAGCCCGACCACCTAGTGTGACACCCTCAATTGCCTGGAACTCAGACTTCCCTATCCTAGTCCCGATCCTCCTCGTCACCGACCAGGATCGTCTCCACGCCCACCTACACATGCAAAGACCAAAGAAACATATTTCACCGGCACAAGTTCTTCTCAACTTGACCGTCATCAGCACACACACGTATCACATCCTAAACCATCCATCAGCATCGAATAGGTCATTAATGACCATATATTCCATCGTTATCTAGAAATCAGCCTTAGATCACACATTATGTCCGCTAGCTCATCGGGTACTCGACAACCACAAGTACATGGGAAATACCACTGCTCCACTCATAACACTCGAGAATCACGAGAAATGCTACCGACCATCAAATACCATTGCTCCATTGAGTATTGACTACCAAGTACCAAATAGGTACTGTAGCATCGAACATCGAGTACCCACATGGTACTGTAGCATCAACCAACGAGTACCCACCTGGTACTGTAGCACTAACCAACGACCGGTAACTGTAGCATAGAAAGCACTCGAAGTCTACGAGTACCGATCATGAAGCCTATGGAAACTGCTCGCAAAACCAAGACTATGACTATGACAATAGTATGCAAAGCCTACAACTATGACAAAAGAATGCGAAGTCTACGACTATCAAAGAGCACTATAGCTATGACCATTAATAAGCATTGTAACTATGACCATTAAAAAGCGTTGTAGCTACGACCAGTTCACTGATCATTATCAAAGTTAATGGATTACATGCCCTGGTCAAAATACCATGATCGAAATACTATGGTCGAAGACTGACGTGGTTGAAATACCATGATCGAAATGCTGTGATCGATTTACTGTGGTCGATATGTGATGCGGTCAAAAAGATGTGGTTGAATTGCTGTGGTCAATAACCTTGATCATCTATCGTGGTCGACAGCCGCCCTGAAAACTCTAGCAACATGAGTGCATCAACAAGAACTTTTACAAATGCAAATTCCAAGCACTACTAACTATCCTAGCTCTCAAGTCTGCCTACTCCTGGCTCCATCACAGGTACCGTAGTTGGTCGGTGAATAGGGGTGAGAGCGATTGTAGCTGGGTGAGCTGAAGTGGGAGCGACTGCAACCATGGCTGGTGTCTCCAAGGTCAACGATGGTCAACAAATTGGGGTGCGGCATGCTCTTATGTGTGGTGATCCTTAAGTAGAGTACTCCTCCAGTGAGAGGCTGAGTAGGGGCAAGGTTGGCGAGGACGATGGCAGGTTTGGCTAGTGTTGGTGCATGAACTGATGCTGCTACTATAGTTCGCTCAAGCTCGGCGACTGCAGTGGCCTTCTCTCATTCCACTGCAACTAGGGCCTTCTTGCACATGGCGAGCTAAGCACGGAGGGTCTTGACCTGGCTGTAGCTGGTAGTGAGAAGCTGGAGATCCACGACCTCTTCCAACGCCTCAGTGTAGGTGGCCCCCATAGCTCCGGTGAGCTGGACCTGGTGTGTTAGGACTAAGTTATCCTCAAAAGCGATGACGAACATCTCACTGTAGCATCCTCCCCCCGGAGGGATGGGTAGTGGCAAAACAAGAAGGTTAGCATGGTGATGTTGCTCACTAAGGTTTCATTACCGATTAGACTAAGCTATCAGTTGTGCTTGATTAGCCGCACCCTCATACTATCAGAAGCCTGTGCGGATTCTTAGGCCTCGCCAGATACTATTGCAAATTTATACAAGATTTTGGCCATATTGCAACACCACTCACCGAACTCCTCTACAAGGAGGGTTTTCCCTAGTCTTATGAAGCCACAGCTACATTTGACACTTTGAAGCAGCTTATCACTGTAGCGCCTGTCTTGTAGCTCCCCAACTTCACAAAAGACTTTGTTATTTATTGTGATGCGTTTGACATAGGGTTTGGCACCGTACTGCACCAAGGAGTCCAACCAATTGCATTCTTCAGTAAGTCTATTGATGTTCATCAAGCCTAGCTTTCCGCTTATGAACATGAACACACTGACCTTGTGTATGCGGTCTGACATTGGCGTTCGTATATCTGGGGTCGCCAATTTTGGGTTAGGACGGATCACTTTAGTTTAAAACATTGTTGGGTCAACATTTAACAATGGTACAACAACATAGGTGGATTACCAAGCTCCTTGGCTATGATTTTGCAGTGGAACACAAGCCTAGAAAAGACAGCATTGTGGCAGATGCGCTCTTGCGTCACCATGAGGATCTCGCTCTGCATGTGATTTCGGTAGTCAATTTTGCTTACTACGACGATCTGCATTGTCAACTCAAATCACAAGAGTCCTGGAACCGCAAGTATCCAAGTAGACTACCGGTGCTCTTTCCAGTGACTGGGACTTTGTGGATGACCTTTTGCTCTTTTGTCGCCACATTTTTGTTCTGACCAATTTCCCTGGTATTCACAATCTCTTTTTGATTGCACATTCAGTCGGACATGAGGGCATCGCCAAGACCTAGCATCGTATTTAGGCTAGTTTCCACATACCGAGGTCCACCGTTTGCTGCAGATGTTCATTCACAATTGTATCACTTGTCAGAAATACAAAGCTGAGCAGCTGCATCTGGCGGGTTTGCTTCCAGTGCCTCATCATGTGTGGGCCAATATTAGCATGGAATTCATCGAGGGTTAACCTAAGGTTTACCACAATCAGTCATCTTGACCGTTGTCGACAGATTCTCCAAATATGCTCATTATATCACTTTGAGTCACCCTTTACGGCTCAGCCCATGGCACAGGCATTTTTCAACAATATTGTGTGCTTACATGGCTTTCCTGAGTCTATTGTCAGTGATTGCGACAAGGTCTTTACAAGTCATTTTTGGAAAGATCTCTTCCGCTTAGCTGGTGTCAAGTTACACATGAGTACTGCGTATCACCCACAATCGGATGGGCAAACTGAGGTGTTTCATCGGACGATTGATATGTATATTCATTGTTTATGTGGAGACCGGGTGCGGACATGGATGGCTTGGGCTGAATTTTGTTATAACACATCATATCACTCCGCTTTCAAAGCTACTCCTTTCGAAGTTGTTTACAGGCGACAACCTCCTCCATTGATTCAGCATGATAGAGACTTCAAGGCAGAGCCTGTGGTTCAGAAGTTCTTGGAGGAACAAGATGAATTCTTACAGGAGATTCGTTTGCGGTTACTTTAGTCTCAACATCACATCAAGAGTTTGGAAGACCTTAAGTGATGCGAACTACAATTTCACGCAGGTGATTGGGTATGGCTACAACTACATTAGCGCCAACTCTCTTTTATTGCTTCTGGTCTTAATGCCAAATTGTTCCCTAATTTCACTGGACCATACAAGGTGCTTGCTCAAGTTGGTCCGGTTGCATATCGTTTGGAGATTCCTGAACAGTCTGGTGTCCATAATGTTTTTCACGTTTCAAGTCTCAAGCCTTTCCATGGCAGTCCCCCTGGACATGTTCCGGCTTTACCTCCCCTTCATCATGGAAAAGTGTAGCTTCAACTGGCCAACATTGTTCATGCTAGGCTCAATCGCGGCGTCTGGGAATTGCGGGTTCAATGGTAGACCGATTCCATGCACGATCCAGAAGAGACTTGGGTGAAGCGCAATGATTTCATCAGAGAGTTCCCAGATTGTTAACTCACAGGTGAGATATTTCAAAAGGAAGGGAGAAATGTTACGAATAGTTTTGTAGGACTCCAATATCAGCACCAAAACAAGTAATGAATAGCACAATTGCAATATAGCAAGTTATACATAGAAAGACTAGTTTCCAAATAGGAGTTACAAATAGTTTCTAATTCCAATTGGGCTCATCTCTAACAATATATAAAGGGCTGAAGTATTGCACTGAGGGCAAGCAATCAATACAAATATATCTTCCTCAAGTCTTAGTTCTTCTTTCTTTGTCCAACTCTGGCATCTCATCCTTACAACCTTCATTCTTCCTCAAGCCACGACTCAATACGTAACACAGTGGATCTTAAGAGGGTGATGCTAATACTAACTATTTCCATGTGGTGGCCAATGGCAAGAGAAGAAAATGTAGTCTTTGAAATTCGATGAGGGTTTGATATCTGGACAAGCACAACTCAAAAAACCATATTTATAGCTACTACTAACCTCTATTTGGTCCTGAAGCAAGAGGAAGGATTAGACTAGCAGAGGATTTTTGGCACTCAAATGAGAGTGTTGATACTTGATATGTTGGATAATGAAGTGCTAACTCGACCTTTTACACTAGAGGAATTGGAACTAACTGTGAGATCTATGAAAATCAACACGGTACTAGGGCCTGATGGTTTTCTTGTCATCTTTTATAAGAAGTTTTGGGGAGTGGTTAAATGAAACATTTGGATCTTGTTGTGGCTACAAACCAAACAGTAGAGACGGGGACTAGAAGAGGAGAGCCAACAGAGAGGGACAGTATGTGGGAAATGAGTGGCCCCCCTCCTCATGCCTCTCTTGGGGGCTTATATACATGAGTGGGGTAGGATGAAAAATTTCTATCCTACCCCTTAATAATTACAAAAAGTAGGGGTACATTGGTACATATCTCTATACTATTGGGCCTATTACATATTGGGCCAATTGTAAGGTCCAGTCACGAGGGTTGGGCCACCCCTATAACAAATCTACTGGAGGATTTTTATCTGGATAAGCTGGACATAAGGAGAATTAACTATGGGGTGATTTCCTTAATTCCCAAGATTAAAGATGCAACTGCCATTAAGCAATTCAGGCCTATCTCTTTGATTAATGTTCGTTTGAAGGTGATCACCAAAACTCTTGCAGAAAGACTAAATTTTGTAGCTGATAAGATTATTAGAGGGTGAAGGACCATGTGAGAAGGTCCAAGATAATGTTGTGATGAACCATTGCAAGGTTTGTGGAGTGGTTAAATGGTTTTACAAAAATTGTATTTGATTTGGATTGATTTCTGGAAGTCCCAAAAAATAGGGTTTTGGGATTTGTGCATGGACCAAGTGAGCCGTGGTTCGGTGGAATTGGGATGGGAGAGACTTGGCTACACATGGCAAGCTAGTGGTGCACCTACACGCGGCAAGTATGGCGATTGCTTGTAATAGTTGGTGATAACCGGGTCAAGGAAGGGTATTTTGGTAGTTTGACCAAAATACTAGAAATCATCTTGGATCAAAACCACAACGCATGGATGATGTGTTAGAGAGCAGTTTAGGTCAAAGTAGAGTTAGTTTGATCAAAGCGGATCCGGGCTAAGGATTTAGTGAATGCACACTTATGCACTTTCAAAAGCGTGCATAAATGAACTTGTGTGAGTAAAACCTATGTGTCGGGGTGATTGCCCACCTATAAAAGGGGTTGGGATGGAGACATGTAAGGTTAATCGTCTAACCCATCTTTTGCGCTCTCCCCTCTAGGTTTAGGGTTAGGGTTTGGGAGTGAGTACCTTGGGTGCTCTTTGTCCTCCAAGGTGGAGTGGCTGTAAAACATATCTTCTCAAGTAAGCAATACATCAATCTTTATGCAACTCTTGAGTCCCTCTTGTTTTTGCTTGATATGCTTGAATTTTTGTTAGTTTTGATCTCTCTTCTTTCCTTTTTGTGATTTTACTGTGTCAAGGACGTGTAGGGGTGAAGGAGCAGTCAGACTGCCCAGACTGGTCAGACTGCCATTTCTATGCCAGTTAGACCACTGAGATGTGGTTGCTTCAAGGTTTTATGTTCTTGAGCCATTTGTCTATAGTTTTTGGATGAAAACTCTATTTTCTGCAACTCTGTAGTTGTGTGAGAATAGAATCTTGAATACTTGGGGAAAATTTTGAGTTGGCACCATTCACCCCCTCAGTTGCCATCCGGTCCAAAAAGTGGTATCAGAGCCTAGTTAGCTCTTTTTATAGATCTTAATTGGTCTTTAGAGCCATGGCAATAGATAAGTATTTCACCAAGCTGCATCTCTTCAATGGGGTCAACTATCCCTTTTAGAAGAGTAGGATGGAGTATTACATACAAGCCCAAGGCTATACAATTTGGAGAAAGGTTAAGAACAGATTCATTCGTCCTGTCGATGAGTACATCGCGGCTGTGAATATGCCAGATACGGAGGCAAATGCTAAGGCAAGGAACATCATCATTCAAGGTCTTAGTTAGAGTGTGTTTGATTGCATCTCTCATCTCATGTCGGCGTTCGACATTTGGGTGACCCTCGATGCATACCATAAGGGCACCATCCAAATCAAGACCATCTGACAGGACCAGTGCAAGCGAGAATACAACAAATTCGAGGTGCTTGCTGATGAGTCCTTGAATGAGTGCTTTGGTAGATTTCACAAGATTCTGAGCAACCTCCGAGCTATTGGTCTTACATACTCAGACTCGGACAATACTCGTCAGATGCTTTCTGTCTTGGACCTCAGAGTTTGGAAAATGAAAGTGACCACCATCAAGGATATGACTGATTTGTTGATCATGACTCTTGGCGTATTGTACTCACGCCTCAAGACTCATGAGATTGACATCATCTCTCGCAAGACGAAGTCGCAGTCGATGGCCTTGGTCACTGATCCCATATCTACTTCCAGAGCATCTTCTGATGGTGCTTCTAGGTTATCTCTAGCTGCTCTGTGTGAGATAAGCGAGGACCAGCTTGAGCAGTTTTCCAGAGAGTGAGTTAGCCCTCTTAGCTAGAAAATTCTCACATGCATACAAGAGGGTTAGAGAAAGGAAGAGAGGAGGTCCAGTGATTTGCTTCGAGTGTGGTGGCTCCAACCACATTCGAGCGAACTGCCCCAAGCTAGAGAAGGGCAAGAACGACTACGATGGTGTGAGCAAGAATGAACACATCAACAATAATCACAACAAGAAGCCTCCAGCTCATGATCAAGGCAAGGACAAGAAGTACCGCAACTTCTGCAAGGTCAAGAAGCTATTCTACCGCGTCCTCGCCGTCTTTGATGGCAAATAAGATTTTTGACATGACTGCATCATAATGCTAGAAGCAAAACTGCAGCTCACATCACACGCAACGGCAAATAAGAAGCAAGACGAGCTACCTGATGCTAAAACTATAGAAGGGTTCAAATCTAATGGCTCCTACTCTTCACGGTAATCTTCAATCTTGTCTTAACATATTGGGTGCTTCCTTGATCCAAACTTCATAGCGCAGCTTGAAGAATTCTATGCCAACCTTCTCTTTGATTAAGGGTCACTCGAGACATCTACGGATATTATGGGGATAAGAAGTCAAATTAAGTTTTGAAAACAATATCTCAGAGGAGGCAAAGAGTAAGAATCCTATGAGTGAGGTAAGAACAAAGAATACTAGATAATCAATTGGTTGATTTGATTTAGAAAATAAATTTTGAAAACTTTACTGATTTGACTATTCTAATTAGGGCTTCATCCTACAGTCGATATAACTCTGATACCACCTTTGTCGAGACCCAAATATGCAAATCCGGACTCTCCTGTATATACTGTACCAGTCTAGGATCACGCTAGTGCACACAATATATACAAAGATGAAATATCAACCAAAGCATGATATACTAAGACAAAGCTCAAATATTATTAATAATTATCAGAGTTGCGACCTTATGGCTAAGCTTACAAATAGTAGCCTAAATGGCTCAAGAAACTAGCAGCGGAAAAATAGAAATAAGCATAATAGCCACTCGACATGCCCGCAGGCAATCGACTGGGGAGTGAAGTCTTAATCCGTGAAGTCATTGAAGTATCATCCTTCTGGTACCACTTGCTGATCTGGTCCTTATTCCCCAACTGAGCAAATATGGATATAGACATGAGTACATAAATTACTCAGCGAGTCGTTTGTAACAAAGAATGCAATATGGTATGCAAGGCTTACCAATGGATAGCTGAAAGGTTAATTTGTGTAAAGCAACAATTTAAAGTAAATACCATAAATAGATTGAAAAGCGAACTTTGAGAATAATAATAAATAAGTAATCAAAGAAATTGAGACAAACCACAGGTAAACTGACCATTCACTCCAATGAATCACCCATTAACCAAGATTCACATAATAAACCACTAGTGAACTAACTATTCACTTTCCAACTTAACCCATCCAAATTTTTATGACTGAGCATTTTCTATAACCGAGGACATGGCTATTCGAATAGTTTTACACTCTGCAAAGATTGTACAACTTTACCCACAAGACATGATAATCTCATATTGCCACACGATTAACACACTTCCTTTGGTGTGCGGTGGAGAAATCATGACAAGGCCTTTACAATGCTCAATCTCAACCCAGTTCCACCACGCTAAGGTTTCGCCGTCAAGTAGGGTACCCCTTAGTCGATTATTGCCCCCTCTTGCGCCCCGTGGAAAAGTCTAACCGACACCCACTCACATCTCAACGGTGGAACCAAAATTGAAACATCACAAATTAATCAGTCAGGTCCATCCCATACTGGACATATGGTTGTATGGTAAGGCTTAGATCAATGACGCATAAAGTTAAGTCCTTAGACATTACTTAGGCGAAACATCTACATCCCAATGTGCAAACTGCATCCCCTTTATTGCATGATCATTCACCCAAGTGAAAACTATTTTTTGTATAACCAACACCATTGACACTACCCATGTCATGGTACTCCAATTTTATAACTATAGCCGACCACCACGTTCCAATATATCACCAAGTCAAAATTAATTAATCATATGTGATGATAAACCCAACGTTACAATAAGCATGGCTAAGCAATTTAAGCGTATAGCCCATGTGACAACTAATATTACATCATAACATAATTACTCATCCTATGGTGATAATGGAATCATGGTATTCAAATTATCAAGGAGGAATTAATCAATTTGGACAATAACAACCAATACAAAGGTTTGTAATAAAATAGCGATGCATAATAATTTAAAACAAAATAATACATGATATATTTGAAAACTAGGTTCAATATGATCAAAGGACATGACTGGCCTTGGCCTGGCTCAGTTAGTGGCTCTTGATCTTCAAATCTTGATTCAGCTCCTTCGAAAGCGTGATCTAATGAGAGAGAAAATGAAATGAAGCAAAAAATAAATTCAAATAAACTCTAAAAACTACAAAACTAGAACCAAAAGATAGAGCTCAATTTTAGATAAATTTAGGAAAAAGAATCGGGTCAATCGGAGCTAAGACAAAGGAGAACGGGCACTTGGAAAATCTAATCTAAAGAAAAAGGCTGAAAATTGGAAAAGCTACTGTGCTGTAGACTCAACTCACAAAAAGCAACTCTATAGTGAACTCGGCTCACAGAACAGTGTACGTACAACTAGACTTGCTGATGCGGTGGCTGACTTGGCAACTAAGCTAACGTGGCCGCTGAGGTGGCAAGACACATGCACACTAGGGCTAAGGTGGTAGCTGACTTGGTTCGGCTGGCTCATGGGGTCTACGAAACAATAGATCTGACAGGGGGACCCAAGGTGTTAGTGGCACGACGCACGGAGGATTGAGTGCACCGAGGAGACGAACCGACACACGGGTGGGGGTGCGGGCTAAGCTGGTAGCGCACAAACCAAGGCACAACGCACGCGAGGAAGATGAGGTGACGTAGCTGCCGGATGCGAGAACCGAAGGAATGGCTCGGCTTTTATACTCGGACCTCGAGGCGGTGAGGGCGAGGGCGAGCACGACACGAAGACGGAGTTTAGCTCGGGCACGGACGCCGAGGAAATCCCAGTCAGAGACGGTGGTAGAGAGAAACTGGGATGAAGACGATGAACAATAGCCGGACTCACAGATGGATGACACGTGACACATGGGAGATCGAACAGCCGATAGGCAAGCCAAGTGGGTGGCTCGGATGTGGGCGGCAGGCGACGGATGGCCGACGCGTGGCAAGGGCAGCTGGGCCGGAGCGAGTAGGGGGGCTGGAGTGGCTCACGCACGGGCTAGGTCGAGGGGAACAGGATTCGGCCCAACACTGTTTAGGATTTTTTTTAGGCTTTTCTATTTTCAGAAATTCAGCTAAAATCAAATGAGCACTAGAAAATAGCAAATAAACCTAAAAAAATCGAAGACAATTCCAGAAAAATCCTTGCGACACAAGGAACCCAAATAAAATATTTTCAGTAAATATTAATGTTTATTTTAATCAAATTAAATCCTTTTAACTAATAAAAATCCATTTTAAGCTTTTATTAATTCCAGAAAAATCCAACTGATAAATTTTATTTTAAAAGCTTCAAAAAGGCTCTAAAAATCAAGATGTTACAATGACGAAGGTGAGGATGATCCACAGAAGGACACCAAGGACAGCGATGACTTCACCAGCATATGCTTCATGGCTGACGAGAATAGCATCTGCGATGACGATCTCTACAATAACTCTGATGATGTATGTCCCTTCTATGACCAGCTCAATGATGCTTTTCTTAAGTTAAGAAAGTTTTATGCTAAGTCTACAACTAGATGTGGTGAGGTAGAAAAGGAGGTAGAGAGCTTGTCACAGGAGGTTACTTCACATAGATATGCTCCCTCCCGTGATGACTGTGATTTGTGTGCTTCCTTGCTTAGAGATATGGAGAAACTAAGGACCTTGCATGATAGTGTGATTTCTAAGCTAGATTTGCTTAAGGTGGAGAATGTTAGTTTGTTAGCTAAATTAGAGATGTCTAGAGTTGCTCCTTTACATTCTGATTTTGTTGAGACTATACTCTACACCTCATGTGAGGATAAGGACAATGCTTTTAAACGATTATATACCATGCTTCTTGATCTACCTAAAATTTGTGATAGCTGTAACAACTTGAAGATTAATTTCAAAAAGGCTGATCATAAAATCGCTGAAATCCAAGCTACTTTGATGGAGCCCGTTGCTTCTTGTGCCAACTGCCCAAAATTAACTACTGGACTTGAATTTATTTCCAAACAATTTCAGGATATGTGTGATAGCTCACCATACAATAATTGTGAAATACTAAAATCTGAATTGATTGCATTGGATGAAAAATATGTGAAGCTAACTAAGGATCTACTAGAGAAGCTGAAATCTGATTGCTTGTTCTGTGTTGAGTTTAAGGAGAAAATAGGGAATATGTAGGAGACCTTTAGGATGAGTTACAAAGCCCAGACCTTTAGAACTACCCCTATGTCTTACGAAGCCCTCAAGGTTGAGGCAGCCATCTATAGGGAGAGATATGCATGTGCTATTCGATCTTCTCCTTCTGGTTCTTCTTTCTCTCCTTCTAGTTCCTCATCCTTTCCTTCTTCTTGTTCTTCATGTGTTTGTCTTTTTTGAGAGTGTGAGTATCTCATGAACACTCTTAAAAATTTATTGGAGGCAAGGAAAGGCTCAATCTTATCCTGGACAAATCCAAGATTTGCAAGTTTAATCAAGGTCTAGGATATGATTTCTTAGAGGATGTGAGGAAACATCCACTTGCTATTGTTAGGGCCATACTAGCAGGCATGATTGAGGTTTCGCCCGAACCTAAGAAGATAGTGTTTAAGCCTGTGGGCTTCATCTAGGGAATTTCTGATAGTAAGATTGTGCCACCTGCTGCTTCGACCTCTCAGAAGGGAAGTATCATTACACCTTTGTTAAAAGGATGGACATGTCATTGAGTTCTGCTTCAAGTGTGCCAAGATCGTGCGTAGAGACCATGTTCACGCTCTTAGGGGTATTCAGGGTTAGCCCTAGACTCAGAGTGCTCCAAAGACCACCATGAGTTCTAGAGTTGTAGACAACACTTCTGAGTTTTTGGTTTTAGGCAGCGTCGAGGACTTGTTTTCAGGGTTCTTCTAATTTTGGTCCTCGTGTTCCTTCTAGTCTGGGTGTCCACCATCCTGAGGATAGATCTCGTTTTCCCCATCGAGGTGGCTATCCGCGACGTAATCAGCATACTATTGTTGATCAGACCCGCTCTTCTATAGTGGTCGGACCTAGTAGAGGCTTGAGTTCTACTCTGGACCATCTGGTTCTGTGAGAGATAGAGTGCGTAGAGTAGCTAGAGGTTAGTCTTCTGTTTCTATGACTGAATCTACTGCTCATCGTGTGACTCAGTACTAAGTTCCTAGATCTACTCTTATTTACACCAGTACTGAGCCACCAATGTTTTCTTCTCACTGACTCAGGTTTGCCATGTGGGAAGGGAGAGGTTTGGCTTATGGACTCCAGCTGTTCTCACCATATGACTGGATACTCATGTTGGTTCCCTTCCCTAGTCTGAGCTCTAGGTGATGAGACGATCAGCTTTGGAAATGCTTCTTTAGGTCGAGTCATCACTAAATGTACTATGCGCATTAATAATTCTTTCATTCTTAAGGATGTTGCCTTAGTGAGTAAGTTGTGTTATAATTTGCTATTTGTTTCTCAACTTACTGATGACGATTTCGAGGTAAGCTTTAAGAAAAATGCTTGTAAAATCCTTAATTCTTCGAGAAGTCTAGTTTGCGGGATTTCTAGGTTTGGGAGAATCTTGCACGCTAATTTTATTGAGTCTTTTGATGATTCTCTCTGATGCTTAGTTGCTTTTGAGTCCCGTGATCTCTCCTTCTGGCATAGAAGACTTGGCCACGTTGGCCTTGATCATTTGATCCGAGCAGCCATGACCTCGTTCGTGGTCTGCCTAAGCAAAAGATGGTCAAAGTCTTAGTTTGTGCTCCTTACCGGCATGTCAAGATAGTTGATGCTTCTCATCCCCCAGTCACTGTGACTATGACCGATGCACTATGACAACTTCTTCATATGGACACTATTGGTCCAGCTAGAGTGCAATCGGTGGGTGGGAAGTGGTACGTTCTTATCGTAGTTGATGACTTCTCGAGGTTTTCTTGGGTGTTCTTCTTAGCATCGAAGGATGAGACCTTTAGTCATTTTCAGTGTTTGTTCGGTAGGTTGTCTGTTGAGCTCCCTGGTGCCTTACGAGCGATTTGTAATGACAATGGCACAAAGTTCAAGAACTCCTACTTTGAGAGCTTCTGTAAAGAGACAAGTGTAGAGCATCAGTTCTCTTCTCCTCACGCCCCTTAGCAAAATGGCGCTGTGAAGAGGAAGAACCGTACCATGGTTAAGATGGCCAAGACGATGCTAGACCATTATGCTACACCAAGGAAGTTTTGGGCTAAATCTATATCCACCACGTGCCATGTTTCAAATAGAGTTTTTCTAAGGGCACACTTGCATCACACTTCTTATGAGTTGAGGTATGGGCGTAACCCTAGTGTCTCTCATTTTTATGTTTTCGAGTGCAAGTGTTTTATTGTAGAGTCTGAGAGCCTAGATAAGTTTAAGTCTTATTGTTCTGACGGTATCTTTCTGGGTTACTCAACTTCTTCACGGGGTTATAGAGTCTGAAACTGCAATTCTAGTAGGATTATAGAGACCTGTAAGGTTATCTTCGATGGGGCTAGTTCTGGTACTAGGCCTGACATCTCAGGTTCAGTTGTGCAGTCCAAGATCATTGTTGTAGATGATAAGGCGGATAGAGATGAAGGTTCTTTACCTGATCTAGTTTATCCTTCCCTTGAGATGCCTGCTTGTACCACTGTACCTCAGCGAGATCAACCCTTACCTTCTGATTCTTCTAGAGCTTGTGGCTTTGCTCCTACCCCCTCAGCTCATGAGGTAGAAGCCACATGGAGAAGTTGAGGCCCAGAAAGATCAAGGATGCTGGGTAAGACGATGAGCTCAAGAATGGCACGAGAAAGGTGGGAAATATTGAAGGCGAGTTCGAATGACGAGATGGCACCATGTGGCTTGCACGGGCCAAGTGAGTCGTGGTTTAGTGGAATCGGGATGGGAGTGACTTGGTGACGCGTGGCAAGCTAATGGTGCGCCTACACGTGACAAGTATGGCGATTGCTTGCAGTGGTTGGTGATGACCAGGTCAAGGAAGGGTATTTTGGTAGTTTGACCAAAATACCAGAAGCCATCTTGGATCAAAACCGCAGTGCATGGTTGATGCATTGGAGAGCAGTTTAGGTTAAGGTGGAGCTGGTTTGATCAAAGCGGATCAAAGCTAAGGATATAGCGGATGCACACTTATGAGCTTTGAAAAGCGTGCATAAGTGAATTTGTGCGAGTAAAACCCATGTGTGTCGGTGTAATATCCTGATCATCGATTCGGCGTAAGTTTTAAAATAATCGCGGAGTCGCCGGTTTTTCGGTAAATCGCAGGAAGGTAAAAAAATAAAAAAATTGTAGAACAGTATAAAATGAATAAAATAAATTAAATTAAAACGTCTGAGTGGGCTGCCTGGGGAGTGGGCCGACCGCCTTGGGCCAGAGGCCCAAGGGGTGGCCGCACCTCCCCTCCCCCTCCCCAAAAACCCTAGCCCTTTTTCTCCCCCCTCTCCCATCCCTTTGCAGCCGCCACCCCCCTTCCTCCACCCCCCTGGGCGCAGCCCTCTTCCCCCCTCCATCACCCCCCACAAGTGCTGCTGCCATTGGAGCCAAGGAGAGGAAGGAGAAAGAGAAGAAGGAAGGAGAAGAAGAAGAGGAGGAAAAAAGGGGTGATTCTTCATCTAGGTAATTTTTCCTCATCCCAAACCCTCTGATTTTCGAAATAATTAGGGTTCTTGGCACGGATTTTGAAGGTAGTTAATAGATTAATTGCCCGATTAGAGATTAGTTGTTGTCTGCCTGTAGATTGATTCACGCAGCGCGTCTGTTCGTGAGGTTTTGACCTAGTAAACGAATTTTCCTGCGGACTCTCCCAAAAGGAAAGTTTTAGAGGACTTCGAGACTCATCTCCTGTATTTGTTTTGGAATTTTCTGCCGTGGGATCTGGGAGTTACAGGGTCGGGAATACTGCTGTTCGTCAGGCGAGCAGATTGGTACAGACCGACGGTAATCTGTGAATTTGAGGTAGTAAATGTTTTTTATGGTCATGGCCTTAATTAAAAAAGTTGTATATAATTCAGATATATAGCTTCTGTATAAAATTCAGAATTGTTAGACCTCTGTATTGTTGTTGGGACACATTTTAAGATCGCTGTCCAATCTGCTAGAACAGAGATCTTCGTCTGTTTTGGGCATTAAATTACACCTAGCTGTGATCAAAATAAAAATATGTGTTCTACATGAAAAATGTAGGTTTTTAAAGAATGAATCCAGAGAGGTATCGTTTGCTGTATTTGGATCAATACTTTTAAAGTTACGAAAATGTTAAGCAGCGCTGCTGCAGAGGGTAATTTGCTGAATTGTTGAGCGGAGAGGAGTAAGTGCGGGTTCGGGGGTTCTAGCGACGTCTTTAATTATTTATGTCGTGTTTGTATGCTGTGGCTTTGTGCTGAGAGATGTCTTTTGGACAGGTGGTCTTGTCCCTGAGCGCTCTTGATTTTACTTCGCATCGTCGGATTGAGGCAAGTAAACGTAACGGTGGTTGCTACCGTTTAACTTGTTATTCCTTCTACTTGCAGTTTACATTATTATCATAATTTAATACATTATGCCATGATTGCATGATATTTTAATTGTGGAGATGGTAGCAACTATTGATCCATTGATATGTTGATAATCTGCTAGTAGACATGTGAAATTCTTGCTTAATGTTATAATGTGGAACATGAAAATAATATGTGGTGGATGTGGATATGTTGTGAGCATGTTGATGCTCATTTGAGGATGGATTAATGTGATTTATGATTATCATATCATATCATATCATATCATGTCATATGCATATGTGGATGTCGCCGCACATAGCCGCGACCATACCGGTACAGCATCGTATATTGCCGTAATACGATGCACCTCTTATCCCGCGGGAAGCATCGTATATTGCCGTAATACGATGCACCTCAATTCCTGCCCTAGAAAGAGTGATGTGGAGCATAGCATGAAAGCATTCATATGCATTGCATTGTGGAAAGATTCATTTGCATACATATGCAATATGTTGTGGTGAAATTATTTTGTGGAATATTCAACTTCATAGTTGCAATGTGGAATTGGCTCATGTGAGCTAATTGTGGTATGAGGATTGTGGTTGTGGTCGTGGAATGTGGTTCCTCCCTTGTGTATGGTAAAGGTTGTGATGGTGGCATGAGATTCTTTTCTCTTGTAGTAATTGATGATATCAATTGTGGATGTGGGAAATAATAAAGTATTGAAGTAAGACATACATATGTTTTATTGCTTTTGGTAGTGGTAGTGGTCGAGGATTTAAAGTAGTCAAACAAGATTTATTTGCTAAATGCTTTACCGTCATTGATGGTGATTTGAGGTCGAGGATATAAACATTGTTATTTGTGGAAGATTAAATATTGATGATTAATCTATTGTGGATTGTAGAAGATTAAATGTTTTCTCTTGCATCTAACCGTGGATAAAATGATTGCATGCATATGCCAATTAAATTTGAAACTGAAGAGGTATGAATACGGAAGTTGTGGTGGTTTAATAATTGTAGACATGAATTGTGGTTGTAGTTGTATGGAATTATAAATGATGATGTATAATTGTTTGTAGTTTGAATAGCCTGTTAAACAGTTTGCTTGCTGAGATTTTTATCTCACCCTTGTTTCCCCCTCCTTACAGGTGGACTCTGAGCATGCATGGGAAGGGTAGAACGGCACCACACTGATGCACGTGAATCATATTTTTATGCTGTAATAAAGTTGAAAGGATTCTAGACCTTGCATAGCTTTGTTTACATTATCCTAATAATGTTAAATTTGTGAACTATGTTTTAGATTAAAATGTTGGAGGATGTTTTAAATAGTGAATTGCTATCACTATCCTGTTATTTCTTAGTTGTTTATGCTTCCGCTTATACTATCTTGTTTAGTAATTGTTGCCAGTTTATTTTATCTTGTAAATTGGCTCGTTGTAGAGCAGTTTTAGTAGCATCCCAGGGTAATGTGGGTCCTTGGGTGTTACAGTCGGGTTAATGAGTTTCCCCCCACTGTAATAGTGGATAGTATCTACTTAGGTGAATAGGTGGCTGGTTGCCCACCTATAAAAGGGGGTTGGGATGAAGACATGTAAGGTTAACCATCTAACCCATCTCTTGTGCTTTCTTCTCTAGGTTTAGGGTTAGGGCTTGAGAGTGAGTATCTTAAATACTCTTTGTCTTCCAAGTTGGAGTAACTGTAAATCCAATCTTCCCGAATAAGCAATATATCAATCTTTGTGCAACTCTTGAGTCCCTCTTGTTTTTAATTGATATGCTTGACTTTTTATTGGTTTTAATCTCTCTTCTTTCCTTCTTATATATAATCTTGCTATGCCAAGGGCATGTAAGAGATAGAGATAATCCTTGAGAATACATCTCCACCCATCTAGACACTTTGATAGCAAGATTCACGAGAAACCCGGCTTTGCTTGATTTGGCCTTAAAGTGTGATTTCTTGATCTGAGAGTTTTTTATGTGATTTTTTCATGTTCTTGCTTGCTGTGACATGTGAGAATAAATCTAGAGCCATCTTGGCCATCATCCACCCACGAGCAAGTTGTATTCACTAATTTTGGCTTTAGCCTGGTTTTGGTACACCTTTCCTTCAAACTAAAAATGTCTCAAATATGGCTATAATTTTCATGATCATTTATTGGAATAGGTTCTTGATATCCTAGAGTATATCACTGTAAAGTTTCATATCATTTGGATCTACGGATCAAAAGTTCTCTCGATTCTTAGTTTTTAAATCGTTCTGAAAACGTTATTCATTAGGCTGATTTTACTGTAGCAACGGTCAGACCACCTGGATCGGTCAGACCGCTATTTCTATACATGTTAGACCGCCAAGAAGTGGTTGCTTCAAGGTTTTATGTTCTTGAGCCATTTATCTTGAGTTTTTGGATGAAAACTCTATTTCCTGCAATTCTATAGTTGTGTGATAATAGCATCTTGAATACTTAAAGGGAAATTCGAGTTCGCACCTTTCATCCCCTACCCCCTCTGTTGTCATCCGGTCTAACAAAGGGTCTGAAACGGCGTTCATTAAAGGCAGAACATCTTGGAGGGTGTTGTCATGATTCTTGAAAATCTCCATGAATTAAGGACAAATATAAAGAATTAGGAGGGAATAATCTTGAAATTATATTTCGAGAAAGCATATGACAAGGTTAGCTGGGATTTCTTGAAAGAGGTGTTGCAAAGGAAAAGGATTTTGTCCAAAGTGGATCAGTTGGATTATGCTGACAGTGGAGTGTGGTAAACTAAGTATTAATATTAATAATTAACAAGGAGTACTTTAGAAGTTTCAAGGGTTTGAGACAAGGAGATCGATTGTCACCTATCTTATTTAATATTGTGCAGATGCTTTGGCAACTACGATTGATCATGCCAAGATGAATGGTACTCTGAGGGGTGGTTCCTCATCTTTTTTCCAGGAGGGGTGCCCCATTTACAATATGCAAATGATACTCTGTTGCTTGTAGAGAAAAAAGATGAGTAATAGAGAGAGAAAAAGATGAGTATGTAATAAATCTAAAGTTTATCATTTATTGTTTTGAAGTGATGTTAGGCTTGAAAATCAATTACCATAAGAGTGCAATTTTTGTTTTCAAGGAGATGAGGAGGGGCAGCAAAGAATAGCTAACATCCTGTGGAGGGAGATTGATCTTAACAAATTCTTACTTATCTAATGTTCCTAGTTACATTATGGGTTTCTATAAGCTTGCTGATACCCAACACAAAGAATTGGATAATATTAGGGCCATATTTTTTTGGCAAGGAGGGTCAGACAATTTCAATTATCATATGATAAACTGGGAGGCGATTTGTAGGCTGAAAGAGTTTGGAGGGTTGGGTATCATCAATACTCAGGTGATGAATACCTGTCTGCTTAATAAATGTATCTAGAAATTGGTTAGGACTCTGCTTGGTGTAAATTACTTTACAAGAAATATATGTCACACAAGGGCTTCTTTAGGTCGTCCCCTGAAGGTGGTTCTCAGTTCTGGAAAAGTCTACGTAAGGCTAAAAAAATGGTTCAAATGGGGTCCTATGAATAAAGTAGGTAATGGAGTAGTCCTGCTTGTTGGAAAGATGTGTAGCCTCTCAATGTCCCTTTGAAGATCCACTTCCCAGAACTCTCTATGATCTGTGGTGATCCTAATGTCTCGGTTGCAGACTATTTTCAAGAAGGGTCCTGGTCTATGGATTTTAGGAGTTTTGGGACTGAGGAAGTCAAATCCTGGGAGCAGTTACTACAACTCTTGGAGGGGGTTACTGTACAGGAGGCTGGAAGACATAGTTTGCTGCGGATTGGAAAAATGGCAAATATACTTCCTATAGGACCGGAAAGGTAATAGAGGGGGTGAATGGTACCGATTAAAATTTTTCTCTAAGTATTTTGTATTCTATTCTTAAATAACTATAGAATCACAAATTCACTACCAAAAATCCAAAGTTAATCACTCAAGAATACAAAATCTCAAATAACTTAGTTCCTGGAGGTCTGACCGCCAACCATAGAGCGGTCAGGCCTCTCCTTAACGGTCTGACCGCCAACCAAGGCACCTAACATCTCCCTGATGTGCAGGAAAGCACAACCAATATGTGAGGGGTAGAATATTGGGTTTAGTCCCACATTGTTTGTGGAAAAAGAAAAGGCACAACTTATAAATGTGAGGGAGACTCCACCTATTAGACTAGTCTTTTGGGGGGAGATTCATGTTTTTGCCACTCTTAAGATTGGTCAGTTACCTCTGTCACTTACATGTGGGACCGCCTGAGTCACTGACGATGGGCCAGGGTGGCAAATATGATGCCACTCACCTCATAAGGGTGGCAAAAGGTTAAATTATCCTCTTTTGGGGAAGAGAAAATCCAACACCACTTATAAGGTTGTTGCTTTAGGGGCTTGCATGTGGGTAGCTTGTGGGCTTAGGTGCGCAGCGTGCGCAGCCCATTTAAGACCTGTGACCCGGAGAGTAAAACCGGTTGAACCTTGCGGAGTGCTAGGATTCGGATCTAATAATGGTCTGACCTCTATTTAGGCGGTCTGACCGCTATGAACAGTATTTTCAGGCTTATAAACAGTAAAATCAGCACGGGTGCAAGATTTCAAATTCACGTAACTTTTGATTGGATGATAACTTTGTACGCACATTGCTTAAGGTCTCAAGAACATATTCCATTCATGGATCGCAAAAACCCATGCCAAAGTTCAAACCTTTTTAAGTTTTAAAAAGGTTGCACTCAAACCGAACAAAAACCAAAATCGATAATTAAGATATGTTCGTGGGCAGAGGATAGTTAAGATGGCTTTGGATATATTCTTATATGTTACAACAAGTAAGAACACCAAAAAATCACTCAAAATCCTCACATCAAGAAACCACTTGGAAGGTCAAAAACATGCAAAATCTGTGTTTCTTGATGAACTTGCTACCAATATGCCTAGATGGGTGAGGATGATTCCCAAAGTTCTCTCCGTCTCTTACATATTCTTGGCACAGCAAGATCAAGAAAGGGAAGGAGGAGAGAAAAACCAACCAAATCAAAAGCAAATCAAACAAGACAAGAAATAGACACGAGGATGATCAAAGATTGAATCTATTGCTACTTTAGGAGGAAAGTTTTACAGCTACTCTACCTTGGAGAATAGAAAACACACCACGTACTAAAAACCCTAACCCTAAAAAACAAAGCACAATAGAGGTAAGTTGGATGGTTAACCATATGTCACCATCCCAACCCTCTTTTATAGATGGACTAACCAGCCACATCCACCCCTTAATGAATACTATCTACTTAGCACAATAGGGGAAATCCAGTAACCCCACACACACGGATTTTACTCACACATGTTCACTTATGCACATTTTTCAAAGTGCATAAGGTCGAATACACTAAATCTTTAGCCTTGATCCATCTTGATCAAATCAGTGTCATCTTGACCTAAACCACTCTCTCAAGTGCCACACATGCGACGTGGTTTTGATCCATGGTAGTTTTCGGTATTTTGGCCAAACTACCAAAATATCATTCGTTGACCCGGTCATCACCATCCATTGCAAGCAATCGCCATGCTTGCCACATGTAGATGCACACTAGCTTCTCACGCATCGCCAAGTCTCTTTCGTCCCGGTTCCACTGAACCACGACTCACTTGGCTCGTCCAAGTTACATAGTACCATCCCGTCGTTCGAACTCGCCTTCCACATTTCTCGTCTTTCTCATGCCATGCTTGAGCTCACCGTATCACTCAGCATCCTCGATGGTTCTAAGCCTCAGCTCCTCCATGAGTCTAGCTCCAATTCTCGCCGTTGACCACAGTTGACTTCAAGCGACCCTGCACATCCAAAAACAAAGAAATCATTTTTGGACACAAGCTCTTCATAACTTGACCCACGTTAGCTATAACATAGCTCATGTAACTTAAAACCACTGACCATACTCACCAAAATCTATTTCTCAATTTAAAATCCACAAATATGAATTCTGGCTGAAAGTTCCCACCGGACATTCCTCTGCCGGTCAGACCGCCAACCCTCGAGCGGTCAGACCGCTGACACTAACTGGTCAGACTGATCCACCCAAGCGGTCTGACCACTGACACCAACCGGTCAGACCAGTGGCACAATGCCAGTCTGACTGACCTTCCTCTGACCGACCAGCAATAGTACCAATCAAATTTCCAAATCTCCCAAATTACGATGGTTCATCACATCAGAAAGTAGGATCTTCTCACATAGTCCTTCACTTGTAGATCTCTGTACAGATTTATAACTTGTGGAAGGGTTATAAGTTCAAGATTGAAGGATATCTGGAGGTGTAAACTACCTCTGAAGATCAAGATATTCCTATGGCAGAGTTTCTTAGACATGATACCTTCTACAGATCAGCTAAAGTAGAGGAACTGGCAGATTGATAGTAAATGTGCCTGATGGTATTTGGTTTCGGAGCAGTGGTGTGGACATTATGGAGTGTTCGGAACAAACTGGCTATGGAGGGAGTCGATCGGGTTAATCATCCTACTAATGTGCTTTTCAAATTGATTGGTTTCTTACAGAATGGAGACTCTTGCTGAAGGAGAAGGAGAAACGTCTAGTCAACCGATGCATTGAGCTTATCAGAAGGAAGGCTAGGACCGTGCGTGGAGGAAATCACTGGAGTCAATTGATGGTGCTGTTATCCTCTTTTGGTAGTCTACTTCGTTAGGCTGTAGTATGCTGAATGTGGCTTATTTCAGTTAGTTTCTTCAGTTAAGGGGCGAGTGTTGTAGTTGGTTTCTGAACTTCCTCTGTAACCTGTAAGCAGCTGTGCCTGCTGCTACGTTTGTCCCGTATTATGTATCCTCACTTTGGCTTTCAAATAAAGTTGGGATCTACCTTTTGTCTAAAAAAAGAGGAGGGGAGAGCTTTATTGCTTAAGAGGGAGTAGCACAGCCGTTACGTAAATAATCAACAATGCAAGCAGGGGGCTGTGCTAGGCTGACCATGTACTGCACCCCTGAAGTTCTATGTGCGGACTCACGAGCAACTCGATTTTGGTCGCTCCCCACAACGGTGAACTTCACATCCGAAAGTGCCGTAGACAACTTCTTGATCTCCAGTATGGTGTGCGTGATGGAGGAGTAACCAGCAATTGGCGCTGTCAGTTTCAAGAAAACCGATCGGCGGTCCATCTCGACAATCACCAACTCGTGTGCCCAATCAACAGCCAGACTTGCAGCTTCTCGACAAGCAAATGGCTCAACTTCTTCGACATCTGTCATGCCTCACCATACAACAAGAAGATAGGATAACCTGGGCATTCTCGTCTCTTGCAACCACACCGATATCAGCTTTGCCCGCTCGATGTACAAAGCTTCCATCTACCTTGGAGTTTAACCATCCGGTCTGGATCTCCGCAAGGTTGCACAAATTTTCAACTCCTTAATAGGCCGACTTTTCACACACATCATTGCCGACCCTTTCACCGTACGTTTCCCCTTCTCAATATAGCCCGTCTCACTTTGTCGGATTTGTATCAGTGAATTGGAATACTCTTCTTGGAGTTTCATTTGTAGAACAACAACATATCCTATGGACACGGGCACCTTTGTGCACCCCTGCACTGAGCGACTCAAGGGCATTTGATCGTCATCCAAGGCCCCAGATCCATGTGGGAAAATTTTATGAAAAACCGCCCACTTGCTCTCGGCATATTTGTGAAAACCCTGCTCGTCTCCTCCCTGAAACCAATCCCCCTATCCTTCACATGATGGCTCTCTCTCAGCGACCACCTCTCCATGCAGTGGTGACCTCTTCGTGTAGTGTAGCATCGAGCCTTCACCTAGGGCAAAGGTGTTCCCATTTGGTGCGGCGTCAAGCCTCCACCTGCGTGGTAACCATAAGCAACAACAACCACGGTTAACTCTGTGTGGCGGTGACAATGACTAGGACCCCGACAAGGCCGATAAGGGCGGCGGCGCCAGTGACTAGTTCCACAATGACCCTTTCTTGAATCCCTCTATCTATTCAGGCTTGTTTGGTGGACAAGCTCAAGGACACGTCCAGGGATCTCACCTAAACAATATCCCACATGGGGGCAAGTGAGTTCCACACTCTTCACGACACCATGACTAGCCTAACTATGCCACTACACTCCATCGACCACCTCCACGGTGGACAAGTAGTGTTTTGAATTTTTAGGGATCTTGCACTTGATAGTGCAAGTTTGAGTGATTTGGGTGTTCTCAAAATTACCAAGATGCAAATCACATGCAAAAAATATGTTGTGAAGCAAGAACTTGGTTGGAAGGCTGCCAAGGATTGTGCTGAATATTTGTCATTATCAAATTAATGGATGATCTAGCAAGTAGTTTTGGTAAGCCAGTGGTGCATCTACACGTGGCATGCATGGTGATTGCTTGCAATGTAAGATGAAGATTAAGTTAAGAAAGAGTATTTTGGTAAATTGATTAAAATACCAGAAACTATCTTGGATGAAAACCGTAACGCTTGAGCAGCACTTGGGAAAGCGGTTTACGTCAAGAAGAAGTTGTGAAGATCAAGTTAGAACAAAGGCTAAGAATTTAGCGGATTCGGACTTATGTGCTTTGAAAAACGTGCATAAATATCGTGTGTGAGTAAAACTCGTGTTGAGTGGGGTTTAACATGTTTCCCTGTATATGCTAAGTGGATAGTATCCACTAAGGGTTAGATAGGGCTGGCTAGCTTATCTATTTAACAGGTTGGAATGGAAACTTGCTAGTTAACCGTCCAACCATCCTCTCATGGAATTCATGAATTCTAAGGTTAGGGTTTGAAAGAAGTTGAGTGCCATAGTGTGTTCTCTTGTCCTCCAGATAAAGTGGTTATAGAACCTTCATCCTCAAGTAGCAATATATCAATCCTTCTTCATCTCCAATGGATTTATCTTATGTTGATTGATTGCTCTTGATTGGTTGGTTTTTGCTCTTTTCTCTTCTCTTCTTGATTTTTTTGTGCTAGGGACGTGTAAGAGATAGAGATGATATTTAAAATCAATCCCCACCTATCTAGGTACTTGGTTGGTAAGTTCATGAAGAAATCTGTTTTTTACTCTTTTTGGCACCTTCGAGTGATTTCTTAATACATCTATTTTTACCTCAATCTATTTGGTGTTTTTACTTGCTGTGATATGTGGAACCACATTTAGAGCTAGCTTGACCATCATTCACCCAGAAGCAAGTTATATTCACTGTTTTTAGTTTTTACCCGGTTATTGTGTAATCTTTCTTCAAATGGAAAAAGGTCAGAATTTTGCAAAGATTTTCTTGATTGTTGATTAGAATAAGTTTCTGATATCCTAGAGAAGAAAGCAAATTTCAAGTGATTTGAAGTTTTAGATTCAAAGTAAGCTCAATTTTAGGTTTTAGCCCGGTTTTGATGTAGCAAAGCTTGATGAACCAAAAGATTCTAATTTCGTAAGTACTTTCAAGATTTTTTTTGTTGGAATAAGTTCTGAAGGTCATGATCTAATCTTGGTTCAAGTTTTAAGTCTTTTGGATCAGCGGTTCAAAAATTTCATAAATTTTTAGATTTAAAATAGTGCTTTTTACTGTTCTCCGATTTGAAACAACTGTAGCAGCATGATTTTTTTAGATTTTTAACTTTTTGATTTTCATAGATTATTATAACTATATGAGAGAAGAATCATCGAATACTTCAGCAATAATATAAAAGGAAAACCACGGTGCTACCGTAGAAAGACAAAGCTGACAAATGTAACGCCTAGACCCCATCGAAAGGCAAAGCAGACAAATGTAACGCCTAGGCGTGCACGTGGCGCACCAACCACGTGTAGCCTAACATGCCCGCATGTGCGCGTTCGCAGGGTCCCGGCCCGTCCGTCCCCCTCCGTTCTGGCGTCCTGCATGCGCGCCTTCCCTTCTGCAACTTACAAAACTAAGGAACGCGAATCCCGACGTGCCGCGACGGGGTCGAGTACAACCTGGCTGGGCGCTGGCCTGCGCCTTCCCTCATCATCCATGTGTGTCAGTGTGTGGCATGCTCCCTCGATCTCCTCTAGTCGAGTCCTCTCCGCGTACGTCGAAGTCAAGTCGCCGTGGCTAAAAATTCGCGTCAAATTATGTGGCCGGAGCGGACGGGGAGCCCCTCATCCGCGCGCGGTGCGGCTGCGTACGGGGCCGGGAAGCACGGCGTTGTGGATAGGGTAATGCTTTACCGTTGTGGTCTCAGTCACCGTGCAGACATGAGCTATTTGCATCTCCGGCTTGCAGATGCTGAGACGCATGTTGCGAAACCTGGGCATAATTGGATTCCTCTGACCAAGTAATTTTAGGTTTAGCTTCATTTTACGCGAAATTTCTAAAATAGCCCTCTGACATGGAGCCATAGCGCAAAGGGAGATGGTGCGCCACCCCGCCTGGCACGCCCGCCTACCGCACGACGGAGGTGGCACACCCCCACCACACCAGTATTCTGGCTTTTTTAAATGCAAA
The DNA here is from genome assembly GCA_017311315.1 of Dendrocalamus latiflorus. NCBI lineage: Eukaryota > Viridiplantae > Streptophyta > Magnoliopsida > Poales > Poaceae > Dendrocalamus > Dendrocalamus latiflorus. The sequence continues at coordinate 26,197,087 of CM029663.1, forward strand.
TTGGTATTGAAATTTAAGGTTTTTTTTATTTTAGTAGCAATTTCAATTAAAAATTTAATTGAGAAAAACAAATAGTAATTTTTTTATTGATCATATGAAAGTAATTATGGGAAAATAAAGAGTAATTTTTATAGATAATATATATAGCAAATCTTATTTGTAGATTGTTATTCTTTCGAAATACAAGGGCAGACAATGCCAGTTGGTTGGTCCGTTTGTAATTTTCGTATTCTCAACGGTACAAAATCTGTTAGACTGGTAATAACATTTTGTCATCTTCGTATGTTGTTATAGTAGAAGAAATTTTTGAAAGAATTTTGTGGGGACAATTGAGGCGTCAATGACTCGTAAGTACGAAGGTAAGTGATAATGCGATGTAACGATTGATCCATTTATGATTTTCGTAGATTGTGAATGGTACAAAATATGTTAGATTCACAGTAACAGTTTGTGATCATTGTATATTGTTGTAGTGCAAAATATTATCTGAAAAATTTTGTGAGGATGATTGAAATTGCAATGATGGTAAGTACGAAGGTAAGTGATATTGACCACGCAAATAATTGAAAGCGAAAAGATGACGAGATTTGATGTTGCGAATTAAAATAGACTTTATAATAAAACTGAGAATAACAAGATGCACAGGGTTTGGTTATGTGCATAAGAAACATCATTATGCACGATGCAACAAGCCGAAGTACTCCTATGATACATATGCGGCTTTCTGGAATGGAAATAAATTCGACCTTCGGAGGACTAGTGTGGGACGGTCAGACCTACTGCAAAGACTTTTTCTTTCTTGCGAGCTCGACATTGAACTCGGTGCCCTCTTTGACCTTGGTCACCATTTCCATCTGTTGGACCGAAATGGCGACAGAAGGGGGGGGTGAATGTCGCTTTCTAAAACTTAAATTCGCCCCTCAAGTACCCACTCTTATACTTCTTCTCCAATAGCTATGGAAGCTATGAGGGTAGAAAATATGCACTACTAGAAGTCAAGGCAACAAGAAAAAACTAGATCCAGAAAGAAGCAGTCAAGAAAAATCAATTCAGAGCAAGTCTGACTGCAAGCGGTAGTACCGCTGAGACGAGCGGTAGTACCTCTGAGCGGTAGTACCTCTCGAGGAGCGGTAGTACCGCACGACGATCGGACTTGTCCGAACGTTTCTTCGCTGCCGATCAGACTGGTCCGAACAAAACCGGTAGTACCGCTAGGACGAGCGGTAGTACCTCTGAGCGGTAGTACCTCTCGAGGAGCAGTAGTACCTCTCGAGAAAAACAGCAAACAGGATTTTCAGGCTGGAACTTTGAGACTTCGGATTTTTGGCTAAAAAGAAGGTTTGCTCTCAATCTTTTTGATCCAAGGCCTTACTACAACATACTAAATAGTAAGGGGACCTTGGGAAACAAGAGAATCAAACCAAGAAGCAAGAATTTCAGATTATGGGTAAAAATCTGAATTTTTGCACAACCCGAGCCAAAAATCAAATTACTCCCCAACCGTTGATCCTTTGGCTATGAAATTTTGAGGGTAGCTAATTAATAGCCTCTGGACTCTTCATACCAAATTTCAAGCCATCTCAACAAGGGAATCAAGAACAGCACAAAAACCTAGGAAGGCAACACATGAACAGAGGAAGGCCAAAACTGAAATCTGAGAATCAAACTCGGTTTGCGCTTGGGATTAAATAGCCAAATGGCTTTTGAGCATCACCCATGTCATAGCAACCCATTTTGGCACTCTTCAGCAAGCAAGAACTCAAAACCAAAAATCTCAAGAATCAGGCAAGAAAAGCATCGAAGCAAAAACAGAAACAGAAGCACGGGAGAAACTTCAGATTTCATTCCAATCAACAGGAGATACAAGGAACTACGTCCCCATACGCATGGACATTAGGACATGAGGAATGATTACAAGTTGGATCACCTCTCCCTCTCCCTCTCCATCTCAAGAAACCCACTCTACATGGTTGGGAGGGGATGAACACACCTCCTACACAGAACACATCGAAGGGGACAAGCAGGGAGCACACCTCTGCCTCCTCCACCCACTCTCAACAACTAAAGCCTAAAGCCAAAACAACCACTAAAGCCTATTTTGACTAAAGGAAACCCTAAAAACCCATGAAGTGCTCAAGTGGGCATGCAGCCCTCTCCACCTATTTATAGCCTCATGGCTAACGGGTCTCCGCCCCGTTACGCCCGCTAAGTCCAACGGAGCCCGCTCCCGCTTGTGCAGCCATGCGAATTTCCCGATTCGCCCCTCGTGCACCTTCCGGGAAGCTTCCGCGCTCCTTGCCTCGCACGCCTCGCAACCACCTCGAGTCCACGTCGTCTTCGACACATCCCGACCGTTCTGACCTCAGCGTCACCTGCGCCTAGTCCGGTCCACCGTGTCTCACCATGACTCCACTCGACGTCCTGCAGTCACACAGACAAGAAAACACGTCAAATAGCACCGCTCGATACATGAAAGCACAACTTCCATCACACTTACCACAGATGAAGTCCAAACCTGTCGAAAACAAGAATAGGCGTCCTAAACCCATACGACCAAGTTTGACCAAAGTCCGACCTAGCCCATTGCACCCTGCAACGACATGGTCCGACCACACAATCCAAACTCGACTATCCTAAACCATTGTCAATTACTCATCATTCACATGGAGTCAGGACCACATGGTCTCTCACCATCTTTTTCCCGCAGTCCCTCTCGCAAGCCTCACGCTCCCTATGCGTGCACGCCTCGAGACGAGTTTTCGTCTCTCGATGCATACGCTTGGTTTGCTCGTCGTTGCAGTGCTCCTCCTCCAGATCTCGTAGGCCCTTTTGACATTCCACTCCTCATAGTCGAGAGTCCATTAGTCATGTGGGTGGATCTCTAGGTCGATCCACTTGCGGTAGCCACATAGCAGTTCTGGGGACTATGGGTGGACGAGAGATGTTGTTAGTGCATACTTTGAAAGATAAATAGTAGGAATACACACTGTACCTGGTCCTTACCGGCTAAACGACGGTCGGGATAGTCACAGGAGTAGTTCACGCAACCCTAGTAATACATGCCTAGGCTGAGCCATTGCTTAGACTTGAAGAATTTGTATAGGTCCCTGCACCAACAGAGGGGCGATGTCTCCCCCTCAGACGGGAGTTGTGGTGAACACTCGGTTGGAACATTCAGGATTAATATGCTTCTACGGGGGACATCATTGTGGGGGTGTGACCTCGTGGCACACTCCGCTTGTTTGGCCCGGGCCGCAGCAGCCCTTGCTTGTTCGTCGCGAGTTGCAGTAGACTTTGCTAGGTCACAAGTCTCCTCCCACTACTTCATCATCATGTTCCGTTGCTTCTTCTACCACTTGTCCATCCCGACATGATGAAGCAAGCTCTCGTATAGTGTTGAGTTTGGTTGTGTAGTGTTCTCTCTTAAACCTATTCCACCTTATTTTATAAGCCAAAGGGTTAGCATGGTATGGTTAATTTCATGTGAGTAGCCTACGACGCAGAGTGTTGCCTTGTCTTTCTAAAAAGTACTTGGCGAGGCAGAGTGTTGTCACTGCGCAAAGCTGTCCCCTGTGATCTTGTCACCGCGCAAAGCTGCCTTCGTCTGGTCTTGTCACTACGCAAAGCTACCCCCGTCTGGTCTTATCACTGTGCAAAGCTGCCTCCTTTGGTCTTCTCACTACGCAAAACTTTCCCTGTCTGGTCTTGTCACTGTGCAAAGCTTCCCTGTCTAGTCATGTCGCTACACAAAGCTGTCTCCTTTAGTCTTATCACTGTGCAAAGTTGTCCCTTTGGTCTTGTTATTGCGCAAATATGCCCCGTCTGGTCTTGTCTCTACGTAAAGCTGCCCCTATTTGGTCTTGTCACTGCGCAAAGTTATGTCAATTGGTCTTGTCAATGCGCAAAGCTGCATTGTTTGGTCTTGTCACTGCACAAAAATGCACCGTTTGGTCTTATCACTGCACAAAGCCACCCCGTCTGGTCTTGTCATTGCTCAAAGCTGTCCCATTTGCTATAAAATGCATGCCCCACCCTATGAAAGTAGGAGCACTCGACCCTGTAAACTGTACAAAGAACTACCTTCTCTGTTGTACAGTAACATACCATGGTAGATGCTGAGGGGCCAGTCGGAGTAGGGTCGCCAAAGGAAAACCTTCCCCTAAAGAGGAGGAAGGACATCGGCCCTAACTACCACTTGATGCCAAATAGGCATGCTCAACCAGTATAGCCGAAATGCAGACACTAGGAGGACACGGTCATGCAGGTCGTGAAAGGCCATTTCAATGGTGGTGATATTTCTTCCAATGCCCACACTTCGGGGTACAATTTGCTAATAATTTATTTTCTCTTACTACTAATAGAGTTTCCATGTTAACCGTCCTTTCTAGTAGAAAGCAAAATGTGACTTCGTCCGCTGGATCGATCTTTCCCATGAAAGCTGTATTGTAAGGTATGTGGATACATTGTGGGAGCGAATCTTAGAGTTCGAGATGCAGATCGACAGTCTCAATGAGGAGAACGATGATATCCGCCAACAGATGCAGCGCGAGAGGGACAATGAGGAGGTTGTCAACAAAGAAAGTTCGTATGATCCCACATGCTGCTGCATGAACCCTAACAGCAAATGTGTGTGCCACTACAACAATGACCAGCCACGTTTGAGGCAGCCCCCTTTGCAACACTCCATGTGGATAGCGCGAGATACCTTCTACCAGTAAGCACGTATTGTTCTGATAGATTGGAGAGTATGATTAATTTAATATTGTGTGTTATTGTCATTCTTGTGTTTGTTGTTGTGTTCAAGGTGTAGCATTGGGAGTATTGTTTTGCTTCACACTGTTATCTATATTTCTTTGTATAATTTATGTATGTGCAATGCATATCCTATTTGGTGTTGTCAGTGCATAAGGCCGTCTCATTTGGTCTTATCGGTGCGTAAGGCTGCCACGAACTTGAACTATCTATAGTCACTCGTACTAATCATTATCTGTCTTCCAGTACAGATGGGAAAATACCATTTTGCCCTCGCACTCAGGCTATAAAAGGGAGCCATTCCTTAGCTACTCCCCTGCATTATTCTCCTTCACCTCCTAAAGTATTTCTTCCCAATCTCTTTACCTTGCTTTGGTTCTCCCTCCCCCAGACGTCGAGATGAGTCAACTCAGCGCCTCTTCATCGGCACCCGCAGTGATTTGCCTGAAGTGCAACATGCTTGTGAGATGTAAGACCTCACAGACGGTCGTGAATCCTGGATGGCACTACTACAAGTGCCCCTTTTCACTCGGTGAGTCAGCTTGTTTTGAGTTGGTTCATATTGTTCAGCATATATTACAAAACTTTCTTCTCATGGAATTGTAAGATGGCCTAGACAGTTACTGATTCTGAGTGTGGGAGGATGAAATGGGCACTAAGCCCAACATTGTTCCACAAGACAGAGTTGTCATGGGGGTAAGCGACCCCATGGAGATGCGGCGTCATTTTGATAGACTGGAATAGAAGATTAACTTAATGTTGTGTGCTATTTTCTTTCTTGTATTTATTGTTATCATGAAGGTATAGTGCTCGAAGTGTTGTTTTCATTCATAATGGTACCTGTAGTGCTTTGTGTGATATATGTATATATAATGCATGTTGTTACTGATTCAATGTATTCACATCGTAGTAACTTATTTTTTTGTCCGTGAATGGTTGACTGCATTATGCAAGGATGAAGTGCAATTTCGTTGATACATTTTCGATTTCGTGAGGCAGCGGGCCTGAGGTGGTATCGTCATGTCATTTTATGCATGCGATCGTCATTTCATGTGCGTGGCCGGGGAAGCGGAATTCTCACTTCATGAGGTCAGGTCCGTGTGGAATCTTTATGCGTGGATGGAGGCACCCACTTCTTGTGGTCGGGGAGCACTGGTATCAAGTTATTCAGAAAAATACTCAGCGACTTAGCAAAAAAATCTAGAAGATATGCAGTAGCATCTTTAAGATTAAAAATACAAGAATTATAGAATAACAAGATATGTATTTCATCCAAAAGATATATCTGGCAACCATTTCAACATACACACCAATCTGCAGGTGAGAAGTTTAAAAAAGCTAAAAGAGCATGCCAGTTCTCATCATTTAAAACATACACACCAATCAATTGCATCCAAAAGATAATCTATCAACCATTAAAAACATCATACTACATATACTTTCAACAAAAAGTAGCAATGATTGACCTAGTTGATTGCTCTGATTATTGCATGGCACCATAGAAATCTATCTCTGATTCTTGAACATGCAACATCGCTACAGGGGAATGATATGTTGAACACTATGGTGTGTTGCTTAAGCTGGGTCTATTTGGGCAATTGCTGAGAGTGTTCCCAACCATCTTGCACAGTCTACATCTCGGACGCCTTACCTGTTCACCACACTGGCTTTCATCCATGTCATTATGGGTGTGGTGGGACTGTCGTCTTCCACGGCCGACATGCTTTAGCGCGTCATTTAGCACCCACGGCACCTCCACTACCCAAACGTCCTTGTAGTGCACATCCAGCTCGTATGAGTTGAACTGCGCACTCCAAGTGCTATATATGTGGTGCATGTTGTAGTACTCCATGATGTACGGCACCAAGCCTACCGCCACGCCGCTCAGGCCACGTACACATAGGAGCAAGCTTGTGAAGAAGCTGCGGTTTGTTGCACATGCATGATGCTTCATCATCGATCATTCATACTTGTTTGCACTCCCCTCTGGCATGACCCATAACACACTTTTCCCTCAGACGAATCTCAAACTTCTTCCTTATATCATACAAGAGCCTGGCAGTGTGCAAATAAGCCTTTATCATCTTCAGGTCCATATATGCCTGCAAAACATTGGAGAATTGCTTGCCTTCATCCATATGCTTCTTGCTCATCAGGACTCTGTTTACGAAGTACCAGACGGTGCGGTTCTAGCCCTCATCAACGATCGCGGTGATCAGTAGGGAGAGCACACCCTTCAGGACATCATTGTACACCTCGAACATATTTGTCATCATGATTCCGTACCTTACACCACCGGTGTCATGTAGCAAAGACCGCTTCTCCAAGTCTAACGCATGTGTCTTAACCCACTGCGAGAACTCCCCAGCTCTCACAGAACTGCCCGCTGCTACCCCTAGTTTGCCATCCTGTCAGTGCACAACATGCTTGTTGGTGTCCTCATCGAGCTATCTCTACACGGAATCAAACTTCTGCCTTTGGTTCTGCATGCAGAGCTTCTTGAATGTCTTCATCAGCTCCTTGCTTCAAAATCTTCTATGGAAGTTCGCTGTGAGATGCCTCATGCACCAACGGTTCCTCAAGTCGTTCCACATGAATAGGGGTTGTGTCCCGTTCTGCATCGTGCTCATCGTGGACAGCAACCCAGCATTGCGGTCCAAGATGACACACACATCCGCACAGTCTTGAACCACCACCTGCTTCACATTGATCAGGAACACAACTAGCTCTCCATGTTCTTGCTCTCCATAATTGCAAATGCCACGGGGAGTAACTGGTCATTGGTATTGGCTTCAACCTCAGTCAGGATGGTGCTCTTATACTTCCCGGATAGGAAGGTGCCATCCATCGATAGTATGGGACGGCAAAATTTGAACCTGTCGATCACATGACCAAAGGCCTAAAACACTCTATCAAGAATGAAGCAATTTGGACCCTTCATGGGATGTGGTCGCTCCACCTTATTATGTATGTCTCAGGATTTGATTTTGCTATTTGATGAAGCAATCTTAGGACTATGTCATACACCTCTTTGTATGTGTCGTACATATGATTCAGGATCTTCCTTTTAGCCCGTTAGACCTTCTTGTAGCTAACCTCAAAGCCCACCATGTTGACAGCATCTGTCTGGAGAAGTTTTAATAAAATGAAAACATAAGTGGTTACCAGATGGCTAATCAAGCTGGCAACATACAAGGATGTCAAGTTGTGGTGTCTTTGGAGTGGCTCAGTAATCTCACATGTGTGATCCATCAACACCGAGATCCGAAAGTCTGTGACCCCACCCTTTGACCGCTAGGCATGGACCTTTCTAGGGAAGGATCCGTCCACACACTTCACAATACAGGTGTCAGAGTTCGACTTGCGCACCCTATATGTCTGGCTAATAGCCACGGCATATCTGGCAATAGCCTGTTGGGCAACGCTCTCATTAGGGAAGTGCTTCCTTAAGAATGGAGTGTCTTTATTGAAGCCCCAGTGTGCATCCTCTAGTTGTGGCAGAACCAACGATACCATCGCGATGTCGTCCAACCCATAGCAGACAAAAGTGCCATCGGTGGTAACAACACCACCAACTACACCTCCCCGCAGCAGCTCCTCCATCTCCCTTGTCTTCAGAACTAGATGTTTTCACGTCCTCCTGCTCCTCCTCACTCTCTACTTCTTCCACCTGGTTGGCCAGGTACTTATGGCATTCAATACGGGCTGCCCACCATCCCTACATACCTTCATTGGGCTCAAAATTTTCGGCACGCCTCCTCAGGTCTTCATCACCCACCGTCTCGCTCGCATCTCCACTAGCAGCCCCATCTTCATCATCACCGGAGACCAACCCAGGCGCTACATCAGTAGCGCCTGCATCGGAACCAGGCATGCCGAATGACTGTCCACTCCACGAACTGAACATACACCGTTGGTCTACCATATATCGCAGCAGCAAGGTTGCACACAGCCTCCATGTAACTAGCCCATGACTCATCGCTTGTCACCTTCAAAAGTTTCCATGAGGTCTCCCTTTGACCACCCAACAATGAGATGTACAACGCTTCAATGTGCAGCATGTTCCTTGCAATGGCGTGATCGAACGTGGAATGGACGCACCTCCTGAGCTCCAAGAGGCCCATGTCCTTTACACTAGGCGCCGGATTACGGTCTAGTCACAATTGGATAGGTTCACCCCGTACGGTCCGTCACGTATGATACCATACCCGTGGAACACGAACATATCCTGAATGCCCGCCATGGTGTACCTACAAAATTTTCAGAGTGTGTAATGTTAAGTTACAGATCTTCTCAATATTCTTAGCACCGCTAGACTAAACATATCACGCATGTACCACCCTACAATTCATAAATTATTGCTAGTGCATTATATTTATAAGCGGACAACTACAATGATATTCAATTTTTAACACAATGGTAATATACAAAAATCTGCACAAAGCACAACAATTTAACCAAAAAATGCATGTCTAACAGTTTCTGCATAACATTATACAAAATGCATACTAACTTTTTCCAAATGTAGAAAAAATACAATATTGTTCCCATGCAAACAAAATAACCTACGTATCAACTATGGCGTTCATATAATTACCATGACTAATAAGCCATTAACGACACCAACAACGCTGCTTCTTCGACGTTAACTAAGGTCACTGACTAGTTACAAAAGGCTAACTACTGTCTTTTCATACTAACAAACTATCATTTTTCTAATTACATGCTAATCACGTTGCTAAAAAACTTACAGCATGTTGACGAAAATTACCTCTTTTGGATGCTCCAAAGCCGATCTACATCTTTTCCAACTGCACAAACTTCAAACTCAAATTCAAAACAACTAAAAAATTGGATGCTTTCACAGCTTACTTCGTCTCTCGGTTCTTTGTTCTTAGTTGGAGTAAAATGAAATAGCGTTGTGGTGTATTCCAGAGAATGAATCCTCCTTTTTTATCATGCAACCAGCGAGGAGAAAGGGCTGGGCAGACAGGAGGTGCCATGTGCGATGCACACGAGGAGGGAGGGCGGCCAGCCGACCAGCTGGCGAGGGGTGCCTTGTGCAAGGAGGGGGGTGCCAGCCCTACGGGTGTGCGGGCGACGCGCCAGACCAAGTTGGCGTGGAGGAGGAGCGCGCTAGACCAAGTTGGCGTGGAGGGAGAGCGCGCCAGCTTGCTAGCACGGTGGAGGACTGCGTCAGCTAGCCGGCATGGTAAGGCGGCGCGCTAGGTGGCTTTGTGCAGGGTGGGAGCGTGCCAGAAGACCAAATTGACATTCTACCCAAAAGATCAGTCTGGGGTTTCTACGGGTGAGGGACTAGTTATGCCCAACTTTCGCATGTTGCAGCTGGCGCCACACTCATGCAGTAGGGCTCTTTGTGTGTTGATTTTGATGTATGCCTCCTCGCTTATGGACTGGTCGGCGTACAGGAATATCAGGTACAAGTAGTATCTGTAAATCGTAGCAGGTAGTACAACTAAAAAGCTGATATATCAGATCAACGCGGAGGAAAATGCATGGCAGAATCTCCCACGTACAACATTGGCCAACACCCCTTTGCAACACGTAGCAAGTTGACCATAGGCTTAACAGGCTAGCTAGTACTGAACGCCAGATGCACTGAACGCCCCCACGCGCGCCCACATGCACCTGCCACCCCCGTTCCCACCCCAACAAAACGCCGTTACAGCAAAGCTACTCTAGCTCAGCCGCGCGCCGTAAACTTCTCGCCACCCTCTTTGCCGCGGGATCCGGATGGTCTGACTTACGCGTGACTTTACTTTCTAGTTAGAGCATGTCCATACAGGCGTTTAGAGAGATACTTAGTAATAAAAAACTGATTTTTCTTACCACATAGGATAGATAAGGTGCTTATTTTGAAGCATCGATGCTTAAATAAGTACCGGTGCTTAGTAAGTATTTATGTGTATAACTATATCTATTAATAGATAATATAGCATCTAAGCACCTAGAAAGAGATGCTTGTATTGGAGGAAATAACTTTTGCATGGATGCTTGATGATGTAGTTATATTCTCTCTCTTTAAGCATTCATATATAAGCATCTTGTATTATGCATGCTCTTATCTGATAAAAAAAAGGCAAATGTTAAGATTGTATTGGCGCTGCAGCAAAAACAACCATAGCAAGCCCTATATCAAAAGGTACTGTAGCTGTGGTGCTGTAAAGACCCTACTGTAGTATACAGTCTAGGCTATCTATTTTTACAGTCTAGGCTACCTATTTTTGCATCGATGGCTGAGATTAGAGCGAAGGCATGGTTAGCTCCCTGACTTTGCGGGGTATCTCAGTCCTTTGCCGCGCGCGCGGATGCATGATATATAGGCACTGCACGCACACATGGCCACTCGCGCTCGCACCACGCAGAAAGACGCACCAAGGCAGCAGGTTTGTTGATTACTCATCACTCATCAGCCGTCGATCCCCCACCACCATCGATCTCTAGCCTCGCCATGGACCACCATGTCCTGGCCTTAGATGAGGTCGACGAGACCATGCAGCAGCAGATCGTGCGCGAGCGCGGCCAGCGCATCAAGGAGGCAGCGGAGCTCGGGCTCGTGCGCTCGTCGCGCGGCCGGCACTGGGGCCGCGCGCTGGGCCGGCGCGCCCTCGTGTCCCGGAAGGATCCCTCGTTGGTGCCGCCGACGCTAGCGTCGGCTGGCGAGGAGGCGAAGCAGGGGAAGACGTTGGACGGAGAAGCGGAGGAGGTGGTGGAGGAGAAGGTGACGCTGCTGCGGCAGCTGGTGCCGGGAGGCGACGAGATGGCGGTGGAGCGGCTGCTGGAGGAGACGGCCGACTACATCGCCGCGCTGCGGGAGCAGGTCGGCGTCATGCGCTCGCTCGCCTGCCTGCTATCCGGCCTCGACGCGCTGCCGGAGAAGGAAGCGCCCGCCACGCCGGAGAAGCCTGTATGAGAAGTTCGCTTTTCTCTGGCCTTGTGCGTTCGATCTGTCGTGAGTTTCTTTCGTTCCTTTTCCATCACTTGTTTTCGTTTAGTTCTTCTTTTTGGTGAGCTGGGACTGGGAAGCACATGTATAGGAGACAAGGAAGTTTCATCTTGCAAGTAGAGTTAGTGCGAGTTTTGTCAGTTTTTATTTCCACCTCTGTGTTGTTGGGAGCACTCATGCAGCTGTTCGAAGCAGACTGGACTCGGAGTTGTGCTGTTTTGCTGAGGCCAAAAGTAACATTTGCAAAGGGCAACGTACTACTGAAGAGAAAAGGAGCAATGGAGCACGCTCGTCCTAACGTTCTACTGAAGAGAAAAGGAGCGATGTGAGCATGTGGCTCGTGTTGGTATGCATGGTAGTAGGAGTACTTTTCCATGGTCGATGTTTTCGAGATGCTTTTCCCATGTGGGGAGCGTGATCGTAGGCTAGAGTGATCACGCATTGGTAATTTGAGATGATGCAGGATCTTTTTAATTCAGCTCAAAATCGCAATGGAGAAACAGTAGTACTAGTATATATATACTTGTACTGTGTTGCAAGCTGTACTGCTGCTCCCTCGATTCTCTTGGATTCTCGCATACCCTCTGAGAGGCACGAAGACATCAATGCACAGAGAATGAACTTTCGGTTGGTCGAGCACAGCGACGTATCAAACCAGAGTGCATCGATCAATCGCAGTTATGTAGGGATCGCTCGATCCCCTGCAAATAATGTCGCGATTAAAATTGTGAAATTCATGGAGACAGGTTGTTCAGAAAAGCTTAATTTCATGGCTGCGGTATTTACAGATGTTTGGACGGTCTAGATTACCTCTCGCCGAACATTTTCCCCTGTGTAGTGTAACCTTGACCAACAACCACGAAAAAAGCGTTGAAAGTGCCGCGAGTCTCCCAGATTCAGGGGCTCAATTTTTAATTTCCCAGGTCAAAGTCAAAGCTTTATCACGATTTATCTCCATGTTGAGCAATCTTCTGGGTTACGCTGATAAACGGAACCATTCCTCAATTCAGTTGGTGCTTCAAGCAACATGCTAGCGTGTATATTCCCTAGCAGAAGAGGGGTATTGGGCCTGTATTCTCTACCCAGGGAAGCAAATCCCCATGGGTATTTTTTTGGGACAGTTATCCGTATTATTCAATTATTATATTCGTTAGGATATAAATACGGTATAGATTTTTTCATCCGATTAATAATTTCTCTCCAATTCATATTCGAATTTGTATAAAAAATATGGATACGAAAATGGTATAGACTTTTACCATCCGAAATACTATTTTATCCAGACTATTTGTATCCATATTCATATTTGGTGAATCAATATGCATATTTTATTACAATATAACTATTTAGATGGACAAGTCTTTTTAAAATTCAATATGAACTTGTGTTTCTTTAATTGAAGTAAATGAATTAGAATGATTAAGCGTGATTGTGCTAGGATAAAATGTTATTAATATCTTCATACTACATAAGTTACGAGGATATCCGGATCCAATCGAATTGAGTAGATATTCGATTCGAATTCGTATTTGTTACATACTCTATTCTTATTTGAGAATATTCAAATTTGTTTTTGTATTCATTTATAAAATACAAATACAAATGTGGTAAAGGCACTATCGATTTGTATTCGGTCCGTTTCCACCCCTAGGAGGGTTTTGAGAGCATATGGAATCCCTCTCAACCCCAGGGGAAATATTACTGCTCGGGAAAAATTCTCTATTGTCGTTTGGAAAGGATAGGGATAAAAATCCTGGTCAAAAAAATAAAAACTTTTAGCATGTTTAGCTGGCATTACTTGCATATATAGCTGTAGTCATATATAACATACAGGCACATCAAAATCATCTATAGCATCCATGCATCCACACATCACATAGGATTCAAATATTACATGAACCAACTCATGCAAAAGTAATTTGTCAAATATTCCACACATCAGAGAGTCACTTGCAAAGTACCATTCCAAATCTCACAAACCTCACATCACATCACAAGATGGACAATGCAAAACACACAAGTAAACAAACAAAAGAGATCCAGAAGGAAGCGTATTTTTGTTCAGCCATTGATAGTTGGCACCATCCACTGAGATATGAGATTTAGAACAAGCACATCCTAGAAACCTGAAAGGGAGGGACTAGCTAGAATTGAACTATAGGCACCATCCGAACACCACGAAGGAACAGCAACAAAGGTCCGGTTAGATAGGCAGACTGACTTCCCCACTGCAGCTTGGTGAGAGATTCACCACTCATCTCCTTGGGCAAACAGTTTCAGACATTTGTATCAGTGAGGTTTCAACCAGAATTCAGAATACAAGTTAGCAGCAGTGAGATGCTTTGATTCTAAACACAATGGCAGGTACACTCTGCTAGAATTTGGTAAAACTCATTGAAAAAAATTAAAAGGAAACTATGGAATTTCTAATAAAAGGCTTAGTTTGAACACCGGTCTAAACTTCAATCAAAGCTTGAGGATTTATTATCTCATTTGACAAGCTCAGTGAGCACGAATGAAACAATGACTTTAGCTAACATTTGCTTGAGCAAAGTATGAAGAGTACAAAACTATCCTATTTGACAGGCTAAAGATACATCTTAATTTGTTTAACCAACATATTTCTGGAAATGATGGGAAATGACTTAACAGATTATTTCTTTTTTATTAACAGTATACTACCAAATAACTTCAAAACTCAAACTGTAATCACAGTGAATGCCAATTGCCAACAATTACCAATGGGTCATGACCGAACATGATACTCCAGCCATTTTCCAAAACTAGCAATTGGATATATACAACCTATTCCAGAATGAAAACTAGTGCCTATGGTGTGCGTCCTAGCATATTCAGCGGTCAACTGCGATCATACAAGTATGACATAATTGCATTATAATTCATTCATAGCAGAACAGAACAAACCAAAAAATTATGCAGGCTATAAATTTCACTCTTTAGCTAAAACCGACTTTATATGTAGAAGCGTAAATCAAATCAGTTTTGCATATTTAAGGCATAAATCAACTAACTTCACCTAAGTACGCCAACACCTGGAGTTTATGTTAAGGTTGGAATCTTAAGGTGACAAGTAATTAATTCAATTTTAATGAATATAAATTGCAAGTATATAAATTGGGCATAAGAAAGAAAACCACAATTTAACATGGTTCTTTTTTACCGTGGTATTCGGAAAATTACCGGTCTCTCCTAGTCCACATTGAGGTACTTTCTGGTCTCTCCTAGTCCACATTGAGGTAAACCTAATTAGATCGACTCCACGAATTAAGTCAATCACCTCAATTCCAGTAATGGTAGCTCTTTCTCCCTCTGGGTAAATGAGCTCCAACCTTCACAACAACACTGGGCCTTTTCACAAGCTTTTTTAAAAAGATCACTGGGTAAGATGCCTCCAAGGCCGTCTAAGAGTCAACAACCTTAAATAGTAATAAGTTGAGCCTCTTACTTGACTCTCACCACATGCAACAAATGCACAAGCTCAATATGGATATGCAATCCACCTCTAGATGCAACACATATAACTAGAGACCTCTCTCCTTACTCATAAAGTGTAACATATGCATAATTTAGAGAAGAAACTCATATTAGCTCAAGAATGATGAAATGAGTGTAGCAACACAGCCAACACTTGCATCATCCATCTCCCAATCGGCCAAGGGGGTATGCAAGCCCCCACCTCAAAAACGTTGGGGTAAAATCTGCAGGATGCCGGTAATGTCGCATGCAAATGACCGATACTACTGCAACCTCTGCAATGTCTACAAAACTAGCAGTTAAGTCTCGGCCGATCTAACTGTCCTCATAGGGACCGGTCAAACTGCACATTAGTCGAACCGCCACACATGCCTATTAGACTACACTGACCAAAGCTAGAAAAAGAAGCTCTCTGGAAAATAACTACTGACAATAAATGCTCGGTAGTACCTCAAGTTGGTCATACCGCACCAGTCTAACCGCTTGCCATGAGCCAGTCTAACAGCCAATAAATGGTCGGTCAAACCACCCCAGTCATACTGCAACACTCAGACCGGTCATACCGTAGGCCAGTTCGATTGCTCACACTGTTCATGCCGTGCCAACCCGGCTCGCCACATGTTAGGCTTGTGCCGTGCTTGGACTTTCTTGGGCCGACCGGGCCTCGGGCTGGCCCGAAAAAGCCAGCCTCAACTCTCGGGTCTAGGTGTGGCCATGTATGTATCGTGGCGCATAGCATATGCAACTTCGAAATAGACATAGAGCATAGTCTTGCTCGCATCATTAGTGTGGTTAGTGGCTTCGTCTACTAGTTTGAGATGGCCAGTGGTGGATCCATGATTTCGCCGTGCCCTCAGCTGAACTCTAAATGGCTAATAGCTTAGAAGTAATGTTAATTTATACTCACACAATGGCGTAACAAAAGCATATTGCAAATGCATCATTGACATGAAACTTTAGCTCAATACTTCATACAACATAATAAGAAAAACATGGCAAAACACAAGGATACCAACATGGCAAAACATAAGGATACCAACATGGCAAAACACAAGGATACCGTGATACAATATTTTTCAAAAACAAAGATACGACAATACGGTAAGTATATATGTATTTAAAAATTAAAAAATATAGACAGGCTACGAGGGAGCGAGAAACTAATATCACCTTGATGAATACTATATATATTCCATTATTCCTTACCTCTCTCAGTCGCTACTTTCAGTTATGGACTACATAATTAACATTGTTCATGAATCCCAATCACCAAATATGAACATCTATAGATAATTTGTGATATGACAATATAGACACCTAGCACAAAATCATTCACAACAAAACATCATCATTTTATTTTTCACAAGATGGATCCTATCTATACAAAAAGTAAAGCGTATAATTTACCTATTTGTTCAACAGTTGATCAGATAAAAGTAACAAGGTAGTCATTCAAAATATGGAAATTATGAAGAGGTTGCAGCGCAGTTTGTGTATGGTATGCTCATGTAAAAAAGTAGTACTACAATTTTGTGAAGCAACAAGAGCAAAAGAACCAACCCTAAAGACCATGAATGCTAGACAATTCAAATGTATTAGTGTGCAATATTAACACAACAGAAGTGGCTTCAAAGGAAAACCTTATAAATTCTGTTATTCAAATATGGTAACTCTCCAAGTTGTTATTTTGTATTTCTAAATATTCTAACTCCTACAATAAACACAAATAACTTTGGATCAACAGATACACGCCCAAGTAACCATGGATCAACTAGTGTTATATGTGCTTTCGTTCAAGTTTCTTTCCATCTAAGGTGAATACAGAAAAGCAAGAGAAACATACTTAGTTTCTAGTTAATCTGGCCTTAGCAACTAGAGGCTAATGATGATCCTAGACCAACTATGCCAAAGGAAATTGAATCCAAATGCACCTAGCTACTTACTTGCAGTACAAATCACCTCCAAGACAGAACCTGCTTTTCCAGATTGCCATTGGCCTTCACTATACAGGCATACTTCTCCTGCAAATAAGACCATTATGATCATATGTACATCACCAGGTGCAGCTATACACCCACACTAAAATACTCCATAGAAAAAATGGTAAACTTGTCATTCTTCAGGTTTTTCCAAAACTACATGAAAGAGACTTGCATGCATTCAGATTAATACTATCTATGTGTAAAAATTCTTCCAGCTGGTCGAGCTGGAAATACATAAGTCACTGACAGGGTACAACCATCAATCATCATCCCCAAGATTATCTGGTGCAGGATCAACAGAAAGATGTCGATATTGGCAACTTAGAATGGCAGAACAGCCCCAAATGTAACAACTTCAAAATCAATAATCGGCATGTGTCAAATGGTAACAAGAGCAACTAAAATGGTTCATGCTTTGTGTTCGCTGAAATTGAATTGGTATTTTGAAGTTATAAATTAGTAACAAAGCTACCATCTAGATTCCAACAGAAGGCCAAAAGCAAAGGCGAATTACAAACTATTGGACATTCAAAATAAATAATGATAGCTTGTGAAACCATAGTTATCAGCTGTGAACAAGCATGCAGCTCACTGAGTCAGTGTAGCCATTTGTATATGCACAACCTGTCCAGAAATGTATAAAATGAAGGCTTGCTTGCTCAAACATATCTCTGGAGGTCTGGCCATTCGAAGTTGCGTACAAGATTTCCAGAGCTCAGGAAAAAAGGTCCATTCCCACATAATTAACAAGTAGGAAGTAGCAGTCCAGATCCAGTAGTCCACAATGGAGAAAGAAATCGACCTTGGAGGATGGAGGCGGTTGGGGAGGGGGCGGCGCCGCGGCGGAGGGGGCCGGGCAGCGGCGTAGTGCAAGGAAGCTGGTTGGGAGAGCGGCGTGGCACGAAGCTAGCCGGAACCCGAGAGGGCGGTGCGGCGCGAGGAAGCTGGCCAGGAGGGCGAGACGCAGCCACGGGGTCCTCCGGTCCGTCGGCAGCGACGCTACCGTCCGGGAGATTGGGAGGACCGGTGGAGAATAGGCCGGGCTGCCGAGAGTAATATGGATTGAATTACTGCCAAGCTCGGCTACATATATCTAGACTATAACAATTTTTGGATGCCTGGAGCTGAAGACTTGTTGCCATGGGTCTAATTCCCTCCCTGGAGGTGGTAACGGAGACTGGAAAGGGTGTAGTGCACCAACTCGGAGATCAGGGAGCAACTCATCACCAGCGGCAATACAATCCAAAACAGTGTCGTGAAACGTCGCAGATTAAACGGCAATTAATTGAAGGCAGCAGGGCACTAAGGTAGTGCTTTGGGCCCTAGTTATGTTATTTCGGCCCTCGTTTTCTTTTGCCTGGGTAATGATTTGGGTCGTGGGCTTTGTGGTCCGTGTCAGCCTTCTCCACAGTTTTATACTTTTATGTTTCATTTCAGAGCAATAGCCCAGTTGTGTTCGGTGCGTGCTGAGATGGGCTTGCGCAATAAATCTTGCGTTTTTTTTAAAAAAAAACACTTGTACTCCTCATTTCCGGACGGAAGACTGTGAGTTCTTTTTAGTTGTGACTATTGGTTTTTGATCCTAACTCGAGCATTGTGTGAACGTACCAAATGGTGATAAATTGCTTTAAAAAATTATCCCGATAAGTCGATTCGAAAAGATGGCTGAGAAATCGTCCGTTTGTTTGTTCGAGTAAAATCATAAGCCGAAAAGAAAAGAGGCTGACATATCAATGACAAGAACCTGCACCATTGATCATGTGTCCACTGCATGACAACAGTAATAGCCATTTGTGTAATTCTAAACTCTTGTTAAGCTATGTTGTATTATACGGAAGATTGTTAGGGTCTCGATCCATATTGTAGGATCCTATGATCCAATGGAAGCATTTTCGAATTGATTGCACATAGGATCCAAACTAGATAGAATGTTATAAACTAGTGGTCTAAATCTAGTGATAAAAACATTTAAAATCATGATGCATTCTTTCTATGATCCTAATTTTGCCAGGATCACAATCTTGACAACTTGACTGCATATTAATGGAGCATGTAGCACCAAACCAAACAGGCATGTGTGCCAATGTGGACCTTACAACCCTGGATGACAAATCGCTCGTGACAGCCCGTAGGGATGATGATGAGGTCCACAATAGGTTTGGACCAAATCATCAACCTCCCCTCCTCTCTCTCTAAGAAATCTCCCCTCAAATCCTCACGATGCGAGGGGGGAACCCTCCGCTAGGTGAAGAAATTCACGGACACTGATTCATTTGCTAATCAACATATCGTATGAATATTTTGGCCATCTAATTGCATTTTATGGGCTACTTGATAGTGCGATCTAGTTGGTGTTTGCCTCAAATACTTTTTTCCAGGCTGACTCCCAGGGCATCCGTCAGTCAGAGTTAATTGCAATCTTTGTGGAGATAGTCTGATTTACACTTAGGAGTGGTGCCAGTTTAACCGATATATGTACCTATTGTAAGAAGCCTACTACCCTAGTTAGGGGATCCACCTTGCCCACGGATAGAATCTCTGACACCTCGTTTCGGAGGAGGGCCTTAACACCCCATTTGGGTGAAGGTGATGATCCAACCCCTTAGGATGTAGGTGACTTTGACACCTTGCTTGGGACGAGGGTCACACCCCGCTTAGGGTGTAGGTGACCTTGACACATCATTTGGGGTGATGGCCTTGACAGGCTTCTGAGAGTGATGGCAAGTGTCACACCCTCTCATGGTGTAGGTAACTTTAACACCCTGTTTAAGATGAGGGTCACACCCCCTTGAGGTGTAGGTGACCTTGACACCCCGCTTAAGGTAAGGGCATTGACACCCCGCTTAGGGTGAAGGTGACGGTCACACCTTGCTCCTAGCGTAGGTGACCTTGATACCCTGTTTGGGGTGAGGGTCATTACCCCTCATGTTGTTGGTGACCTTGACAACCTTCTTGGGGTGAGCACCATGACACCTCGTTTGGGGTCAAGGTGAGGGTCACCCTACTCGGGATGTGGGTGATCTTGACACCCAGCTTGGGTGAAAGTGAGGGTCACAACCCCCTCAGGGTGTAGGTGACTCTGGCACCCCTACTTGGGGTGAGGGTGAAGGTGACAATCACTCTCGCTCTAGGTGTAGGTGACCTTTGACACCCTGTTTGGGATGAGGATCATACCCGCGCGAGGGGTATAGGTGAACCTCGTATGGGGTGAAGGTGATCGTCACACCCCCTTAGGGTGTAGGCAACCATGACACCCTGCTTGGGGTGAGGACCTTGACACCATACTTGGGGTCAAGGAGAGGGTCACACCTTACTCAGGATGTAGGTGACCTTGACACCCCCACTTGAGGTGAAGGAGAGGGTCACAACCCCCTAGGGGTGTAGGTGACTCTAACATGTACTTGGGGTGAGGGCTTTGGCACCCTGCTAGGGGTGAAGGCAAGGGTCACACCCCACTCAGGGTGCAGGTGATCTTGACACCCTGCTTAGGGTGGGTCACACCCCTCTCAGGGTGTAGGTAAGTCTAATACCCTGCTTGAGGTGAGGAAGGCTTGACAAGTAGGCCCTAGCCTAGGCATGGCCCGGCGGGATCCGCGCAACAAGTGGGCTTGACACGGGTAGGACCCAAGCGTAGGCAGGACCCGTTTGGACCAAGTCAATGATGACCTCACGCAAGGATGGAGATGGAGCGTACTCGTCATCTACTTTATGGACATTTCTACCCTTAACTATCAACTATCATAAGAGGTATTCTAGTCTTTGTACAAGGCCAAAGACCTATAAATATACCATCCTTGGGTTCACTTGCAACTCATTTCAGCAATGAATATAACATTCCTCTGTCTTACGGGTGACCCTCCCCCGCCACAGGTTGGATGGCATATCAACAGAAGTTGGGTACACTATAATGCACCTAAATCTATATAAATCCCAAGTGTCTCCACTTTGCTAGTACATCAGCTTGTAGCATGGCCGACGTACATCCCATTTGTGTTTACTTCACGCTCGACCAAGGTAATGCTCATTTGGGCTTATAAACTCAGGCTTCTGATTTTTTACACTGTAGCAGTTGAAAATACACTGTACCTATTGTTAGCTTTTCAGCATAATTAAATTTTTAAAAATAAAAAATAAAAAAGTTGTATCATCACGTACAAATACAAATGAATAAGAAAAACAAATCAGTCAAAAAACTAAAAAAATAGTAAAATTAAAAAAATTAGAAGCTAGAAATAAAACTCGTTGAAGCATAGCCTTTCGTTTGTGTGAGCAGCTTAAGGTGTTACCCCGTGCTGATGTCAAAGATTTCATCTACCTCACTACCATCCTGCGCATTGTGACGAGCTGACACACGTACCAGACTCCGAACTCCAAACTCTTCCAAAGTTGTCCCGTGCTGCGGCATCAAAATCGCTATACTCCTGTCATATCACCACGTGCACCACACTTACGCAATCCCTGCGCTCTCTCCAATCGCCGTTCCATTGCGACGCGTCAAGGTTTCCTCGCTCGCTCCTCACCCATTCGCCAGCTGCCCAGCTCCATCGCACGCGAGATCGAGGCTCGAGCGGTGCCGCAAATTAGCGTTACCACTTGCACCATACTCCCACATGCGATTTTAATGATTTTTGACGCGTACGTCAGTGCAGCGACAAGCCAACCGAGTTGACGGGACTACCTACCTAAAACCAAAGCCTGCAGTAGGAGATAGCGCTGTCCATGACGTGCGGACCACACTGTTGTTATTTCGGTTGAGCACTGCTCCGTAGAGTAGTCTCTCCTGTTCTGTCGGTCACGCGGATTATTTGGTCGTTAGGAGATCCTTGTGTATGATCTGCCGTGGCACAGCTAGAACCACTGCCCAGACAGCTATTATGGCTACTTTGGTTTAGTTTGCATGTTTGTCTAAACTAAGCGTTGTACTTCGATGATGTGTCTTTTACTGAAGATTCAACGACTGAATTGGCACCATATGCTCAAGACGGGAAGCTGATTTCATTTCATTTGTAAAAAAGTGCATAACATTATTTGGTGAGTTATCTGCAAATGAACCGCTAAGTTACACCTATCAATCCATGATAAGCAAGATTAGATTCGCCACTTCTACTCACTAAATGAATATTTGTGATGGGCCAGATTACGCGCAAGACCTGAATATGTGTTCCTCTGTGTTTGCGTGCTTACCTCTCATTATCATGTGGACCCATGTGAAATGAACATGTAGAGATGGGAGAGAGACGGATGATGTATAATCGCAACACTGTTTACTGATTCTCTTTCGTAAGGGGCCTAAAGGGCACTCATAAAGCACGGTCCCATGGCTCCATGGACCGACAAAAACAAGTCTATTTTAGCTTTTAGCAAAGACTTCGAAGCAAAACCAAAAGATTTTGGTAGGTCACTCCGACACTTCATGGGAATATATATATGAAGCTTTTTTGTACTCTAGAGAAACTCTAGAAAGTACATACTCTCACTTTTAATATACCACTTAAATGAATATGGTATGCTTATTTATTACTTTAGTTATACTTAAATACTAATTCTAAGATACTCCAATATAATTTGGTTAAAAAACTTTCATCGGAATCTTTAATTTTTGCTATATGCCATGTTTTATATGTAAAAGGAGTATATACACAAATTATGCTATAAAAGTGAATTTTGATGAAAATTTTCATTGAACTCACTTTGGAGTATCTTGTAATCATTATTAGAGTATACTAAAAGGATAAAGAAGTATAACAACAACATTAAGCGGTATACAGAAGTGAAAGTATATACTCCCAGGAGTATGGAACTATTTTTCTATACACACACATACGGCTACGCTAACGAGCGCGTGCACGCGGGTCGCTGGCTACACACGTGTCCTTGCTCCTTGGTGTGGTTCATGCGTAACTCGGTTGGTGCGTAACTTCATTAATTATCGATGATAGCTTTTTGTGTATGAGATAGTAATTTTACAAATGTAAGTAACTTGATGAATTATAGATGATAATTTATATTCAAAAGATAGTAATTTTTCTATAACTAACAACCCACTAAATCCTATAAAAAAGGGCACGGTGGGTGATTACAGTCTAACACATGCATGCATGTAGCAGGAGAGAGAAGAGAATAGGTGCACTTGACTTATGATTTTTTTATTTTTATTTATAAGCTAAAAATAAAATAACTCTTTCACCATTTGTTTGCACTATTATGTTCGAAATTACGAGCTTAACAAAACAAGATCCATGTTGAATATGTTTCGAAGCTGTGAAATGCGTGTCATTTTTACTACCTGTCAAAAATAACTTTGTTGTCAATAACCAGTAATTTTGCGTAAAGTTACTACAAAGTATGGATATATAAAGTTATTGTCATGCGTGAGTGAAATTACTGTCAAATACATGTAGAGTTACTGTTAGTGTTATAGTGTTATAATTGACAGTAACTTTACATGTGTTTAGTAGTAACTTTACTCACACATAGCAGTAACTTTCCGTATGAGTTATTTGCTATTGGCATGCATGTCTCTCTCTCCTCTCAATGCATACATGTTTGTCTAGCGATCTGGCGGGATTTGGTCGATGGAAGGGGCAGCGTGCTTATTCTTCACATAACCACTGATTAGTACTTATGTATATATATACACACACTAATCAGTGGTTACGCATAGAATAAGCACACGTCCCTAAATGACCCAACCAGCCAACGCTCCACCATCCCACCCCTGGATAGTTACTAGTATTTGTTAATTATGGTAAAGTTACTATCATATACACATCAAGTTATTATCTATAATTCATGAAGTTACTTACAATTATCATCTGTAATTCATAAAGTTACTATCATGTGTGAGTGAAGTTACTGCCAACATGCATGCATTGAGAGGAGAGAGAAACATGCATGTCAATAGCAAATAACTCACACGAAAAGTTACTGCCATGTGTGAGTGAAGTTATTGCCAAACATATGTATAGTTATTATCCGTTGTAACACTATAAAACTGGCAGTAACTCTAGATGTATTTGACAGTAACTTCACTCATACATGATAGTATTTTATATGACACAAATTTCGTAGTGTCAAAATATATTCAACATGGATCGTGTTTTGTTAAGCTCATAATTTCGAACACAATGGCGCAAACGGATCATAGATTGGATTTTTGGTGAAAGAATTATTGTATTTTTTAGCCATACATGCAAGTTAAGTTACCATCTCATGAACATAAAGTTATCATTGATAATTTGTTAAGTTACTATATCCTGAACATAAATTTATCATCGATTGACTTACAAGTATCAAATTTACTATCTTATATACATAAACTTATCATCAATTCATGAACTACACTAAGAGGGTCATGCGTGCAGTCAGCGAGTTGCACGTAGTGTGCGCGCATGCACCTATTAGCGCAACCATATTTCACAGCGTCAAAGTTGCGCAACCATATTAGCGCAACTTTGACGCTGTGAAATATGGTTGCACTAATCAGCGTGTGCGTGCACGCTACAAACGGGTCGCTGGCTGCGCGCACGAGCGTTCTAGTGTGGTTCATGTTTGATGATAACTTTATGCGCAAGAAATAGTAACTTTGACATCTATAAAACAATCGATGATAACTTTATATTAAGAAGATAGTATTTGATAAATTATCGATGATAATTTTATGTTCAGGAGATAATAACTTAACTTGTATGTACGCATGCACCAGGAGAGAGAAAAAATAAATGTACTTGACTTGTGATTTTTTATGTTGTTTACAAGCTAAAAAAAATATAATAACTCTTTCACCAAAAGTCCAATTTGCGATTCGTTTGCACCATTGTGTTTGAAATTACGAGCTTAACAAAACAAGATCTTTGTTGGATATGTTTGATGCTGCGAATTCATGTCATATAAAGTTACTATCGTGTATGAGTAAAATTAATGTTAAATACATGTAGAGTTACTATCAGTTTTATAGTGTTACAACGGACAGTAACCCTACATGTGTTTGGCAGTAACTTCACTCACACACGGCAGTAACTTTTAATACAATTTATTTGCTATTGACATGCATGTTTCTCTCTTCTCTCAATGCATGCATGTTGGCAGTAACTTTACTCATACACGACAGTAACTTCATGAATTACAGATGATAACTGTAAGTAACTTTGTGAATTAAAGATGATTACTTGATGTTAGTAACTTTATCATAATTAACAAATGCTAGTAACTGTCTACGGGGCGGGATGGTGGAGCGGTTGGCTGGTTGGGTCAATCATGGATGCGCGCTTATTCTACGCGTAGCCACTGATTAGTGTGTGTGTATAGGGAGCATATCTAGTGCACATAGGCTATTCAATAGTAGCATGCAAATACGAATCAGGACTGTTGGATCTACCTTATACAGCTCAGATTCGTGCGAGTGGAAGCCCCCTAACCACTTATGTATTTTTCACAAAACCCCCAGGTGGCCCGTGTCATTTTATGAAATCACCCTGCATCGCATCCAATCCCACGACCTCTCCCTCTCGTCTCCCTCCACGGCGTCGTCCCCGGCATCCGCCAGCACCGCCTACCCGCCCTTCCTTAGCGCCTCCCTCATGGCTCCCTCCTCAGCTTCCCCTGGCGCTGCCCTCCCTAGCCACGCCGCTCCCCTTCTCACTGGCCCCTCCTCGCCGCCCCCTCCACGCTATGGTCATGGTCGGAGGCATCTGTGGTCGAAGGTGGTCGTGGTCGTGGCAGCCGTGGTCAAAGACTGCTGTGGTCATGGCTGCCATGGTCGCGGTGGCCGTGGTCGAAAGCAGATGTGGTCGTGGTGGCAGTGGTCGAAGGCAGATGTGGTTGTGGCGGCCATGGTTGAAAGCACTATGGTCGTGCAGAAGCTGTGGTCGAAATAAAGTGTCTCTCAAAAGTCTCAACTTGTAGTCAAGAGGAAACGAAGTCGATAAAGATAATGCTTCACAACAACGTTGTACTTCTCAACAATCTACTCAGTAAGTTAGGTGTGAATAAAATGGGTCTTTCCAAGGACACTATAACTGTTCATGTGAGTATGATCGGACTACAAGTAAAGGCTTTAGAGGAGCATCTATCTCATCTGAAAACAGACGTTGTACTTCTCAACAATCTACTCAGTAAGTTGGTGTGGATAAAATGGGTCTTTCCAAGGACACTATAACTGCTCATGCAAGTATGATTAGACTACAAGTAAAGGCTTTAGAGGAGCATCTATCTATTCTAAAGATAGACCAGGCCGAGTTGATTCAGGAGGCAGTTAAAAGCACTATAAGCTATGCCTTCACAAAACTCAAGGCCTGCGACCCGAACTTCAATTTTCGACCAATTGATCACGACTTTGGCTGCTCTAAAATAGAGGCAGCATGTTTGATCAAGGAGGTTGAACCCTTTGGTTGAAAGGTCACAGAGGAGATGCAACTTGACTCCCTTTCTTCAGAGTAGTTTGTAAATGATAACATTGTAAAGACTTACCTTTGGTTGATGAAAGACTTCTTCCTTTTTCCTATGATTCATCTTGTTGAGTAGTTAGTACTCGTAAGACAAAAAAGAAATGAAAGAGAATGAATTTATAACTAAGAAGTAAAGTTATATAAATAACTCTATCCTAGTCCCCGATTATTTACTAATTTACATGGATAAATTAAGCAAATAGTATAGAGTAAAGTATGCAGAGAGCAAAGTAGTCATTGACCATCGTTGTCGAATTCGATTGTCATATTCTGGTAGCAAAAGTTAGGAATGAGTCGACACTAGGAAGTTCCTTCTAGTGGGCAGGACCACATGCGAAGAGGAAAGGCTTCGGCTATGTGACGTTACCCCCCTTCGACCAGGTTAATCAAATCGAAGACATAAACGATAAGAGGATTAAAACTTGTAATCCCTTCTTGAACATTTGCCCTGCGTTTTCATAAATAACACAATTGTTTTATGCTAATAGCAAGATTTTGTAACATCCCAAAATTTGCTTTCTAGAAAAATTTAATTTCAAATTAATTATTTTAAAGTATTTGGATTTTATTTGGCTTTTATTTGATTTTCTGGACTTTCTGGAGTGTAAAACCTATTTTTAAAATTTAAAAGGTATTTTAAAGTATGAAAATTAAATACCAACACTAGTTGGAAATAATTTTATTAAGTCCAAAGTATCTCCAGGAGCTTCTGTGAATTTTTCTGGAATTTTTGGAGGTATTTTCATATTTTTCTAAGGCCTAAATAATTTCCTAGCCTTTTCTGAAAATAAAAATCAAATTCTTAAAACAATAATCCATCTCCTCCCTCCGGCCGACGCGTGGACTGTCCAGATCTGCCCACGTCGCCGCTCGGCCCAATCCGGCCGCTCTCCCCCTCTCTCTCCGCCAAGCGGGCCCGGCCCGTCAGCCAGCTCCGCCTTCCCCTCCTCTCGGGCCGACATCTGGCCGGCCCGATGCGTGCCACGCCGCCCGCGCGGGCCATCTAGCCGCCTGCTCTCCCTCTCTCTCCCCTCTCACTGCCCGCGGGCCCCGCCCATCAGCCGCCTGCGCCCCGCTCTCGCTGCCGCCCGGCCCCGCCTGTCAGACCCGTCGTCTTCCCCGCGGAGTCGCCTTCCTTTCTCTCCTCCCCTTTCCTTTCTTCGCTGGCCGATCGAGTCCCCCGCGGATCCGGCCTTACCTTCCTCACCTCCCTCCGGTTTTGGAAACCCCGAGCACCCGCGCGACCAAATCCCCAAACCCCTGCGCCTCCCTTCCTTCTCTACCCCCTATTTCCTTCCTTCCCCTCTCCCTTCCTTTTCCGGCCGCCAACACCGGCGAGCAATTGCCGCGCCTGTGCCCCCCCTCCGCCCCTATAAACAGCTCCATCGGCTCCGCCTCCCTCCGCACCACCTCCCACCGCTCTCCCCCTCTCTCCCCGAGCCCCGTGTGCCCCGCACCGAGAGCTCCCCGTGCGCGCTAGGTAAGTACTCCGGCGAGCAATCACCGCCGCCTCGGTCTTCCCCAGAGCCCGCCGCCGCCCCCAACGTCTTCCCCGTGCGCCGGCAACCACCCTCAGCCCTCAGCCGAGCCTCCCCGCCGCCGGAGCACCGTCGCACCGGAGCACCCGAGCCCGCTCCGCCACTTCCTCGCCGCCGGCCACCTCCGCTCGTCCCCGAGCCTCGCTGACCCCACCGTCAGATCCGCCTCCGCGCCAGGATCACATTTTGGACCTCACTCGAACCTCTTCGGCCACCCCTAGCCGCCGGCGCCACTGCCCCGGCCACCTCTGCCCGGCCCCTCCAGCAGGTAACCCTCAAAGGGATTACTTACCCTGTATGGGTAGGCAACGCCTCCCCGACCGACTGGCTAGCAGCGATATCCCTTTCCCCCCGGCTCCCTCGGCGCGTGTTCGAGCCCCCGGCTCCGCATGGTGAGGTTGAGCCATTTGTTTTAAACCACGCGCTGACATGCGGGCCCCGTTCGTCAGCTGCTGTCGGTCTGTGGGCCGGCTGACAGTTGGGCCCCGCCGGTCAGTACTCCCCGCTGGCATGTGGGCCCAGAGCAGAGGGGTCCCACATGTCAGAGGCCGGCTCACTGTCAGTGGGTCCCACCTGTCATAGGCTCAGAATAAAATAATAAAATAAAAGATTAAAATTTATGTACTGCCAGTGGGCCCCACCTGTCAGAAATTTCATAATTTCTGGATTTATTCAAACTGAAATCTTTAAATAAGCATAACTTTCTCATTTTAACTCCAAATTGAGCCATTCAAATTTCTAAATTCTTCTAAAATCATAATCTATCCAATTATGCCTCTATTTGAAATTTTGATTTTTTTTAATTTTGTTTGTATTTATTTGCTTTGTTTGCTTCGTCTTTTTCGCGCGTAGATTCCACTGTTGTCGAAGATGTCTCCGCTCCGCAGCAGGAAGACCCCAGAGAGCGTGCAAGAAGGCAAGTCTCCTTTGATCATCTTGAACCTATGATTTTGAAATGTTTTAATTATTTTAAATTATGTGCATTGCTATTTACTTAAAACATTAGTTCAAATCTTAAGGTATTAGTTAATCCAACTTTGTTATGCCCTCAATTGAAGTTGAATGCCATGTACCTTTGTAACCCTAGAATTTCCTTTGTCTCAGTAATGAGAGTATTATAATTATTTGTGAATAATAGAATGGTAGTATAATGCTTAGTCACGCTATTTAATACCTTTGAAATCTTGAAAATGGGAAATTATGATTTGTTGTAAAAACCTTGTGTTTATAAGTCTAGTGGTGATTGGAGTTGCCACTGATCCTTTAAAACAAAATAAAATGTGGAAATTGGTTTAGATTAGGGTGGATGGTTGGTTTGGGTTGGTGTGGCAAGCACGAGATCTTGTAAAGTGTATGTTCCACCCTAGTCAACTAAGGACCGACGCTTGTGTTTGTCCAGACTGAGCACTACCGTACAACCCTAAGTCTATATGGGTACGACCTAGCTGATTAACTCATGATAGTCTAGTTTAGGTGCCACCAGTGGAAAGTGGGTGCCAGGGATTTACTGGTTATTCACAGTGAGGGACAGGGATTTACTGTACTCATATGGCGCAAGAGGGGGCTTCGGATTGGGCAGATTTAACCCTTCTGCGGTGAAACCTCAGCGGGTAGTGTCTAGCTAGTCTAGAGTGAGGTAAAGGCTTTGTGATAATTTATCTGTGTCTCATGCCAAAGGAAGCGTGGTGACTGTTAAGATAATTTATCTCTTGGGGGTAAAGTTGTACAATCTCTACAGAGTGTCAAACTATTCGAATAGGCATGCCCACGGTCAAGGGCGGGCAAGGAATGCATTCACATGGTAGATTTTTGGTTTTGTTTTAAAATCAAAGTTTTTGTATTCCAAGAGTGGAGGGAACTCTCGGAAGGTTATCCTGGCAGTTGGAGCCAGAGAGGGTGGATGGAACCCGCAGTATTAAACTTGTTCAATTGTAATTGGTTAGGTAGTGTTCGTAGATGGAACCTTCACTATAAAGTTAATGATAGTTCTATTAAAATATTTACTTTATTAAATTGATGCCTTCAAAAATAATTAGTATTAATTGAAATTAAAACATTGCTTTGTGCAAAAGAACCATATAGTCTTCCTTTGTCAAGCCTTGCATCTATTGCATTTTTCCCAAGACTTGCAGAGTACTTTATGTACTCACATACTGCACTCAAAAATAATATTCAGAGGAGTACGAAGCCCAAGAAGGAGACTACGACTACTTCACGGGTGGATTCGACGAAGGATTCCAGGAGTTCTAGGTCGCGCTTCCCCAGTCAATTGTCTGTGGCGTATTGATGGGTCTCTGCTAAATTTATCTTGCTTCCGTTGTATTTCTTGTGTGCGAGGTCTTGAAACCTCATTTGTAATAATGAGACCTTTCGGTCAGTACCCTTTAATATTGTAATAAGACGTTGTTGGTTATGAATCATTTCTGTTTAACTGTGTGCACTAGCTTTGATCTGGGACTAGTGCTGTAATACACAGAGGGTCCAGGTTTGGAAATCCGGGGTCCCGACAGATTTAGGAATGGATCGACGCTTGGAAGCTCCTTTTAGTGGGCAGGACCACATGCAGAGAGGAGCAATTTCAGCTAGTGGTGTTCCCTTATCCGACCA
This sequence comes from Dendrocalamus latiflorus, assembly GCA_017311315.1. Classification (NCBI taxonomy): domain Eukaryota; kingdom Viridiplantae; phylum Streptophyta; class Magnoliopsida; order Poales; family Poaceae; genus Dendrocalamus; species Dendrocalamus latiflorus. The sequence continues at coordinate 26,227,874 of CM029663.1, forward strand.
ATTAAACAAATTAGATGTATTAGAAGTGGTCGAACAAATATAAAAGAAGCTCTACTAAATATACGATAATAAAGATAAAAAACTAAAACTTTATTAAAAAATTAGAAATATTTACACGTAAAATTTGTGTAATTGATTGATGTTCCAAGAGTTTGAGAGAATCTGTCCATCCTTCATAGCAAGTCGTACAGAGCCTGGTCATGTGACTTCAACCACGGTGTAAGGACCTTCCCACTTGGGGAAAAGCCTGTTATGATTAGACTGGGATTGAATTTTTCTCAATACCAAGTCACCTACAGTAAGGCTGCGAGGTTGGACCTTACGATCGTAGTACTTATGCATGGCTTGCTGTTAGACTGTAGATCGGATTAAATCTTCATTCCTCCTCTCTTCAAGCAGGTTGATATCATTCGTTCGGAGTTGCCCTTGCTTGGAGTCATTGAAATCCTTGACTCTTGTTGACCGTATCTTTAGCTCGGGGGAAGCATGGCTTTAGCCCTAAAAACGAGGAAAAATGGAGTCTCTCCTGTCACCCAACTAGGAGTCGTGCGAATTTCCCATAAAACTGAAGGAAGTTATCATACCCAAGCACTTTACAAGCTAGTCGAAGACTCAAGCCTTGATTCCATGCATTATCTGGCCATTCGTGCGCTCGACTGCCCCATTACTTTGAGGATGAGCGACTGAGGCATAACATAGTTTGGTATCCAATTCATCACAAAATTTTTGGAATTTTGCACTAAAAAATTGCTTACCATTATCTGTAATTATTCGACTTGGTACTCTAAATCGAGTAATCACACTTCTCATCATGAACCTTTTTGCGACTTTCGTTGTGATCCCCGTCACAGGTTCAGCCTCGATCCATTTTGTGAACGTGTTAATAGCTACAAAAAGAAACTCAAAGCCCTTGGAGCTCGTGGAAATGGTCCTAGGATGTCAAGCCCCCAGGTCACTAAAGGCCACGAGAGAGGGATTGTTTGAAGAGCCTAAGCTGGTTGGTGTATTTGCCTACTATGAAACTGGCATTGTACACACTTTTTAACAAACTCTTTGCATCATTAAGGGCTGTTGGTGTCAGACCCAGATTTTATAATCTGGAATCTACTGTGTTTAACTGCACTATTCCCTGGATCAGTAGATAGTGCACACAGTTACAGTTCTGAATATCAAAGTACATATCATGCGGAAATGTAAATGTAATAGTAGACTTACTTCATGGGCCAATTAGGCCGAAATCAATAAATTGCAGCAGCGGAAGAACGAAGCACACAGGTGGGACCTTCAGGACATGCCCACAGGCAGCCAACTGGAGGTTCGCGACCTAGCCCTTGACATCTTCATCTTCATCTTATCTGCCAGCTTGTCCACTCTTGTCGCTGAGGCGAGGTGATTTGACTCCTGATTCTGAATTTTGCCGCAAAAGCGAGCGTGAGCACTCCGACCCCGTGCTCCGCGAGCCAATACACAGTATGCAAATAAATAGTATGCATGGCTTAACAAAGGAGAGGCTCGGGTTATTTTATTTGCCATAAATTGCTTTTAGCAGCATTATTACTCTTATTTAATCGAAGTGTTATTACTGCTACCTAACTCCATTCTACAATTGCCAAAATTTACGTAATCCTCAAATATGCACTTTCTTTATTGACTGCTGTCTAAAACTCCAACAGCAAGTGCCATCATTTAGTTAATCCACCGATCATACCTTGCATCCTGAATTACTAATAATCCAAACCTGTCATTACTAATCATCAGCTCATCACCCCTGAATTCTAAAGATTCTCTAACATAACTACTTTCCAATCCACCGATATCATTCGTATTCAATCCTTTTCGTCATTGATTCAAAAATCATAATCCAATAATCCACCTCATTTTTCCATTATCTATCACTAGCTAATCCTTAGATATACCTCCACCAAAAATTCAATTTACCAAGATTATAATCCACTAATTATCATGACTCCTCTAATCTTCTCAGAAATTTAATTCGTCCCTCTAGTAATTGATCAACTCCTATTAATTCCCTATATTGACAACATCTTCCAAGGATTAACAATCACTATTATATATCCACCAAGAATATCATTAATCAAGAATTATAATCCAATACTTGTATTATTCCACCAAATCCTCAAAAATTCATTTGATTCATCTAGTAACTGAATCTATTAATTCTAATATTGACATCTCCCAAGAACTTATTTATCAGTGTCATAATCCAATATCTATCTGTGCAATTCCTAAATCTCCAAAAATCATTTAAATCATCTATCTAGCCTATCATTCAGCTAGACTTCACTAATTCATTTCCTCCAGAACCCACACTATCATTTCCTATTCAAGATCGACATGAATCCACCAATGCCTTTATATGTATTCTACAAACATTCCTCTCTTTTACTCGCGACCCTGTTTATTCCACCCATATTTCATTTTGTAAGAATAGAAATGCCACTATTTGAAATATAATACATAAAATTTCCTGAGACCTAGCAGTTTTGGAACAAAACATAATGTTCAAGGAATATTAACAGAATTTTCCATACATATGGCATCACACCGCATAGCATCTTTCAGCGTTATAGCCGCTTAACTTACCATTGGGACGACACCCAGGACAACTCAAATCGGGGCTTTCCGCTGCCCTCCACTTTACCATTCCCATTCACAAAGTTTTTGAAATAGAACTATATCTGGTTAAGTTCCCATGTCTGCCCTTGACCGTGGGCACGGCTATTCGAATAGTTTTGACTCTGCAGAGTTTGTACACTTTCACCACAAGAGACGATCAACCCGTTGCCCCACACGATTCCTTAGTCATGTGGTTGAGCAGACCATCACAGTGACTTTTCAAAGTATCTAGACCCTTTTGTCATCTCACCCCTATGGGAGACTGCCCACTTGCGGTGGGTCCCATATGTTGCACGGGATGTTCCCCACAGCTACTAGCGTACGGGCTCCACTCCCCTCTGCGCTAGCATGACTGGGAAACTTCACCCTCCACTCGGTGTCCCTTTAGGCCTTCCCTTGCCCCTGCATAATTACTTCTCTCCCCCTATTAGTGAGATGAGTCCAGAGTTTTCGATAAATCTACTTAGCCAAGTTGTACTTTACAGACTTGTGGTTGTACTGTTTTACACGGGTGACATGACAAGATTCGGTCCTTAGGGTTATCTGGGCGGTCTACCATTAACCCACTTTGTGCTTCCACTGCACCACATATTCACACTCTCGAACTAGTCCGCCCAGATCTTTAAGCATATTGGGGTTTTTGGGGACATAAAATATCCATAACCAAGTATACCAGTCATTCCCACCATGACTGCCCAAATCAGTCTTTCATGTTTCAAAGTGATGTTTTGGGGCATTTTTGATGCCCCCGATTGTCTAAGCAGTACTAAGCATGGCGTATAGTTATGGACTTATTTTCGAAATAATAACACTATAACTTTGCTAGGGTGACAAGGTTCAGATATTCAAATATTCCAAAGGAGGGTTAATATTATTCAAGGTAAACAATGGGCACATAACTAGAATATTAAAATAAGCATGTATTTGCATATAAATTAACAGCATGCAATTTGATAATTTAAAACAAAGTAATTTGCAAAAACATAGGATCAACATGATCAAAGTATTGACTCGCCTGGCGCGGTTTACCGCGGTCTTGAGCCCACACAAGGTTGCCTTATGCGATGGTCCTTAATTTCTGGTCTTCATTGATCTCGTTCCCGCTTGTTACGTAGAACTTCATGCTCCACTTTCTAATTACGCGATAAACTACTGAATCCAAATAAAAGCAAATAACTCAGAAATTCCAAATAAATCCGAATAACTTCAACTTTTGTTTTATTATGAGTTAGTGGAAGATTTGGATGGTTTGAGGCAAGGCTGGTGGTGAATCGATCTTTTATTAACAGTTTCTTTTATTATTTGTATATTTATCAAGGAAGATTCATGAGTTAAGATGAATGAATTTAGCCGAATATTATTTTATCGAACTCAGCATTTATGAATTAAGGTATGTGTTATATGTGCACTGCATACATTTGTTGATTTATTAAGTTGGCTTTATAGTCTATATGTGTACTTATATTTTTAGCAAAGGAAAAACATACTATTTTACACGGGCCTAATATCAATTTGTTTACTAAAGGGTAGGTTAACAAGATCATTTTTTTTAACAAGCGGTATATTATGCGTAGAACTATCACTTCTGGAAGTGAACGTAGTTTACTACATAAAATATTATCAGAAATTCAATTGAACTCTAAAAATTATAAATTCAGTTCCATTGGATAGATCTTGATTTTAGACAAATTTAGAAATTTGTCTCATCCAATTTGGAGTTAAAATGAAAAAGTTATGATCATTCAAAGTCCTCTGTCCAATTAAATCCAAAAATCATTAAAGTTCTGACATGTGGGGTCCACTGATTATTTTAATCTTTTAATCTTTTTATTTCATTTCTTATTATGTGTGTATGACAGGTGGGTCCGGTTACTGTTCATGGGGTCCACATGTCAGTACGGGCTTGTTGCAGACGTGATACTGACATGTGGGGCCCAGCGGTCAGCAGCTGCTTCTGTTGTAGCGACCGACAAGTGGGGCCCACCTGTCAGGCCGGAAAATAAAAGGAAAAGCTCGACCGCTACGCGCGGAGCCGGGGCTCGAACGCGCGCCGCGGGAGCGAGGGGGAGAAGAGACGAGCGTTGGTAACCAAGTGAGCGGGGAGGCTTTGCCTACCATATATGGGCAATAAATCCCTTTGAGGTGGGTCGGCAGCCGGGTCGGAACAGAGGAGTCGGGACGACGGTGGCCGGCGGCGAGGGGCTGTCGGGGAGGTCCGGCGGTGAAGCGAACCGCGTTCCACGAGTTACGGCGAAGACGATGGTGCAGTCGCCCAGGGCCGAGGAAGTCCGGAGGTGGGTCGGCGTCGTGCGGCGGCGGCTGCTCGGGGGTGTTCTTGGTGATGGCGAAGTACGGGCGTCGGGGAGCTTGGGCGAGACCAGGGGTGGCTTCGCGATGCTCCGAAGATGGTTCACGAGCGAGGAATTGGGTTATGCTGGCTTGGTTTGGCTGGTCGGGGGTCGCCGGAGTTTGGGAAGAAGGAGGGGCCGACAGTGATTTGGGGCACTACGGTGCAATTGCGGGCAGGGGAGGGGAGAAAGAGGCATTGCGGCGCGATTGCAACTCCCAGGTGAGGTACTTATAGTCGGAGAAGCGGCGCACGGCGTGAGCGGTATTCGGCCGCCGCTGTTCACGCGAGGAAGGGGGGGAGGAACACGAGATCTTCCCCAAGATTGCGCACGAGGGTGATGGCGGGCGAGGTGCGTTCCCCCTCCTGTTGGTACATTGAACTTTGCTTGCGAGGTGAGAGAGAGGAAGAGCGGGATTTCTTGCGGCAGAGGCGCGAGCGCGAGGAGAATGACGACGCGGGCGCGTGGAGAAGGAGGAGGGAGATGACCCTGGCAGCTGGGGTCCACCGGCCAGAGAGGGAGGAGCGCGAGGGAGCGGACGGGCCGGATGGGCCGAGGCGCGCATCGGGCGGTCGAGCGAGGGAGCGAAGCGGGCGGCGGATGGGCGCAGACGGGCAACGCGTCGCGCATCGGGAACGGCCAGGTGGCGGCCCGGGAGGAGGGGAAGGCGGGATGGGGCGGCGACGTGGGTTGATCCCGGCCGTCCAGGTGGCGGCCGGAGGGTGAGTCGAGATTTTAATTTTTCTTTAATTTGATTTTTAGCTTTTAGAAACTGCCAGAAAATCCAATTAATTTCAGAAAAATATGAAAATACCTCTAAAAGTTTCAGAAAAATTCACAGAAGTTCTGGATGACCTTTTGGACTTAATAAAAATATTTTCACTAATTTTGGTATTTAATTTATTGGTTTCTCTTGATATATTTAATTGTATGCATACATATCCATAGTTGATGACTTTCTTATTATATTTATTTCCTTATTTTTACAATCATTTATCAATTGAGGGTTCTAAGCCAAATCTCTCTCTCTCCTTTTCTGGATCATCTTTTCAGATTCTTAATTTAGATTTTAACTCTCTACTATTTAAACATGTTCATTTCTTATTTAACTTTTGGAATTTCCATCAACTTTTTCTTAGAAAATTTCCACAAACTCCAAATCCAAATGGAAAACAAATAAAATAATTCAAAAACTCCTTAATTTAATATTTATATTTTTCAGGACGTTACAAATCTACCCCCCTTAAAAAGAATCTCCACCCTGAGATTCCGGTAGAGCAGAAAGAATGGAGATGAGTTATATTGGCCAGCAATAGGTTTTGGGATGTTGCTCGACGTATAGTTCCTTAGCTTCACAGAGAGATGAAAATCTGCACAATAGGGGTTATAACTTGGAGAAGTCAAAGGGGAAGAGAGAAGCCTTGTTCTTCTGGATAAGTCGTAGACTTCCAAATACTTGCTCTTTGACGTTGTTGTCTTCATGTCGTCGTGGAATGGAGTAGTTGCATCGCCTATTGGACACATGGTTGTAGAATTTCCTTATTAATAGGTGGGTAGCAACGGGCTGTGCCCTAGGGGTACTGGGCCTTGGGAATCAAAGAGGCGACGATGGACAATTCTATATGGTGGTCTTCCACTTCTACGAGAATCTCGTTCTTGCTTATTTGCTTTGCCAGACACGTCGATTTTTGCTAAAGGTACGTCTTGTAATCCTCATTACCAGAAGATTTCTGGTCTTGCGAATTTCCTCGGCCTGATTCTATTAGATCCAATATAGTATTATTACATTTCCAAGGTAGCCATACATCATATTAGTACTTCCAAAAGTAATTAAACATCGTAGTAGCTCTCCAACATGCACCAAAATGCCCAAAGCATCACTTCTCTTGCTACCCCCCTTAATTAAATGGTAACAGACATCAGTCATCCTTTTTAATTTTGGGCATGACAAGTCCTATGGCGACTTGAAGACTCATCCGTTGTATCTCAGCTGCTTTGGTCAGCAACGGGCTCATGAAGCAATCTTTGGGGCAGTGGTCTTGTCCTTCACAGAGAAAACATGTCATCTTTCTCGTTGGACACTCTCCTGGCAGGTGGTCTCCTCCACAGTTGGGGCAGTTAACCGTACATTGACTTTTCTCATGTCCCTTTGCTCCACAACGCCTGCAAGCGATTAGGGTCTTGAGGCAGTCGTCCGGGTAATGGTATTTCTTGCAGTATAAGCAATAGGGAACTGGGCAGTTGTAGTAGTAATGTCCGGTTTGTCCACATGTGAAACATGCTCCTTGTCCTACTTGTCGTAACGGAGGACAGTGTTGTGCGATATGTCCTGCTTTGTCACACTCAGGGCATATATTATTCCGTGTAGCTTCCTGGTCTAGTGGCAGTACCTTGGTGGTTGCAGCTTGTTCTTCTTTGGAGTTGATAGGATTTTCTTCGTCGGAGCTGAAGCTGATGGTGACGGCATCCATTACCTGCTTGTCTTTCCTCTTAACGGGGCAACTCTTCGCGTAATGTCTTGATTCGCAGCAGTGGTAGCATTTGCGCTTCTTCCCTTGAGGCCTACTTAATACAGGGCTGCGGTTATTTTCATTGTGATAGCTTCTCTTTGACATTTCTTGCAGGGTGAGGTTATGTGATGGTTGGTACGTATGGTTGGGGCTATTGATATTAGTGAATCTTTCCTTGTTAGGGTTAAGGTTGGTGGCGATGGCATCTTTTGCTGGTGTTTCTAGATTCCTTTGGGGGCACCTATAGGCATAGTGTCCCACATCTCCACAACTAAAGCAAGTAAGCGCTTCTTGATGTTTGCCTGGAGCAGTCCTGCTGTTACTTTTATTGTGACTACCTCTGTTTGGTACTCTTCGCGGAGTGGGGTTTGGTGATAGATTGTAGGGACGGTTAGGGTTTTGGCGAGCATCAATTATTATTCTCCCTCCCTTGCGTCTGATTGTGGCAGTTGTCTTGCTGCTATCCATTGGGCCTGATAGGATTTTCCAGAAAAGGTGAGAGGGAATAGCATGAGATAAGTATTAAATCGTAGAGATCAGATATTCTAAACCCATTCAAAATTTTATAAGCAAGTGGTTCCCGTGACTGCGAAATAAGATGCCCAAGGGCAAGAAGGCAGTGCACAGGGCCCAAATGAAAATCTGGCAACAGTACAACGTCTACTCGGGGAAAACACATATAAGGGGCATAGGGTTTATCTGCATAGTCCGTTGAGAATGAGACCACCTTAACTTCTTGACCATCTTCGACGATCCTAGTCTTAAATTTTTGGAGTAAGGTACGATAAGAGGAGCAAAAATCTTTCCTTTTAAATTAATAGAAAGAAGAGGGAAGTATTTGGGGTAATTTGATTGGTATCAGCGACATTCTTGTGTCATTGTTTTGAATTCGGGGTAAGAGAGCTCTAGAGGTAAAAATGGCTAAGGCAGCATTTAGATGAGAGAGAATCATCTAAGAGAGATGAGAATAAGCAATATAACTTATACTCGTGAAAATAGATATTGGAAAATAGCTCTAATTATGAACTAATATCCAGGCTAACTAGGTCACGACCTGCAGTCGATATGCTCTGATACCAAACCTGTCAGACCCAGATTTTATAATCCGGAATCTACTGTGTTTAACTGCACTATTCCCTGGATCAGTAGATAGTGCACACAGTTACAGTTCTGAATATCAAAGTACATATCATGCGGAAATGTAAATGTAATAGTAGACTTACTTCATGGGCCAATTAGGCCGAAATCAATAAATTGCAGCAGCGGAAGAACGAAGCACACAGGTGGGACCTTCAGGACATGCCCACAGGCAGCCAACTGGAGGTTCGCGACCTAGCCCTTGACATCTTCATCTTCATCTTATCTGCCAGCTTGTCCACTCTTGTCGCTGAGGCGAGGTGATTTGACTCCTGATTCTGAATTTTGCCGCAAAAGCGAGCGTGAGCACTCCGACCCCGTGCTCCGCGAGCCAATACACAGTATGCAAATAAATAGTATGCATGGCTTAACAAAGGAGAGGCTCGGGTTATTTTATTTGCCATAAATTGCTTTTAGCAGCATTATTACTCTTATTTAATCGAAGTGTTATTACTGCTACCTAACTCCATTCTACAATTGCCAAAATTTACGTAATCCTCAAATATGCACTTTCTTTATTGACTGCTGTCTAAAACTCCAACAGCAAGTGCCATCATTTAGTTAATCCACCGATCATACCTTGCATCCTGAATTACTAATAATCCAAACCTGTCATTACTAATCATCAGCTCATCACCCCTGAATTCTAAAGATTCTCTAACATAACTACTTTCCAATCCACCGATATCATTCGTATTCAATCCTTTTCGTCATTGATTCAAAAATCATAATCCAATAATCCACCTCATTTTTCCATTATCTATCACTAGCTAATCCTTAGATATACCTCCACCAAAAATTCAATTTACCAAGATTATAATCCACTAATTATCATGACTCCTCTAATCTTCTCAGAAATTTAATTCGTCCCTCTAGTAATTGATCAACTCCTATTAATTCCCTATATTGACAACATCTTCCAAGGATTAACAATCACTATTATATATCCACCAAGAATATCATTAATCAAGAATTATAATCCAATACTTGTATTATTCCACCAAATCCTCAAAAATTCATTTGATTCATCTAGTAACTGAATCTATTAATTCTAATATTGACATCTCCCAAGAACTTATTTATCAGTGTCATAATCCAATATCTATCTGTGCAATTCCTAAATCTCCAAAAATCATTTAAATCATCTATCTAGCCTATCATTCAGCTAGACTTCACTAATTCATTTCCTCCAGAACCCACACTATCATTTCCTATTCAAGATCGACATGAATCCACCAATGCCTTTATATGTATTCTACAAACATTCCTCTCTTTTACTCGCGACCCTGTTTATTCCACCCATATTTCATTTTGTAAGAATAAAAATGCCACTATTTGAAATATAATACATAAAATTTCCTGAGACCTAGCAGTTTTGGAACAAAACATAATGTTCAAGGAATATTAACAGAATTTTCCATACATATGGCATCACACCGCATAGCATCTTTCAGCGTTATAGCCGCTTAACTTACCACTGGGACGACACCCAGGACAACTCAAATCGGGGCTTTCCGCTGCCCTCCACTTTACCATTCCCATTCACAAAGTTTTTGAAATAGAACTATATCTGGTTAAGTTCCCATGTCTGCCCTTGACCGTGGGCACGGCTATTCGAATAGTTTTGACTCTGCAGAGTTTGTACACTTTCACCACAAGAGACGATCAACCCGTTGCCCCATACGATTCCTTAGTCATGTGGTTGAGCAGACCATCACAGTGACTTTTCAAAGTATCTAGACCCTTTTGTCATCTCACCCCTATGGGAGACTGCCCACTTGCGGTGGGTCCCATATGTTGCACGGGATGTTCCCCACAGCTACTAGCGTACGGGCTCCACTCCCCTCTGCGCTAGCATGACTGGGAAACTTCACCCTCCACTCGGTGTCCCTTTAGGCCTTCCCTTGCCCCTGCATAATTACTTCTCTCCCCCTATTAGTGAGATGAGTCCAGAGTTTTCGATAAATCTACTTAGCCAAGTTGTACTTTACAGACTTGTGGTTGTACTGTTTTACACGGGTGACATGACAAGATTCGGTCCTTAGGGTTATCTGGGCGGTCTACCATTAACCCACTTTGTGCTTCCACTGCACCACATATTCACACTCTCGAACTAGTCCGCCCAGATCTTTAAGCATGTTGGGGTTTTTGGGGACATAAAATATCCATAACCAAGTATACCAGTCATTCCCACCATGACTGCCCAAATCAGTCTTTCATGTTTCAAAGTGATGTTTTGGGGCATTTTTGATGCCCCCGATTGTCTAAGCAGTACTAAGCATGGCGTATAGTTATGGACTTATTTTCGAAATAATAACACTATAACTTTGCTAGGGTGACAAGGTTCAGATATTCAAATATTCCAAAGGAGGGTTAATATTATTCAAGGTAAACAATGGGCACATAACTAGAATATTAAAATAAGCATGTATTTGCATATAAATTAACAGCATGCAATTTGATAATTTAAAACAAAGTAATTTGCAAAAACATAGGATCAACATGATCAAAGTATTGACTCGCCTGGCGCGGTTTACCGCGGTCTTGAGCCCACACAAGGTTGCCTTATGCGATGGTCCTTAATTTCTGGTCTTCATTGATCTCGTTCCCGCTTGTTACGTAGAATCTTCATGCTCCACTTTCTAATTACGCGATAAACTACTGAATCCAAATAAAAGCAAATAACTCAGAAATTCCAAATAAATCCGAATAACTTCAACTTTTGTTTTATTATGAGTTAGTGGAAGATTTGGATGGTTTGAGGCAAGGCTGGTGGTGAATCGATCTTTTATTAACAGTTTCTTTTATTATTTGTATATTTATCAAGGAAGATTCATGAGTTAAGATGAATGAATTTAGCCGAATATTATTTTATCGAACTCAGCATTTATGAATTAAGGTATGTGTTATATGTGCACTGCATACATTTGTTGATTTATTAAGTTGGCTTTATAGTCTATATGTGTACTTATATTTTTAGCAAAGGAAAAACATACTATTTTACACGGGCCTAATATCAATTTGTTTACTAAAGGGTAGGTTAACAAGATCATTTTTTTTAACAAGCGGTATATTATGCGTAGAACTATCACTTCTGGAAGTGAACGTAGTTTACTACATAAAATATTATCAGAAATTCAATTGAACTCTAAAAATTATAAATTCAGTTCCATTGGATAGATCTTGATTTTAGACAAATTTAGAAATTTGTCTCATCCAAGTTGGAGTTAAAATGAAAAAGTTATGATCATTCAAAGTCCTCTGTCCAATTAAATCCAAAAATCATTAAAGTTCTGACATGTGGGGTCCACTGATTATTTTAATCTTTTAATCTTTTTATTTCATTTCTTATTATGTGTATATGACAGGTGGGTCCGGTTACTGTTCATGGGGTCCACATGTCAGTACGGGCTTGTTGCAGACGTGATACTGACATGTGGGGCCCAGCGGTCAGCAGCTGCTTCTGTTGCAGCGACCGACAAGTGGGGCCCACCTGTCAGGCCGGAAAATAAAAGGAAAAGCTCGACCGCTATGCGCGGAGCCGGGGCTCGAACGCGCGCCGCGGGAGCGAGGGGGAGAAGAGACGAGCGTTGGTAACCAAGTGAGCGGGGAGGCTTTGCCTACCATATATGGGCAATAAATCCCTTTGAGGTGGGTCGGCAGCCGGGTCGGAACAGAGGAGTCGGGACGATGGTGGCCGGCGGCGAGGGGCTGTCGGGGAGGTCCGGCGGTGAAGCGAACCGCGTTCCACGAGTTACGGCGAAGACGATGGTGCAGTCGCCCAGGGCCGAGGAAGTCCGGAGGTGGGTCGGCGTCGTGCGGCGGCGGCTGCTCGGGGGTGTTCTTGGTGACAGCGAAGTACGGGCGTCGGGGAGCTTGGGCGAGACCAGGGGTGGCTTCGCGATGCTCCGAAGATGGTTCACGAGCGAGGAATTGGGTTATGGTGGCTTGGTTTGGCTGGTCGGGGGTCGCCGGAGTTTGGGAAGAAGGAGGGGCCGACAGTGATTTGGGGCACTACGGTGCAATTGCGGGCAGGGGAGGGGAGAAAGAGGCATTGCGGCGCGATTGCAACTCCCAGGTGAGGTACTTATAGTCGGAGAAGCGGCGCACGGCGAGAGCGGTATTCGGCCGCCGCTGTTCACGCGAGGAAGTGGAGGAGGAACGAGATCTTCCCCAAGATTGCGCACGAGGGTGATGGCGGGCGAGGTGCGTTCCCCCTCCTGTTGGTACATTGAACTTTGCGTGCGAGGTGAGAGAGAGGAAGAGCGGGATTTCTTGCGGCAGAGGCGCGAGCGCGAGGAGAATGACGACGCGGGCGCGTGGAGAAGGAGGAGGGAGACGACCCTGGCAGCTGGGGTCCACCGGCCAGAGAGGGAGGAGCGCGAGGGAGCGGACGGGCCGGATGGGCCGAGGCGCGCATCGGGCGGTCGAGCGAGGGAGCGAAGCGGGCGGCGGATGGGCGCAGACGGGCGACGCGTCGCGCATCGGGAACGGCCAGGTGGCGGCCCGGGAGGAGGGGAAGGCGGGATGGGGCGGCGACGTGGGTTGATCCCGGCCGTCCAGGTGGCGGCCGGAGGGTGAGTCGAGATTTTAATTTTTCTTTAATTTGATTTTTAGCTTTTAGAAACTGCCAGAAAATCCAATTAATTTCAGAAAAATATGAAAATACCTCTAAAAATTTCAGAAAAATTCACAGAAGTTCTGGATGACCTTTTGGACTTAATAAAAATATTTTCACTAATTTTGGTATTTAATTTATTGGTTTCTCTTGATATATTTAATTGTATGCATACATATCCATAGTTGATGACTTTCTTATTATATTTATTTCCTTATTTTTACAATCATTTATCAATTGAGGGTTCTAAGCCAAATCTCTCTCTCTCCTTTTCTGGATCATCTTTTCAGATTCTTAATTTAGATTTTAACTCTCTACTATTTAAACATGTTCATTTCTTATTTAACTTTTGGAATTTCCATTAACTTTTTCTTAGAAAATTTCCACAAACTCCAAATCCAAATGGAAAACAAATAAAATAATTCAAAAACTCATTAATTTAATATTTATATTTTTCAGGACGTTACAGTTGGCCAGTACAAACCTTGTTAAAAAGACTTTTCGACCAGCGTCCGTAAGAGATGTGTGCTCCACAGATACACCCATGTATGTCATTAAGGAGTAGTAGTAATCCTTCTTTCTGCGATATGCATCGTATGTCCATTTGGTAATAAAGTCTGCCAAGATATGAGATTTAATAGCCGTTTGGGACACGAAATAGGGCTCGAACTCTTCAAGTTCAACCGACTATTTTATCATGTGCCCCGCTATTTTCCTATTCTGGAGGACCTCTCCTAAGATAAACTCAGATGCACAATAATTTTGTGTACCTGAAAATAATGCCTTAATTTCCTCGAAGACATGAGGAGGGTAATGTAGGAGTTTTTGGACCTGAGGGTAGCGCTTCTTAGGCCCATGCAAGACTTCGCTTACATAGTATACTGGTCATTGGACGCCTTCATGTTCCGCAACCAGTACAACACTTACTGCTTGTGGTGTGGTGGAAAGATATACTAAGAGTGTCTCACCTGGTTTCAGAGAAACCAGAATAGGAGCACTCGTAAAATATCTCTTGATATTCTTGAAGGCATCGTTAGCCTCTTTCAACCACTCGAAACCCTCATGTTTCCTTAGAAGTTTGAAGAAAAGAAATTCTTTCTCTCCCAGATGTGCAATGAAATGACTTAGAGCCGCCATGCAGTTGGTGAGTTTTTGAACTTCTTTGTTCGTGGTTAGAGGACTCATCTACTCAATGGCTTTGATCTTTTCAGGGTTTGTTTCAATACCTCTTGCCAAAATAAGGAATCCGAGCAACTTCCCTAAAGAAACTCCGAATACGCACTTCTTAAGATTGAGTTTTAAGAGGTGCTTTCTGAGGTTGTTAAAAATCTCCTGTAGGTCTAAAACATGATTAAGTTGTTTGATGCTCTTTGCGACCAGATCATCTACACAAGCTTCCAAATTTTGGCCCATTTGATGCATAAAGGTCAGTTGCATCAAACGCTGAAAGGTTGGATCGGTATTTTTTTAAACCAAATGGCATTTTGACATAATAATATACTCCAAATGGCATGATAAATATTGTCTTCTCTTCATCTTCCGAAGACATACTAACCTGGTGATAACCAGAGTATGCGTTTAGAAAACTTAACATTTCATAACCAGCAGTAGAGTCAACCAATTGATTAATATGAAGAAGTAGAAAATCATATTTTGGATAAGCTTTATTTAAATCGGTATATTCTATACACATGTGCCACTTACCATTAGACTTCTTCACTATTACAGTGTTAGACAACTACTCTAAGTGACCGACTTCTCTTATAAAGCCTACTTTAAGTAGCTTGTCTAATTCTGATTTGATATCTTCCCTTCGATCTGGTGCAAATCTCTGCAATTTTTATTTTACAGGCTTTTATCAGGCCGTAAAGCTAGCCCGTGTTCGATCATCTCCCTGGAGACTCCAGGAACGTCAGATGGCTGCCATGCGAACACATCTATGTTTGCCTAGAGGAAAGTGACGAGAGTGTCTTCCTATGTGAGGTTGAGGGGCTCTGCTGGGTCTAGAGGAATATCCTTGACATCTTCATTCAGCTTCAGCACGGCTTTAGACTTCGAGTGCTTGCTCGAAAGTAGCGCTTGGTATCTTCTCAAGTTGGTAGTTGGCCGACCAACTCGAGGGACTTGCAGTCATACGTTAGCATCATTTTCTTATCACAGTGAACTGTGATGACTCCCTTGGGACCTGGCAACTTAAGATATTGAAATGCATAGTGAGCGACTATAAGAAAACATGCTAGAGTTGGTCGCCCGAGTATGGCGTTATATGCTATGTCAAAGTCGACCACGTCAAAGGAGATTTTCTCTGTCCTGAAATTGCTTGGATATCCGAATGTAACAGGTAGAGAAACCTGGGCAATGGGCTTGGCCAAAGATCCTGGTACAATTTCATGAAATGAATATCATACCAGTTTTATTCTGGTACGATGAACTTGCATCTCGTCCAGAGCACTAACAAATAAAATATTCAAAAACTATCACCATCAATCAACACGTGATTTACTCGACAATTGTTGATGGTGGGCTCGACCACATCAAAAACCAACTAGGCCAAGTCGAAGGGATCGGACAGTCACTCTTGTCGAAAGAGAGGTGACTTCCGACCACTAAGAAAAATTATTGGCAGGGGATAGGTCGATAGAGTTTAACTCTCGTTTGATAGCCTTATGCTACCACTTTGACTCGTATAAAGACAAACCTCCGTAGATATGCTCGATCGTGTACTTCGCATCTTGGAAAGACATATCCTCATCCTCGTTCGAGTGCTTTCGACCACTCGACTACCCCACCTCATCGAGTGTGGGAAGCGGTTCCCTACCAGAATAGTAATCCTTGAGTTTTTGTTGGAAAACTCGGCAATTGCATGGGTCATCCCCTTCCTTCTTGTGAAATGGACACCATCTAGGCTTGTTGTTCTTCTGAGCAGGTGCTTTGCCTTTGCTCTGATCGGAGTATTGCTTGGGGTTCCGTGGCTCCTTGTCGCTTACGATCAAGACTTCCTTTGAGGCCTCAGCCCGAGGCCTCTGACCTTTGGCAATGTTCTTAGACATCTTGGCCTTCTCCTTCCTTTTACTACCTTCGCCTTCCTCTTTGGAACTTCAGTTGACTTGGTCAATGGTTTTTGTCTATTCGACTGCCTCAGCAACAGTCCCGTATCGGTCAGCCATCTCAAAGAGCTCGGCGAACCTCCTATTGTGGATGTTTGAATGCCCTAATGACAGAAGTGTCAGAGACCTCTGGAATTGAATTATGAACTTGGCTAAAGCGCCTGATGAACTATCGCAGGGTCTCGTTGTTGATCTACCGCATCCGATGCAGGTCGTCTTCTTTTCTAGGGCGATTGTATGTTCCCTAGAAGTTGGCCAATAGAAGGTTGCAGAGGTGTTGCCACAAGTAGATCGACTCGATCAGTTGGTTGAGCAACCAAGACTGAGCAAATCTTTCAAACACTGTTGGAACATAGTTTGAAATAACGTGCTCATCTCCTCCTACTGCCCAAACCGTAGTCATGTAAATTTGAAGGAACTCGATAGGATTTTGAGACCCATCAAATTTCTCCATATTTATTGGTCGAAACCTCAGTGGCCAGCGTACTGCTCAGAGTACGGGGATGAATGCTCAACATTTAGTAACAAGTTCCTAACATCTCCTTTGCAGGAAAGGGTAATTGGTGTCGCTGGGTGACCGTACTCGTCTATGCCCGAAAGTGGACAGACCGGACTTGTAGTAGGCCTCATCCATATGAGGGTAGTACTCCTCTACTCCATCTGTTGCTACAGATTCCTTGCCCGAAGTGGTTATTTACCTCCTCCTTGGTTAACTCGCCAATCCGTAGTCATTTGAGGAACTCTCCTTCAGCTAGAGTTATGGTTTGGAGACCATCGCGACCTATCACCATGTCGAACCCCATGAGATGAGTTCTATGAATGACTAGACGAGGTTGTACCTATTCGACTTCTAGAGTTATGTCAGCGAGGCTACTCAAATTTGTTCATCATGTTGCGAAGTCTCTGTGCGATCCCCTCAACAAAGTGATCATAACCTAGCGCTCGAGCGAGCTCTAGAGTCGGGTTCTTGAGGAGGTCGTTGATGCGTTGGAGCCCTCGAGCCTCTTCAGATTGATATTAGGTGTGCCCATGCAAAGACCTCTGGGTAGCCAATTGTAACATCCCAAAATTTTGAAATTTGAAAATGTGAAGCTTTTAAATTATTGGCAATGTATTCTCTTGAAAATTTGAATTTTCTTTGGTGTTTTCTAAATTTTTGATTAAGATTCCAAAACATTAAAGAAGTTCATGGAAAATGAAAATAACATGAATAAGTCATAAATAAAATATGGGGGTGAAAGGAATTTATAATTTTGAACTCAAAGCTAAAAAGGTAACTCATCATAAGGAGGGAGAAACTTAAATTAAAACGTAAGAATTTCATTTTGGAATAGTATTATAAAAGGGCAACAAAAATAAATAAATAAAACATATACAAATATGTATGCAACAGGCCTAGCATGAAGAGCAAAAACATAAAAATGACTATATATATATACACACACACACACACAAAAATAGACATAAAGAAAGATGATGATAATAATAACAATATGTATATATACCTGTATATACATGTATATAAACAATAAATAGCAAAAAAATAAAATAAAAAGGGGGGAACTGGGGTCAGGCCGGCCGAAACAGCCCGGCCCAACCCCCGCTTCCTTCCCCGCACGGCCCAGCACTCCTAGCACCTCACTGCGCCGCGGGCCCCCTTCATTCCGCGCCCCGACTCCCTACCCGTGGACCCGCGCCCCCACCCGCACCTCACCTCCCTCTACCGTGTGGTCTGAGTGCCTTCCTCCTCTTTCTCCCCTGCCGACCGAGCGCGCCTCCCCCATTTCTTTTTCTTCTCCCTCTTCTCTCTTTCTTCTCTTTCTTGCACGTGCTCTGCTCCCTCTGACTTCACAGCACGCTCGAGCCCCGTGCTTGACTTGTCCCTTCGCCGCCTCCCTGCCTTGCGCCGCGCATGAACAGTTGCCATCACCCTGTGCCACCGCGCGCACCGAGCCACGCGCCCGGTCCTTGCCTGGCAGTTCCTTCCCCCGCCGCCCGGCCCTCCGACCAGCTACGCCTTCCCCGCCCTCTGCCACTATAAGGCACTGCCCACTCCCATTGCTCTCCACGCCCCCTCTCTCTTCCCCGCTGCTGCACAGCGATTTTTCCCCAAACTCCGACCGCCGCCGCCATTCTCACCGCCGCCGCCTCCTCGATTGATTCCGCCCCAATTCCTTGCGGTGGGAGTGGCCTCTCGTCGTCCCGAACCTCCTTCGACGGCCGGTTGGAGCTACCACCGCCGGTACGCCGCCGGCACCGTGCGCCACCGTCGTCCAAACCCGCCTCATGCCGCCAGCACGCCGTGGGCCCTCTCCGGCTCGGCAGTTGGCACGGTACGCTCTCCTTCCCCTCCCTCCTGCTCCCACGCAACTCGGTACCCCTCTCCTCCCCCTCCGGCACCGTTGCCCCGTTTCCACCTCCTCCTCGTCCGCTTTGCGCCGCCGCCAGCCCACCTCACTGCCGCTCCGACCACCGTGCCCGCCCCGTAGCTACATCTTGCTCCGGGGATCCCATTTTTGCGGACGCCGGCGCTCCCCCGGACGCCCTTCGCCGGCAACGCTGCTGCCTGCCCCGCGCCACACCTTCCTCTGTTTCGGCTGGTGGCTCCTCTGTGAAGTCCCCAGCCCCGCCCGCTTAATCAAAACTGATTCGCCCTTTTAGTCGCGAAACACCAGTGACCGGATGGCTAGCCGAGCCAGCGTAGAGCAGAGAGACCCGAGTTCGATCCCCCATCTCAGCGCATTTCTTCTTTTCTTTTTATTCTATTTTTAGTGACAATTTCAATTAATGAAAAATCAAAGAAAAACTTAGAAAAAAATCCATGGAAGTTAATAAATTTAATTAGTATATAAAATAAGGTTAATTAGGACTTAATACTCGATTAATTGCTACATAAGTAATTAATATGGTTTAAATATTTATTTGAGGGCTAATTAACAATCAAAGGCATTGATAAAATATAGCTTTGCTTAATGCCCAAATTCGATAAGGACCCCAACTAAAAATACATTCAAGATAAAATTCAGGAAAACAAATTGGGTGTAGGTTAGAACTATAACAACAAGTCTATAACTAAAGGCTACCCATAATGGTAATACATGACCTAACGTTAAAATACCACCATCAAACAAGTCTCAAGTAGTAGATTTAGTTAAACCCCATATGAAGGTATAACTATGTACAACAAGTTTGCCCTCACATAAATAAGTGTGTACTTCCGATTAAATTGTGCTAAGCAAAAGGGTAAAGATATCAATATCACAAACACTCTAATTAAAAGGGCATATTAGTGAATAGTTAATAGCTATGGATCAAAAGCAAATAAAAATAACCTCGCTAATATGTAACCTGAAGCCCAATGATATTAGGCATAGCGAGGAATAATATTTATATATCCGAGTATAAAGTTATATGTAAGCTAATCAAGTGGTTATGGTTAAATATCCACATTTAGTAAAGATACCCTTAATTATAATTAAAATATATGTCTAATAGTTAACACACTGTCATTTAACAAATATTAGAGAAAGATTTTGCTAAACAGCAAATATTAAAAATACACCCATATGACAAGCTTTGCCCATATGAATAAAATTCAAATTGAAACCAAAACTAGGCCTAATAATAATTGAGTTGTAGACAAAATAATAGTGGTGCCATTGATGAAGTCCTGACACTAGGTTTAATAAATATGTTAAGCATAATTGCATGTAACAAGTTGGTACCCGTGTGAATGGATCCTAATTCAAAATAAATTATGTCTAGTAACAACTAAGTGAACATAAAATATCACACCATCAAATGCTATAAACCCAGACCCTGGTATTACTTCGATAAGCTAAAATTTCATACATTGCGTATATAGTCTATGCCCTGAACAATAGCACTCAACAAAATAATGCTCAGTAAACTCGCACACCAATTCATAGGTCTAACCTAACTCATGGAGCTTTCTTAATAAATATACAAATAGTAGAAGAAGCTCGTAATAAAAAGATCGAGTCATCGTATTCTATTACCGACCATGCCTCAAATCACCCAAAACACCCATTGACTCATAATAAAACTAAATTGAGTTTATTCGGATTTATTTGGATCTTTTGAGTTATTTGCTTTTATTTGGATTCAGTCGGTTGTCGCGTAGTTAGAAACTGGAGTCCTAAAGATTCTACAAATCAAGCGTGGTCAGAGCAAAGTGAAGATAAAGAATAGAAGCTCAAGAGAACGCATCATGTGAGCTGAAGTCCGTAGTAAACCGCGCTAGGCGAGTCAATACTTTGATCATGTTGATCCTACATTTTCTGCAAATTACTTTTGTTTAAATTATCAAATTGCATGCTGTTATTTTATATGCAAATACATGACTAATTTAAGATTCTAGTTATATGCCCATTATTTAACTTGATTAATATTACATCTCCTTTGGAATATTTGAATGTATGAACCTTGTCGCCCTAGCAAAATTATAATATTAACCTTTTTAAAATAAGTCCCTAATTATACGCCATGCTTAAATACTAGGGGGCGCTGAAATGCCCCAAGCATCATTAACATTTACAATCATGAGAAACTGGTTTGGGCAGTCATGGTGGTAATGACTCGTATATGTTGGTATGATTATTTTATGCTCCAAAAAACCCCAACTTGCTTAAATATCTGGGCGGATGGTTCGAGGGTGTGTGTGTGTGGTGCAGTGGAAGCACAAAGTGGGTAGTGGTAGACCACCCAGATACCACCACAAGTCTGTAAAGTACAACTTGGCTAAGTAAATTTATTGAAACCCCCGGACTCATCCCACCGGTAGTGGAGGAAGTGGATACGCAAGGGCAAGGGGAGGCCTAAAGGGACACCAAGTGGAGGGTGAAGTTTTCCAGCTGTTCTAAGTGTTGCGGGAACTGGAGCCCGGCTGCGTTAGTAACTGTGGGAAACATCCCGTGCATAGATGGGACCCACCGCAAGTGGGAGAAGCCCATAAAGTGAGATGACAAAAGGGACTAGATACTTTGAAAAGTCACTGTGATGGTCTGCTCAACCACATGACTAAGGAATCGTGTGGGGCAACGAATTGATTGTCTCTTGTGGGGAAAGTGTACAAACTCTGCAGAGTCAAAACTATTCGAATAGCTGTGCCCACGGTCAAGGGCGGACATGGGAACTTAACCAGATATAGTTCTGTTTCAAAAATAACCTTGTGGGTGGAAATGGAAAAGTGGAGGCAGCGAAAAGCCCTGATTTATGTTGCCCTGGGTGTCGTCCCAGTGATAATGTAAGCGGCTATAACGCTGAAGATTTAGCATATGGTGCAGAGACCATGTAACGGTGGATGGAATCTGGATCGCTATTATTATTGCATTATCTTATACATTATGTTTTTGTTCAAAACTGCTAGGTCTCAGGAAATTTTTATGTATTATATTTCAAATAATGACACTTCTGTTCTTACAAAGTAAAATATAGGGAGGAATAAATAGAGTCGTGAGTGAAGGAGATGGATGTTTGAGGTAAACGCATAAAGATACACTATACCACAACCAATCTGTAGCGTCAGATAACGGTCGCTAGAACGTAATATTAACGTCCAACCATCGGTCACTATAAATTTGTAACAAATCATCGGTCGCTATTTTTACATGTATCGACGGAACATCGGTCGCTACATATATTTAGCCACTTATGTCAAACAATCAGTCGGTAAAAACAAATGCCAGAGTCAAGCGATTGGTCGCTATAGCCCATTTCCGTTTTGGCGCGCTCAGCCCAGCCCACTCGCGCGCTGCGCGGCCACCCAAAACCCTCCAGACTTACCCACCCCGCCCGGGCAGCCGGTAGTCAAAACCCTATCACACCCAGCAGCCGCCAGTCGCGCGCATCTCGTCCGGGCTGCCGCCGCCGCCGCCGTCCCCGCCGGCGCCCGCGAGCTCCGTCCCTGCCGCCCGCATCTCATCTCTTCACCAGCGCTGCCCGCGAGCTCGCCGCCTCCCTCCGTCAGCAAGCTCTCCTCTCCCCGGCTCTACTCTTCTCGTGCGCCGCCGCCGGCCACCTCTCGCCGCATCTCCATCCGCGCCTCCACCCGTGCGCTCCCCGCTTCTCCACCAGCCGCCATCTCACCACCGCATCTCCTTCCGCCACCAAGCACCGCCCCCTCTATTCCGCCACCAAACGCTGCTCCTCACCGCCGCCGCCGCAACCTCCCTCTCCTTAGCTCTCCATTCACCGGCTGCTCACCTCCAGTGCCTTCTCCACCAGACCCGCAAGCGCCGCCTTCCTCTTCCTCTCATCCACCGGATGCGCCGTCGCCGCCCTACTACCACCGCATCACGCCAGGACAGCGCCGCCACCACTTCATCACCTCCACCGCGCCGACTTCCTCCCTCCTCGGCTCCAACTCCACCGCCGGCTTCTTTACCGACTGCAACTTCTCCACTTCACCGCCGGCAGCGCCCTCTGCTCTTATTCCTCCCGGTTTATTTTTTTCTTCCCCTTTATTTCTTCAGCTCTTCATTTCTATTGCTCTGTTAAGTGATAATTACCATTTGCACTGTTGATGTTGACTTGTAATATGAGATCTGTGTGATGTTTGTTAATTTTGCACTGTGATGTTTGTGATCAGTGGTTGAATTACTGTGCTCTATTAAATTGTTCCAGGATTGCTCTATGTTTTTGTAGTTTAAGTCATGCTATGTGTGATGGTGATATGGCCTTTGTTACAGGCAGTGGTTAGTTGTTAGCTAGTTGTTAGTAGTTTTTGCCACTTGTGATATCTGTTTAGCTATGTTATATGTTATCTGTTTAGATGTCTACTGCGCATGTGAGTTGTGATCTGTGTTAGATTGTCTTTGTTGGCATTAGGTTAGTAGTACTAGTTATGCCAATGTTAGTAGTAGTTCTCTTATTCGTTTTTTTGTTTGTGTTGCGCGATTTAGCGAGCCGGCACTGTCGTCCAGGCCGCCGTCCCCGCTGCGCGCTCGCCGGTATCGCCGTACTCGCCCGAGCAGCCGCAGCCGTCGTCCCCACCCGGCCCGTCGTCGCAGCTTTTCTTGTTTATGTGTTTTTCCAAAGGGCTATAAGGTTTATACTAATCTTCTAGTGATGTTTTGAATGGCATTGGGGTTGTTGACTGGTGAGACACTGAGATACAAATAACAGCGAGAATGAAAAATACTAGTCAGTGAATGAGAAGTGTAGGGCAAACTGAAGTAGAGTAGCTCTGTCTAATTAATCGATCCTTCTTTTTTTTCAGAACCAATACTACTGGTTCAATTAGGAGCACTCCATTTCTTTACCCTTTTTTTGGGTTCTCATCTGCATGAACAGAGCTGCATCATTTATCATTGGACCAACTTTTGCATTCTTACCTGTACTTACTATTGTTCCAAGGAATAGCCAAGTCTGACCTCACCATATTGTAATTGCAGCTGCTCCACGTGTAGTTGGACACCTTGGGAAGGCATTTGAATGTGCTCTTGGCAGCAGCTCTACTTGTTTGTATCGGTAGGTTTCTGTTTCCCCAGCTATTGCTCTCTTTTTTTCATGTTGTGGAAGTATGCGACTATATCAGTGCTTATGATATGTTTTTTATTTCAAATTGAAATCTGGTTGATGTCTTGCGTGAAGGTTGAACATGGATAAACACATGGATTGATGATAATGCTAGGTAAAAACCAATTACTTTACAAATATTGAAAGTTATATATACATGTCAAATGGTATTTAACCTAAAACTTTCAATAGGCATACCAAGACATATTTGCAAGGAGTGAATGGTTTCTTAGCTTTTGCTTTTAGTAATTCTGTAGTAGGCAGCAAGATATTATGCCCTTGTAGAAAGTGTGTAAACTCATTTTGGAAAGAGGCAAGTGAAGTCCGTGAGCACTTGATATGTGATGGGTTTCTAAAAGGGTATAGAACATGGAACTTACATGGAGAAGCTAGCTCTTCTGTGAATCATGGGAATTGTGATGCTGCTGAGGTCATAGAAGATTCTAGTGAGGATAATGAAATATCTGATTTGCTTAGAGACTTAGCTGCCGGTCTAGATGATAGAGAAGATTTTGAAGACAATAGTTCAACTTTGGAGACTTGTCCTGAACTAGTTGCCCTTCAAAAGTTGGTAGCAGAAAATAGCAAAGAGCTATACCCAAATTGCAAGAAATATACACAGCTAAGGTTCCTAATTAGATTGCTCCACATCAAACTCCTTGGAGGATGGTCTGATAGATCTATGAACCTACTACTAGATCTACTTAATGATGCACTCCCTGAGGGTTCAAATCTACCTACAAACTTTCATGAAGCTAAGAAATTGGTGAAATCCATTGGAGTTGGTTACAACAGTATTCATGCTTGTTCAAACGATTGTGTTCTCTACTGGAAAGAGAATGTGGATTTAAATGAGTGTCCAAAATGTGAGGTTTCTCGATGGAAATCAGATAGGAAGAGTCTAGATGGGAGACATGTGTATAAGGTTCCTAAGAAGGTTCTCTGCTACTTTCCTATAAAGAAAACACTCCAAAGGTTATTTCTGTCCTCTAAAACAGCAAGTCTAACAAGATGGCATGATGAAGACCGAAAAAAGGATGGTCTGCTAAGGCATCCTGCAGATTCACCTCTATGGCAGGACTTTGATGAGAGGCATGCAGAATTTTCTGCAGATAGTCGAAATATCCGTCTAGCATTTGCCACGGATGGGTTTAATCCATTTAGAATGAACAATGTTAGCTATAGTGTTTGGCCTGGTATTTGTATTCCACTCAATTTCCCACCTTCCATGTGCATGAAGCAGTCAAATTTCATCCTTTCTTTGCTCATTCCCGGTAAACGTGGCCCGGGTAGTGATATGGATGTCTTTTTACAGCCACTTATTTATGATTTGTTAGATATGTTTGAAAATGGAGTTAGAACCTATGATGCTTCAAGGGGTGAGTTCTTCAAGTTGAGGGCGGCGGTGTTGTGGACTATTTCAGATTTCCCAGGTTTAGGTTATGTGTCTGGGTCTACCACATCTGGTGCCTTACACTTTGTGCTCGCTATCTACATGGTGCAACTCAAGTTGGCTATCAAGTTCTAACCCATGAAGATTGTAGCACAACTCCTTTCTTTCGTACCATTGGTCGAGGATTGGCTGGAAAGTGCACAATGCGTATAGACCACAAGACATGGCTGCAAGCTCATAGATATGTTTTATTCAACTATGTCGATATAGGACCATACTTGGAGTAAGGCATCTAAATTATTTTTACATTTCACATGATCAATTACTTAAGACATTCTAAACTGATAAAATGGTATGTACAGCAAGCATGCCCACTACCTATCCTCAATTGGTCTTCGAAGTAAACGAGACATCAACTGCATGCACCATGAATCATTTCATGAGTGGTTTAGGTTGCATGTAAGTAAGAAGAAAACTCAGCAAATGTTACTTCAGATGTATTTCATATTTAGATTCATAGAAATTTGTTATAATCACAGGTGGAAGAGATGAGTGAGGAAGCAACAGATGAGATTAAGATATTGGCGAAGGGGCCAATGATGACTGCACAGAAATATAGTAGCTATACCATAAGTGGAATGATGTTCCACACAAAATCCTATGATGAGGGTAGAGCTGTTCAGAATAGTGGGGTTGCTGTAGTTGCAGAGTCAGCAAGCTTTGAGAGGGGCAATAATGATCAGATTATAATAGGAAAGAAAATCTATTATGGTGTTATAAAGGAAATTCTTGAACTGAGCTACCAACACAAAGGAAATGTGGTGCTTTTCATGTGTGATTGGGTTGATAACCGTGTGCAGGATAAATGGGTAAAAACTGATCAATTTGGGGCCACAAGTGTCAACTTTAAGCATTTATTCAATACAGGTGAAAAGATATCAGATGAACCTTTCATTCTAGCTTCACAAGCACTTCAAGTATACTACGTTCCTGATCAGGTTGATACTGAGTGGGCTGCTGCTGTTCAATCAATACCTAGTGGTTCATATAACTTGGATAATTTGGAGATTGAACATACCGATAATGATAATGGACAGGTTATGCCTTCTGTGACTGATCTAAGTGGCACTGTGACTATGGATATTATTAATGGGGTTATCCCTTCTGTTAGAACTGACATAGATGGTGTAATTGTTGATAAAAAAAATCTAAAAATGGGTCAAGAAAGTAATTATTGTTTTCCTAATGCTTGCTTGCAAAAATTAATGATTTATTTGTTTCCCAGTGATTGCTGATTTGTTTGTCATTTTTCAGGAGGAAAAATGGCAAGCGCTAGAAGAAACAATACTTGTGCCCCTCTCAACGCGTATGAACAGCAGAGGAATGCAAAAATTGCAATTATTGATGCGAAGAGACAATCTCTTAATATCCCTAGGATGACAAAAGAGCAGAATGATCAACCTAAGACAAGGAAAAAGGTTCTGTAAGACCTTTGTTGTTAGTGTTTGCATATTTCATGACAAGTATTTAATTATGCCACCGTGTTACTTGCAGAGAACTCACACAGTTGTTGCTGAAACGGAAGCCCGTAATTTGCGCCCAAGGCCACCAAGAAATTCTGTTGAGAATGCAAATGAGGAGATTGATGAAGATCTGGATTGTGAACCAATTGGAGATTTTTTTCTAGTTACAGATGTTCAGACTAGCCCACGCAAGAAAAGGGGAGGGAGGGGTATCACTAGAATGGAAGAAGTATTTGCAAGGACACCTGATATGGCAAAAGTGAAAATAAATCTTAATGAATATGGTCAGCCTGTAGGGTCACGTTCTAGGGAGCTTGCTAGTGTTATTGGTTGTTTGGCGAGGAAGATATTAGTTCAGTGTTCTGATTGGAGGCTTGTTGATGTTAACAAGAAGAGTGCACTTTGGAACGACATAAAGGTAATTTATGGTGTTATGCATTCAGTTTTTAGCTGTAATCTTAATTTATGGTGTTATCTGCTAGATAACTGCAATTATGTATTTTTCCCATGGAAAAATCAGGCTAAATATGATATTCATGCTGATGGAAAGAATTGGGTTTTAAAAACTGCTGGAATTAAATGGAAGGACTTTAAGGCACATTTGAAGAAACAGTATTTTGATGACAAATTAACAGATGAGCAACTGAAGAAAATGTATGGTGATAGAGTTAATGACAATGATTGGGCGTATCTTGTAACTCATTGGATGTCTCCCGACTTTGAAGTAAGGCTTGTTGATATTAAAATGGTGTTCCTACACAGAATGCAGAACCAATCATTGTAAGTTTTCATGCATTTTTGCTGAATTGTGGTAGTTAATAATGATGGTGTGTAAACATTGATCTCCCATTCATGTAGAACAAACTTAAAGAAATTGTTGAAGCCCGCCCAGAGTTGAAGGAAAGAACAATTGAACAGGGCGATGCACTTGCTGCTGCTTGTGGTGCAAAGGAGCCAAGAGGGCGTGTGCGAGCTTTGGGTCTAGGACCAAGTCCTCAAGATGTTGGTATAACAGGATTGAAGTGTTACCCATCTACAAGATTTCAAATGGAAGTTTTGGCCCGTAAAGAAGCTGAACAACGCATAGCTGAGCTGGAAGAGCAAATGAAAAGACAGGAGGAAAGGCATGCAGAGGAAAGGCGAAATTTTATGGAAGTCATGTCACATAATGGTTCTAATTCATGCCACCATGTGGTATAATACTATAACAATACATCAGCTAGTTATTTTGGCCTCTTAATACCCTGTGCAGATTTATCTCATTATTGCTTCCATTTGTTTGTAGAGCCCAAGGTCTACAGAAAATGTTGATGCACATCATCATGATGCTCATTTCGAAGAAGATGAAGATTGTGGAGATAATGAAGACCATGACGCATGTCCCGAGGAGGGTGAATATTTGTTTGCATGGAGGTGTCTTGCAGCCCATACTATGCAGTTTCATCAACATAGCCCCACTAGTGCAGCCCATACAGTGCAGACCCATGCAACCTCACCCCATCAGTGCACCCCCAACAATGCAGCCCCTACAGTCCAGCACGGTGCAGCACATGAAGAGCAGCCCCATGCAACCTCATCCCGTCAGTGTATCCCCAGCAATGTTCTTCCTGCAGTCCAGCCCGATGCAGCCCATGAAGTGCAACCCGATGCAGCAAAACAAGCAAAGACAGTGCAACCCCAGGTTGGAATGAATGTGATATTATATGAAGTGGTGAGATCCGATGCACGTGTGGCTCTGGGAACAATTATTTCAACAAATCCTAAAACCATTATTGGAGGTGTAGCTCTTGGAAAGCAATATTGTGAAGTTGTTGTGAATCATGTGCTGAAAAGGGACGCAACTCTGCCTCGCACTTATCCTGGTGTGGAAAAGATGGCTGATGCTCATAGGTTGTCGATTGCATGGCCATACAATAGAGTAATAAACTATCCTTGTCATCGTTTCTTGTTTTCTCATATATGACAAATGGTCAAACTTATAATTTCTGATATTTGTGACAATTGAAGGTTAAGCAGCAGGCATCAAAATTGCCTCAAGGTGTTTCAGGTATGTTATTCTTAGGTCACTTATCTCCTCTTGTGACAGTTGAAAGGTTAGCAAATTTCATGATTCTGATTAGAGCCTATACTCTGTTGTTTTTACACTGACTTGTAGCAGGGGGAGAGAAGAGCTAGAACTCAGGTGGGCAGTCTATATGTGATTTCTACCTTTTTCTGTTGAGGTTGGTCAGTGTTCTGTTTTTATCTTTTTCAAGCTTGCATGCAAACTGTTGATTGGTGACTAGTAGGGAAATTGCATGTAACTATACAAATTCTGATGGTGATAATAATCATTTGAGCTTGCACTAAAAAATTGATAAATATTTTCGCAGCTTTCAGTGGCTCCACCTCTTCCTTTTATAATTCCACTTGGAGGTTGTTGACCTTCAGTACTCTTTTCCTTGTGGTATGATAAATAAGCCACTGTGACATGCTAGCAATTGACCTGTTTTATTTCGAGTGTCCTCTTCTAGATATCAGTACAAAATATGTTATTTGCTTGTGTTTTAACTAATTCTTTGGTGCAAGTAGTTGACAAATAAACGATGCTTTCTTTTTTATGATTTGCAGGAGGTTACATAGATCTAATTTAGATTCTTACAAATTGTATATAAACAATGCTTTCTTATGTATGATTTGCAGGAGGTTGCGTAGATCTATTTTAGATTCTAACAAATTGTATGCAATCTCAGCACATTTGGCGTAAGCTTTAAATTTTCAGACTAGTTGCCTGTCTTATACTGTGTTGTTGTGTTCAGGTGGAGGGAGGCCTTGGAGGTGTACATGATGCTGGATAATGTCACCAGGAAGCCAACATATGACATTTTGCTTTTGATAAGATGGAGATGAGGCATTTTGTAGTGAATCTAGTTAGATTGTGCAAGCAAACATATGACTTGTGCCTGCCATTTGACCTAGCTAGGTTGTATATGTGCTTTTCCTTTTGTAATGATGACCTGTCATGGATCAAGATGATAGAACTAATTGATGTATTGCTAAATGTTGGCTTCAATGAAGACTTGAGAGATACCTTTATCTAATATAATGTGGTTAGTGTTGTGGGCAGCTATGGATTACATATGTATGTGGTTGATGAATAATGTGACATGTTATGGATGTTTATTAGGTTTGAAATCTGGTTAATACGAAATTAATATTATATATAATTGTGCCAGTTCATAGCTACTGATTATTGGTCGCTAAAAAGTTTGCTATCATCAAACCATCGGTCGCTAAAACATGTAACAGATGATCGGTCGATATAAATACTAGCATCCAACTATCGGTCGCTATAAATCCTATCGGTCGCTATAGACTTATAGCGACGCCAGTTACAGCGACTTATACATCGGTCGCTATAAATGTATAGCGACCGATGATCGGTCGCTATAACGGCTTATAGCGACTGATTTGGAGTCGCTACAGATTGGCTGTGGTATAGTGATATTGGTGGACTCATATCGATCATAAAAGGGAAATGATAGTGTAGATTCTGGGAGAAATAAATTGGTGGAGCCTAAATGAATATATATAGGTTAGATAGATGAATCAAATGATTTTTGGAGAAATAGGTAGTGCAAAGGTACTTGCTGGATTATGACACTGATAACTAATATAAATTCTTAGGGGATATTGGCGATAATGGAATTAATAGGATTTGATCGATTACTAGATGGGTCAACTGAATTTTTGGAAATTTGGAGATATGATAATTGGAGTATAGACTTGATCAATGATATTCTTGGTGGAAGTATACTAGTGAATCGTAAACTTGATCGTTGATATTCTTGGTGGAGGTATACTAGTGAACTAGTTAGAGATAGATAATGGAAAATAAGTGTGATTATTGGAAGAGCAAATTATGGTTGTGGATCAATAACAAAAGGATTGGATTGTTAGGAATTTAGAATACAAAAGATATTGGTGGATAAAATAAATGATATTAGATAAATGATGTCGCTAACTGTTTGGAGTTTTAGGCAGCAATTGATCGGTGGATTATATAAATGATGACACTCGCTGTTTGGGGATTTAGGCAGCAATTGATTGGTGGATTGTATAATTGATGATATTCGCTATTTGGAGTCTTAGATAGCGATCAGTATAGAAAGAGTAAGATCGGTGGACTAATTAAATGATGTCACTCGCTGTTTGGAGTCTTAGATAGCAGCCAATAAAGAAAGTGTATTTTCGGTGGATTAAGTCAATTATGGTAATCGTTGTGTAGAGTTTAGGTAGCGACCATAACACTATGATTAAATAATAATAATGCTACCAAAAGCGATTTTGGCAAATAAAATAACCCGAGCCTCTCCTTTGATAAGCCATGCATACTATTTATTTTGCATTCTGTGTATTGGCTCGCGGAGCATGGTGGTTTGTGCTCACACTCGCTTTCACAACAAATCCAGAATCAGGAATCAGAACACTTCGCCTCAGCAATACGATTGTACATGATGGCAGAGAAGATGAAGATGTCAAGGGCTAGGTCGCGAACCTCCAGTTGGCTGCTGTGGGCATGTCCTGAAGGTCCCACCTGTGTGCTTCGTTCTTCCGCTGCTGTAATTTAATGATTTCGGCCTAATCGGCCCATGAGTAAGTCTACTATTATATTTACGCTTCCGCATGATATGTACTTTGATATTCAGAACTGTAATCTGTGAGTACTATATACTGATCTAGGGAATAGTGCGGTGGAATCACAGAGAAATCCGGATTGTAAAATCTGGGTCCCTACACCAATCGCCTCCTTCGGGTGGTCTCGGGATCCTCAATCACTGAGACTGGTTGTGGCTGCCTTAATGGAGAGCGATTAGTTCTAAAATTTCTCCCACGCCCATGAGAAAGCTGACCTAATTCATCACTAGAGGTCTCCTTGACATTCTGACGACAAGTGGCAGGGTGTGACGGGGAGAATCCTCAAGTCTTCCTTCGAGAGAGTGATTAGGACCTAAGGGAGGGTGAAGACCTCCTGCCTAGAATCTCCACTTTCAACGGAGGTCCCCTCGCTTGAAGAATGCTCCAGCGAGAGTGCATTGTGATCTAGAGTAAACCCCACCAGGTAGGGGAATTTCGGGTTATAACCGTCTCCCGTTGGAGCTGAACCATACAAGAGTGTGGACAGACTCACAGAGAACCCACCCATCCTCTATGCATGGACAATAAGAGATTTACGACCACTAGTTGGTGATGAATTCCCAGAATGACTGAGTCCAATGCCCGCTGAAACTACTGGAGTGGTTGATGGGGGACTCGAAACTTGGAGGTAGGCCTCTCGTTATGTTAAAAGTCCTACTTATGGTCGGATTGACACTTGCCATCTGGGGGAAGTGGTTCCTCCGTCTGGCATACTGCTGCAGGGAATATGGATCCTGTAGGACCGAAATGGCGACAGAGGGGGGGTGAATGTCGATCTTTAAAAATCGCCCCCAACAAGTATCCTCACTTAAGCTTCTTCTCCAATAGCTATGGGAGCTATGAAGATAGAAAATAAGCCCTCACTGGAAATCATAGAGACAAAGATAAACCAGAACCAGAAAGAAGCAATCAAGAAAAATAAATTCAGTGCAATTCTGGCTGCAAGCGGTAGTACCGCTGTGACGAGCGGTAGTACCGCTATGCCGAGCGGTAGTACCTCTTGCCGGAGGCGTTCGGACCGTCCGAACGTTTCATCGCTGCCGATCGGACTGGTCCGAACATGGGCGGTAGTACCGCTGAGCCGAGCGGTAGTACCTCTCGAGGAGTGGTAGTACCGCACGAAAAAAAAACAGCAAGCAGGATTTTCAGATAGCAGATCTGAAAACTGAGAAATTCACAAGATTCTTGGATTCTTGGCTTGGGAAACTTTGAGGATAGCTAGGGAACACTCCCAGAAGAATAAGCCAAGAGCCAAAATCAAGCATCCACTAGAAAATCAAAAGGATTTCAGATTCATCCCCAAAACCGAAAATATTCAGAGGGTTGCGCAAAAACTCAAATTCCCGTTTCATCTTTGATCATTTGGCTATGAAACTTTGAGGATAAGTTAGCAATAGCCTCTGGACCTCTCATGCCAGGTTTCACGCCATCTCGTGAAGGGAAATGAAAATAGCACCAAACCCTAGAAAAGCAAATGAAGAACAGAGGAAGTCCCAAACATGAAATTTGAGATTAAACGAAGTTTGCTCTTGGGAAACTTTGATCAAATGATCTTGAGGCATCATCCCAACCTAGAGCAACCCATTTTGGGCCTTCCCAGCAAGAAAGAACTCAAAACTCAGAAAGCTCAGAAATCCACTAGAAGAAGAACGAAGAACAGAGAGCATAAACAGAGAGGAATAAACTTCAGATTTCCATTCATTGAAACCAGATGATTACAGATACGTCCCGATACGCATGAACATTAGAACAAGAGGAATGATTACATGGATTCACTACTCAATCCCTCTCCTCACCCTCTCAATCCTCAAGAACACCAAGAGCTACACATGCATCTTGGGAGGAACACCAACACAGAGAGGTCTCAGCAACCCATCGAAGGGGACACAGAGGGAACACAACTCTACCTCCTCCAACAACTCTCAACAACTAAAGCCTAAAGCCAAAGCAAACTCTAAAGCCTATTTTGACTAAAGGAAACCCTAAAATCCCTTGAAGTGTTCAAGTGGGCATGCAGCCCCTCCAACCTATTTATAGCCCACGGCTAACGGGTCTCCACCCCGTTACGCCCGCTAAATCCAACGGAGCCCGCTACCGCTTGTGCAGCCTTACGAAATTCCCGATTCGCCCCTCCTACACCTTCCGGGAAGCTTCCGCGCTCCTTGCCTCGCACGCCTCGCAACCACCTCGAGTCCACGTCGTCTTCGACACCTCCTGACTATTCTGACCTCAGCGCCACCTGCGCCTAGTCCAGTCCTTCGTGTCTCACCACGACTCCGTCTCGACGTCCTGCAGTCACACAGACAAGAAACACGTCAAATAGCACCGCTCGATACATGAAAGCGTAAATATCATAAACACATCATGCTTACCCATGATGAAGTCCAAACCTGTCGAATTAAAGGAATATGCATCCTAAAACCATACGACTAAGTTTGACCAAGTCTGATCGAGTCCATTGCATCACGCAACGACATGGTCCGAACCACCCAAACCAAACTCGACTCTCATAAACCGATGTCAATTACTCATCATACACACAGGATGACCTCCACATGGTCTCTCAGATCCTTCCTCAGCCTTTCCCGCGACGCAATCTCTGTGATGCCGAGATGGATCTCCAAGGACAACCTCGCCATCATAAGCAAGCATGACCTGCTCGTAGTCGTAGTAGGCCTCCATGTAAATATTCGCGTAGTCAGCCAAGTCGAACCAATTCTCCTCGTTCCACTCCCCTGCCATGAGGACATTAGAAGAAAAGAACTTGCCGATAAGAAAATTACCAGAGTCTTGGAAGAAATAACTCCCCAAGGATGGTGCGAAATGTCGATGTTGTAATATCGATCTTACGAATGATTTGTTTAGATTAAGAAAAACTCTAGAAGACTCAGTATATGCACATGCAGAAGAGAGACATAGGAATTGTTATACAGGTTCAGGCCTTCTCCTGGATGAATAATAACCCTACGTCCTGTGTACCTATTGCTTAGAGAGAATTACAATCGAAAATAATGCGAAATGCCTAGCACTATCTCCTACTCTAATGTCTTCTATCTTTTCCTCTTCGGCGTCAACCTTCATATAATCAACGAAGTGGTGGCCGTTGTCCCGTGCCAAAGACGCCTTAACACTTCAGATGATAATCATCTGATGGAAGTTCCTGTCAGAGAGACGTAGTGGCCAGTTCGCCTTGCGATGGTTGTTGTCAGAGAGATCGTGTGTGGTTACTAAGAATAAACGCATGTTCTAATCCTCTTGTCAGACGACCCCATGATGAAGTAGGTTGTTGTAAACAAGCTAGTCGGGAATATGTCAGTTGCAGAAAGACCCACGACCACGAGGTGTTATATCTTACGACTACGTGGTCGTAAAAAGACTTACGACCAAGGAGTAGTCGCAGTAAGATTTACGAATATGTGGTCATAGAAAAACTTCTGACCAAGGAGTAGTCGCAGTAAAACTTACGACCATGTGGTCGCAAAAAGACTTATGACCAAGGAGTAGTCGCAGTAAGACTTGCGACTATCTAATGGTATCTCTCTCTTATTGATAAGGGGTATACTCGAATAATATAATGACATAATAATTAGAGGATTATTATATCCTCGCCAACGACCTTGTCGTTCTCCTCAATTTTCTCATCAACACTAGTCAGCTATGTGATAAGCTTATTGAAGAAATTGAGATGGTCAACGAACCATGTATCTTCCTCCATGTGCAACCTATACAATTATCGCTTCAGCACCCACTGCTTTGTTAGCGACTCTGCTATATACAATTCTTCTAAGTTGCTCCATAACTTCTTCAATAAATTCTCTATGATTATTGAGTACTTTACCTCATCGAAGAGAAAGACAAATTGTACTGATAGCCTTCCATTCCATCACCTTCCAGCCTTCAGTGGATATCATTTCTGGTCTATTCCCTTCAAAAGCATCAATCAACCCTTGTTGGACAAGTACATCTTTCACCATACATTGGCATATGTTGAAATTTTCTCCACCGTTAAATTTTTCTACTTGATTTCACATCGTTGACATCGATATTAATTTTGTGCCACCTGACACTTTTTTGACCTTCTTGCAAATCAAATTAATCTAGTCTTGACTTTGATACCACTTGTTATACTCTGATAACCCCTCCTTATGCACACAGCTCTCAAATCGGATCAGAGTTACGATATAAGGCACAAGTATGCACGGTATCAAGAACGATGTAGATGCATCTTGTAGAGATAACCAAAATGACGATGTCAAAACAATCACGACGACGAGAGAGAGAGAGAGAGAGAGAGAGAGAGAGAGAGAGAGAGAGAAAGATTTGGTAAATCTAACCACAAATTCCTTAAGCACAACCTGAAAAGAGTATAAGGGATTGTCGTTCTCTCACAACCCTCTCAAACCTTATAGAAATGTCGGATTCTTACTCTATACAAGATTCTAGTGCTAAAGAATATAACTTAGCCTCTAATTCTTTCGTGCGCCCTGTGCTTTAGATGAGTTAGTTTGCGGCTTGAGTTCTCCGTGATCACCCTTCCTATCTTTATATAGTACCCCCTAGTCCTTCTCCAAAGGGAAGTAGGCATTCTTCTAGCATAACTCTCCAAGTCCTAGTAAAAAAGATATGAGTTAACCTACCTCAACAAGAAACCAACTCCCGGCGGAGATTTTCCGATCAAGCACCAAATTAACGAGAAAAAGAATGAAACTACTAAATCGGAAGAACCAAATCTGTATTACATCCAACAAGTACACACTGATACACAGCTCAAAGAACCATGAAACGTAAAGATGCACAGGCAGGGGCGGACCCACCGGGGGGTCAGTTGGGGCTGGCGCCCCCCCTACGGCTGGCCGGCCGCCCCAGGTCACAGGTAGCGCTCGTGACTTTGGCCGTTCCCACGGCAACCACGCCGCACGGCGCCAGCATGATGCGGAGGGTCGCTGGCACCCGGCGACGGGACAGGTGATGGCTTCAGCTGGAGCAAACTGGGTGGCCGACGCACCGAAGCGGCAGCCGAGAACTTGCGTGCACCATGGATTTCTGGTGACGACGCTGTAGATAAAAATTTAGGGCTTTTGGTTTACGCTTTTCCGTAATCATTTTTATCATAGCACGAGATTGTATCCAAATTGTTTTTCCATACAACTCGTTCTAGAGAACCAACGCCCCACTAAATTCCACTCATTTCTTTTTTTCATACTTCTTTTTCACTATTTCCAGGATATTACATATACACATATACATACATATCGAAATAGTATAAATGGGCTGTAATATTTTCTCCCGATCATGTTTTTATTGACACCACTCTGGGAACCAATTAATTCTTTTTTCCCTTCATTTGTGGTGTTTATACTCACTAGTAGTGTGCCCGTACTAACGCTACGGTAAAATACAAAATAAGATAAAATTTATAAAAAATAAAACGAACAATCAGATTCATTAAGATTCACGTCTCATATATTGTATAACCAAATATTTTTGTCACAAAATGAATGTCACATAAATACGTGACCGGTCGGAACCACCCAACACGCAATGCTCAAAAGCCTACGACCGATTCCCAGGTCTTGCGACCGCTTCGCGAGACCATACGACCGGTTAACAGAAGCTACGACCATTTATCGCGTGATTTAAACACCTTCCCGACCACATACAACACTTTTCGTCGTGGTCGAAGCCACTTCCGACCATATGCACCGAGTTTCGCACCCCAATAGCTAAGCCCTTCTCACGCGGTCGAAGCAACCAGGGATCAAATCCCACCTCTAGCTACCAATTTTTCCCTAATTTTCTTCGCTGGGTCCCACACAATTTACTATGCCAAAAAATATTTGCGCATGAGGGAGATCGAACCCAGAACCTCTTGTATAGGGCTAGTCCATCCGCACCGTGTAAATGGAGATTTACATCTTCTTTATCCTAACTTTCAAGTTTAAATTTCAAATTTAATCTGAGCCGTTTGAACGAAATTTGTATGAAATAACCAAAATTTCGGTGATTTCGTTCCTTTCGCTACCCACCGAAATCCAAAACAAAATAGTTTCCCCTCGTCATCAACATGTCCACGGTTCACCCTCTTCGTATTAGCTTGGCTGATGAATTTGGCAATAACAAGATGTGCTACAGACATAATTGATTTAGAGTTGACAGCCTGAACTACCCTATTGTTTATCCACACAAAAGACTTCATTAATCTATATCATTGTTCGTGCTTTGACATTCACCAAATCAAATAAACTAAGCTTAATAATAACTTTCAGGTTTCATATTCTTTATATTTGCCAGCTTCAACTCAATGTCTGTTGTTGGTGAATCCATGAATAGTACAAGTTTTCAGTTCTTACAGATGTGAATATAAATGAGTAGGGTTTCCACGTACTTAATTGGAATGTAAACTTACATTAGCAACACACTCCTTCTGAATGCCTAAATTCTTTTTGAGGCTTTCTTCCCTCTTCCTTGCTTCAGCTAAAGCAGATTGCTGGGAAGCTCGTTCACGCTTGTGCATGATCTCAGCGGACTCCGAAGAAGCTCTAAGTTGTTCATACTTGGATGTCAACTCCTTCCGCTCCAATAAAATAAGCCCAAGATTGTGCTGGTAATCATAAATCTACAGCAAAAAAAAGGACAGAATAAAAGAACTGATAACAAAACAGAAGCTCTAGCCAATCTTCGTTAGACAGATAAACATGTAATCTTGCACTTTGTACTCCAACCAGGATAGCTTACAGCAATGTATTAAATATTAGCCTTTTCGCATAGATCAAGGGAGTATGCGACATTGCATTTTGAATGAGAAAGCAAAGTAAATGATACAAGGAGAATTTTACTTTACATTAAGTGTTTGCATATGGTAACATCAACAATTGTGCCAACTGCCAAGTTAATGATTTTAAACAACCTGTTGAGCAACCCAGATAGCTAGCTGTTAAAGTTACTAAAACATCAGCCTCCACATAGGACTTGCAGGAGATGAAAGTATACTGGTATAAAAAATTTTGTATAATACTGATGTGATCACCTACATAAAAATTAGGGTCTGTTTGGTTGGTGCCTAAGCTTGCCATGCCTAAGCTTAGGCAATGTGTGGCTGCCACAGAAAGTGTGGCTAACAAAATCGAAGCCACACTTGTGGCAAAGTTTAGCAAGAAACTGAGTCTATGACGTGTGGGGCCGGGTGCTAAGAAAGTGTGGCATGCCACAGTTGCGTCAGTGAACCAAACAGCTACTTAAAAACTGTGGCACGCCTAACTTGTGGCTAGGCAACTTCTGATCATGAACCAAACAGGCCCTTAGTATTTCTTTATAAACCTTGTCTACGAGGCATACGGACCTCAATCTCTAAGGAACTCAATTCCTGCTATAATTAATCCAAAGAACCTCACTTATCCATTCTCTCTCTAAAGCACGGCTGACAAGGGGTCCACAAATCCACCAAAATTAGCTCACAATCACTATTTCAGTCAAACTGGAATCAAAGGATTAATGTTTTCCTGTTCTATAGCTGCGGTGCACAATTCATCACTGACACCATAACATGAAAAAGGTTTCTGCAAATGCTGATGCAATAACCACCGTAGTTCCTTCCAACCTTTGTGTTACACCCTTGGCTGCAAACAAACTCACTGTAGATAGGCTACAATGCACTAACAATCTACTGCGACAAGCCAAACAAGCTCGCCTGGCCTACTACAACCGCTATGGTTCCGACAGTTGAAACCCCAAGGCATCAATAACCAAAATCCAATAAACCATGAAGGAAAACACCAAAATAACAGCAAAATTTAAGCAATTACGGCTCAGCAACCAACCAAACCAAGCTGCAAAACCTCTACAACAATCATTCACAGCACAGAAATTCCAACCACTTAAGCAAAAACGACTTCTTTGCTCGTTAGGCAACTCATCTGGCACAACACCCGCCACAGTACCCCAAAGAAACCAAGAAATGAGGCTGCCGGCAAAAGCCAGGATGCCATCTTTTCTCCAATAACACCTCCCTGCGCACCGAATCACACCATTGCTCACCCAAAGAAACCAAGAAACCACGCAGCCATCGAATCGAAGCGGGGAATTTCTCCCACGACCGGCCAATTCTTTTCACCAATTTTTCTTTCTCTCCTCCCCGAAAGAAACCCACCAATAACTACTTCGACATACCAAGAACGGCAAACCATCGAACCAAGAAACCAAAACCCAGCGCGTCGACCGCACCACAAGAGCCGGGAGAGAGAGAGAGAGAGACCTCGGACTCGAGCCGCGCGATGTAGGCGATGAGCGCCGCCTTGTCGCGGCGCCTGACGGCCTCCTCGTCGAAGCTGGCCTCCCGGAGCTTCCTCCAGATTGCCTCGTTTAATCACTGTATTTATAAAACTAACATGCCAAAGCAAGAGGGTTATCACTGTATTGGGCAGCTAGCAACATGGATAATTGGATATCAGATAAGGTGATCCATCTTTTGAGACAAAAACTGCAGAACTGAGAAATATTATTTAGGCTGTTCCACATGGACCATTATCTATATTTGTTCCATCTTTCAGGGGGGAGGCAATATTTGCTTCACAAATTGAAACCATAGGAGTTTTATTGTCCTAGTCAGATTCATTGGTGTTACCTTGATGGAGAGCGTCCTTTTGACCCAGATGGTGAACGTGAAGAGACTGATCTCGATCGGGATCTTGACGCTGAATGGCGAGATGGCTTATCCTTGGGAGACTTGCTGCAAAGCATATTTGACTGTCAGTGGTCAATTATGTTATCCAGAAACAACAGAATGTGATCACAGTAAGACCTTGGACTCCTGCTTCTGCTGTAGCTGCGGCTTCGGCTCCGACTACGGCTTCGTGAGTATGAGCGGCCACGTTTCCCATCATACTCCTTCACCTTTAGAAAAATAATAAGGTGCATTGGTTAATTCCAGAACAGGTTTATGCCCAAAATTTAAATAGAAATAAGCATCTGAGTTTACCCTTATAAAGGCTCGCGAGAAGGCATTTTTGAATTCAGTATCATCAAGCTTCCTTATCTGCAAACGGTGAGCATTCAGGAAAATATTTCTTTGAGAAAAAAAAATTAATGCACAGGCTACAGTATCTAAGATAACAGTAACAGAGATTGCAGTACTCCAAACCACATATTCAACAAGACTGCACAGGTGTAATGAATATCAGCTTTCCATGGAATGAAACTGGCAAGAAGAAGCAGAAGAAGAAAGCATCAGACTTACAGCATACTTCATATCATCATAGTTTGTATAGTCTGCAATTCCTATGGTACCTGCACTACTACATAAATCGACATTACAGACGGTTCAGAAACGTCATCACAGACGGTTTTCTGAACCGTCTGAATTTATGGGTCAGTGATGATCGAAGGTTATCACAGACGGTTTTCGAACCGTCTGTGATTATTAGATATCACAGACGGTTTTTAATTAAAAACCGTCTATGATTATCAGATATCACAGACGGTTTTTAATTAAAAACCGTCTGTGATATCTAATAATCACAGACCGTTTTTAATGAAAAACCGTCTGTGATACATATCACAGACGGTTTTTACTTAAAAACCGTCTGTGATATTCCTTCCTCCTAAACCAAAATCTATTTCTGTTTATTGGCTAGCCTCAGGAAATGCTAGCCATGCCCTCTGAAACAAGCAGATAATCACAGACAAAAAACATACAATTCACACATCTCATTTGCTTTCAGGTACATTTCGCAGACATAAAACATCCAATTGACATCGCACTTCATCTCACAGACATAAAGCATGCATCCATTTCGCAAATCAATTAATTGAATTGAACTGAAATATCCATTAACAAATGCACAGTTACAAAAGATCTACACTGCATTTACACTTAGTGATAAGACCAATAGGAAATCAGTGTGCGCAGTGGAACCGTCCTTCTGGCTGTATGACTTGAGTCAGCAAAAAGAACGCTAACTCTGATTGAACCTCTCGAAGCTCAGACTGTTTCAATGCAGTTGACGGGATTGATACAGCCTGTCGATAGGAATATCAATGTACATATATATGTAACGTGATAAGTATGAAGTAATTATGGGAAGAGTGACAAACCTTGCGATTGGTGACCCTCGAGGAATCGAGGAGTAGTTCCATATGTTGGCAAACGTAGTATCCACATGTGTTGCCCGGCTGCTGCTGGTGGCACTGCAAAAAATGGAATGTGTTAGTTCAAAAGGCATTAGTACCATCTGTTGCATAGGATTAATTAATGTGAAATAGCGAATACCTTAAAATCTCGAACATGTGTCAGCAGGCCGTTGGCCCCGCGCTTCGAGTCACCTCCCTTTTCAATGTACATCGCGAACGCCCTACGTAATTCGAAAAGGTTAACCTTAATCATTCGGAAGGAAAGAAAGAGTACAATGTAGATATGTATGGGGAATATGTGCTTACCTATCGATTACTTGGCCGACAATTGTGAAGTCCATTTTATTCTTACTTAGGGAATCAAGGTAATATACCTTGTTCCATTTTGGTACAATTACTATTAAAATCCAATGAAAGCTCTGATTGAAGGGCATAAGTACATAGTCCTTATTGCGACAACTCAGCAGGCCTGATGCAATGTACC
This sequence comes from Dendrocalamus latiflorus, assembly GCA_017311315.1. NCBI lineage: Eukaryota > Viridiplantae > Streptophyta > Magnoliopsida > Poales > Poaceae > Dendrocalamus > Dendrocalamus latiflorus. Next base: position 26,269,972 of record CM029663.1, read on the forward strand.
TCTCAACGAGGGATGCCTCCACGTCGATGGTAGTCTTGGCGACCAATTGTGGGTCCAAGAAACCAGCTGATGAGTTCGATACTCTAGCTTTAATCAGCATGTGTCTATATATATACACACGAAAGCAAAAAATTAGATATGGCATTTATCGGTATGACATTAACGGAGACTGTGATTGTACACACTTACAGCGTCCAGCATCGAACGATTGAGACGTCAAGAGCGTTGAGCATGAACAGCTCGAATAAATCCTCAAAGGCGACCACGAATGTACACTCTTGAAGATTGTGGTGTAAATCTTCCTCGGAGAATTTGACAGTGATACTTGAAGTCCGTTCTCCCTCTGGCTTATTGGACTGCTGCATATACCACGTGTGCAATTGCATGCAACTATATGGTAGCTTTTGGAGGGCTTTTTGCTCGAGCAACGGCTCGCCAAGCACGAATTTGCGGGCCAAAGGGTGGTACGGAAGATCATCATTGGTCTTCTTTGCTTTGCCCTTGCTGGCCTTGCTGCCTCGGCTATGGGTCGACTTCACGGAAGTCGACTTTGAAGGTAGCAGCGGTGCAAGTTGCTCTGGCGAGAATAGGGCCCGTGGAGATAGCACCGTTGTAGTATCCGGTGGTGGAACCGACTGGTCTTGTACTGGAGATGGCACCAGTGCATGTTGCTCTGGTCCTGCCACCGGTGAAGAAGCCTCCAGGAAGATGTCGCTTTTGGGCCACTGGATGAATGTTCCAATGGCCTGTCCTAGAGTCACGATCTCGTCGTTGGGGGGCTTCGGTAGCGGGACCACCTCAAAATTGACATACACACCATCCACATTAACTTTTGCGAAGCCTGGCGCTAAAGCTTGGCCGTGCACCATGGCCCCGTTACCAGACGAATATGCCTGGCCCCAAGCAGCGTACAAGGGAATGGCGCCATATCTCACTTGGAGCTTGCAGTTCGTAGGCTCCTACATAACGATACAAAATTAGCTACTCGAATAGGCCTACCAATGGAGCAAGCATTCGAGAGGTAATAATTATTACCAGGATGTCGTCCACAGGAAATTTGGACTGGGTATGCGTCGGATTGGACGCGCAGCTACTCGGACGGTTGTGCGGGCTACCTAGCATAGCAGCGGCGGTGGCGGCCTGCTGACTTTCTGTCTGTTTCCGCACCTCTTCTCTGATTACTTCACCCATCTGAGCAAATAGCTCCTCTCGAAGAGATTCCTTGATCTCTTCTCGTAGCTGCTCCTCACGCTCGGCTTTGTTTCTCTTCCTACGCCGATACATTCCGGAGTCATCTTGGAAACCATGTTTCCAAGGAACGTAAAGCCCAAGGCCTCTCGTACGACCCGGGTGCTCCTTGTTTCCCAGGGCCACGGAGAGCATATCATTCTCCCTTGTTCCCTGGAATGATCCCAGGGTAGATTCAAAACTCAGCTCTTCCTGCAAGAGCACGACATGTCATTTCAATTCGTACGAAGTTGTGGAGTAATTACAAGCTACGTAGTTCGATCGATATCTTACCAGGCGCTGGGACACTTGCTGGTCTGCAGGGTTTCGAAAGGAGACGTCCCCCGATGTCGTTGTAGATGACCTTGCTCTAAGCCAATTTCGAGCGCGGTCATCCGGGATATTGGAAAACGGCGGGGCGATGTCCTCTGCAGCTGCCAGCTCATCCTCCAACCTCCACTGCGGGATTTTACCCGCATACCCAGCTGTGCCAAGTCTGTGGGGGTGCGTGTTTTTTGCCTGGAGGGCCTTGTGCGCCACACTTGTACTTTTGAATTCTTCGGTCGTTTTCATCGCCTTGAACTCTTCCCATTGTGATTCCAGGAATGGGTATTTAGTAAAAGGCGTTTCGTCCGTCTCCACGTATTTCCTGACAAGCGTGCTCTTGAAGTTCTTCCATGCTTTGCACGCCGCTTGGTAGGTTTGTCGTTCCACAGCGTGTAAGTGTTCTTCTGGGAACTCGAACGATGCCAAGATTTCGGTCCACAGGTCACGTTTCCGAGTGTCAGGCACGTTCTTCCACGAATTGTATGTGATCTCAATTCGTTGTCGTGCAACTATTCCGACCATGGTTCGGAATGCGTTTACCGCTTGCTTAGGAAGGATAGGGACCCCAGCTGCGTTTACCGCTGTGATGGTCTGTCGGCTCTGAGGCTTCTTTGATAGCCCTCTTCCTTGGCGTCTTGATGTTGGAGCGGACGCCTCCGGCGATGATGATGAAGAATGCGCGGGTGACATGTTGCTCATTTTGTGGGTCTATTAAGATAAGATGAGAATGTTCAAAGTGAGGAAGCACGAAAAGTCAAACATGATGCTCAATGTTCGGAAGAGAGGAGAGGAGTAGAGGGAAGGGGGAGAAGGGAGGGGGTGATGTGGACACAGAGAGGGGTTATGTGCCTATACTATATACTACATACTATATGTGTATATACATACATATACATATACATACCTACATATATACATATACATATACATACCTACATATATACATATATAATGGTAGCAATATGAAGCAACAAGCAACAAGCATCAATAATAGAATCAATAACAGTCTCAACATGAATATGTGCTCTCAAATTGTAGGGTTGCACAAGATTAATCTTGGCCGTCCCGCTACTAAATCATATACTCTTCCTTGATTGGTTATGCCAAATAATGAATTCAGTATTTTGAGCTCTAGATACAAACTCTAAAATCTCAAGATCAAGATATATTTAGCATGCATATATTCAAACAACAGTATTCATACAGATCAAGACCACACAAGTTAACTTTGCCCAATAATTCAGTCTTTTAACTTGTCAAGATTAAATCCGAACAGATCAATTTAATAACATGCTATAACCTGAAAACTGCATGAACCGACAGCTATTAGAGCTTAAGCACTGAATGAACCAATCTCAGTATATGATTTTATCATCATCGAGCAACTGTAGTAAACAATTAATGTACCAAATAGCAAACTAATTAAGCTACTGCAGTAAACCCTAGTCCATCACAGAAAGTGCTCACAATGCAGTCGGTAATCGAGGGGAGGTGGCCGGCGAGGGGCTCGACGGAGGCGGCCGGCGAGGGGCTCGGGGAGGCGGTCGACGAGGGTTCGGGGAGGCGGAGGCGACGAGGGGGTCGACGGAGGCGGTCGACGAGGGGCTCGGGGAGGCCGAGGCGACGAGGGGCTCGACGAAGGCGGCCGGCGAGGGGCTCGGGGAGGCCGAGGCGACGAGGGGCTCGACGAAGGCGGCCGGCGAGGGGCTCGGGGAGGCGGTCGACGAGGGTTCGGGGAGGCGGAGGCGACGAGGGGCTCGAGGAGGCGGAGGCGACGAGGGGCTCGACGGAGGCGGCCGGCGAGGGGCTCGAGGAGGCGGCCGACGAGGGTTCGGGGAGGCGGAGGCGACGACGGGCTCGGGATTTACTTGGATCTAGATCGAATAACTGCGCAGCGCACAGGGAAAACCCTAGCCAGAGGGTATATATAGGGAGGTTATCACAGACGGTTCTAACTCAAAAACCGTCTGTGATATTAATATCACAGACGGTTCCAAGTCTAAAACCGCCTGTGATAGTATAAATATCACAGACGGTTCTAAGTGTATAACCGTCTGTGATAGTCATATTATCACAGACGGTTTTAAACTTAGAACCGTCTGTTTTATTGATATCACAGACGGTTCTAAGTTTAAAACCGTCTGTGATAAGCCTTTGCGACTGTAGTTATTAAGACAACACCAATAACCACAGCTGCATTCATATCCACCACCAAACAGCTGCATTCATATACAACACCAACCAGCTGCATTCATATCAACCATCACATGTGCATCACACATATACATAAATGCCAATACTCATATACATTTTGTCACACATTTTCACATATACATCTCAAAATCGACTACATCACACATTTTCACATATACATCTCAAAATTGACTACATCATACATTTTCACATATACATCTCAAAATTGTCACACATTTTCACATATACATCTCAAAATTGACTACATCACACATTTTCACATATAGATCTCAAAATTGTCACACATTTTCACATATACATTCTTATTGTACTTGCTTATTTCCTTTAAAAATTAGCCCTTCATCATGATCAATGCGTACGTAACTAGTTTCGTCACGTTGTTCATCGTCGACCCTTATGCCATTTCCAAAAGGAGGTAACTCGTCAAATTGATTGTATTCCTCCTCGTCCACTACATTCTCCACTCCGACAATTCTCCTTTTTCCATGAAGAACTACATGGCGTTTCTTATTTGCCGGGTCGGTTACATAGAAAACTTGAACAACTTGATTGGCAAGTACGAATGGTTCGTCTTTGTACCCGACACGTTGGAGGTCCACGGTCGTGACACCGTACTTGTCAACCTTCACCTGTGGGAGATGCACCCAACGGCAGCGAAATAAGGGGATCTTGAAAACCACATAGTCGAGCTCCCAAATCTCTTCTATTAAGCCATAGTACGAGTTTCTCGACCCATCGGTACTGAATGCATCTATGCGGACTCCGCTGTTCTGGTTAGTGCTCTTGACATCCTGAGACTGCGTATAGAATGTGTACCCATTTATGTCATATCCTTGCCATGTCACAACTGTAAATGTCGGCCCTTTTGCCAACCATCTCAGCGTCTCACTCGGCGAGCTCCTAGCAATTTGCTCCTTCAACCATTGGTTGAACCAACGGTTGTGTTGCCTCATGATCCAAACATCCGGCCGCTCTGGATTCTGTTGCCGAAGCACATCCTTGTGCTGGTCCACATAAGGCGCCACTTCAGTCATGTGTTGCAACACCGTGAAATGGGCTTGAGTATACGTGTCCATATCTGGAGTGATTGCTTTCCTTCCGATAGTTCCGAGACCCTTCAGCCTCCCTTCATGACGAGATTGAGGGACACCTATCGGTTGAATCTGAGCCATATAATCGACACAAAACTCAATCACCTCTTCGCTTGCATAACCTTCGACGATGCTGCCCTCCGGCCGAGAACGATTCCGTACGTAGGACTTGAGAATTCCCATGAACCTCTCAAATGGGTACATGCTGCGTAGGAATACGGGCCCGCACATTTTTATCTCCCACACAACGTGAACAACGAGATGGACCATGATATCGAAAAACGAAGGAGGGAAATACATTTCAAGGTGACATAGAGTCATCACCACCTCGTCCTGCAGAGCATCTAGTCCTTCGGGATCGATGACCTTCTGAGCAATTGTGTTAAAGAAATAACATAGCCTCATGATTGTCTCTCGGACTTTGATCGGCAAAATATTTCTAATTGCAATAGGGAGCATCTGTGTCATCAGCACATGACAATCATGAGACTTCATGCCATTTAACTTCAAATCTTGCATCGAAACAAGTTTCTTCACGTTGCCGGAGTAACCAGACGGAACTTTCACACCATGCAAGCACTGGCACAGTTCTGTTTTCTCAGCCTTGGACAGAGTGTAACACGCAGGGGGAAGGTACGTTCGTCCATTATCAGTGCTTGTCGGTGCTAACTCAGGCCTGATGTCCATGTCAGCCAAGTCAAGCCGTGCGTTGACACCGTCCTTTGTTTTATCACGGATGTTCAGTAAGAGACCAATCAAGCTGTCGCACACATTCTTTTCTACGTGCATGACGTCGATGCAGTGCCGAACATCTAGGTACTCGAAATGAAGACAGATGCGGTCTGAGCAGCGCAATAAATGCCTACTGACATTATCACAGATGGTTTTTAATAAAAAACCGTCTGTGAATTATCACAGACGGTTTTTAATTATTAACCGTCTGTGATAACAAGGTTATCACAGACGGTTTTTATTTAAAAACCGTCTGTGATAATCTGGGATTATCACAGACGGTTTTTAATACAGACCGTCTGTGATACAAACGTATCACAGACGGTTCATAGTTAATAACCGTCTGTGATAATCCATTTTCCCGCCACAAATACCACAGACGTCCTCCAAATTACAACCGTCTGTAATAGTGCTCATTAGAGACGGTTTCACAAAACCGTCTGTGATGAGGCGTCTACTATTAGGCTTTCTGTAGTAGTGCTGTAGGAAACAGTGATGTAGGTCAACAATAGGTAGCAGCAACACTGCATACCGGACTTCGGAGAAAAGAACCATTGTTACAGACAAAAACGTCAGTCTTCTCTTGCATTAAGATTCTTAATATACTTGCTGGAATATAAACAAGGCATAACAGTGCACACCATGAGCCTCACATGCTAGAGGATCAAACGTGACATGAATATCATTTTAAGATCTGCTATGTGATATGAAACAAGATTTCACTTCTATTAAAAAATCAGTTGATTTAGCAAGGCATTAACAGCATGTGATTTATCTAATTATGTTGGCCATTAATTTGCAAATTGTTCACATAACCCATAGGCAGGCAACTTCTGATGAGCTCTCATGAATACAATGGAAAAAGTAAAGCAAAGAACTGCACAGGGTCCCAAACAACTCACCACTGCCCTCACGATACACTTCAGAGTAACAAACATCACCGGCCTTTCGCATATAGTCCTGATACAACATTCATAGAGTTACAACTTCATAGAGAAAAGGGGAAATCATAATAAGACAAAAGAAAGCAGAAAAGTGAAATATATGCTCTTGCTGCAGACCTTTAGATCTTGCCATGATGCCGAAGAAGGTAATCCAGTAACCAGAACTGTAAAAGGTGCACATACGATTTCATTTATTAAAAGAGAGTAGAGCATTCAGTACCTGACTTCAATTTTTAATTTTTTATGCCATACCACGATACTCTGAATGCCTAGATACACCACCATGGCGTCCTCCACCACCATAGCTGTTAGAAAAGGAAGAAGAGTTACCTCTCCCGCCATGTGCGAGTTCCACCTGCGTGTAGTGAGCATCAGACATGTGAACTCAAAAGTGTTAACTACAAGACTGCACTACACCTACCCTCAGCCGGTTCCCATCAAAGTTGTAGCCATCCCGTCCATGAATTGCATCTTCAGCATCACGGGGATCTTCAAACTACATGGCAGGGTAACAAATATTAACAGTTACGATACTCTACACTAAACCCAGCAATAAATCAGTGCCTGGTAAAAGCATGCAATTCTCGATTCACATCAAAAGGTTGGATTACTTGTTGGTAACCTCAGACAAATCTAGTAGTAATCAATAAAGAGGACAGACAAATTTAAAGAACCTAATCATATTGAAACAAGTTACCTCAACAAAAGCATAACCAGGCGGCCTTGGGGACCCACGCCCAGCTCCGCGAGGCACTCGCTCGGCGTGCGCACCCACGCCGGGAAGGCCGGGGTGGCTGGCTCCGACCCGGAGGAGTCGGATCCGTCCCGGCGCTTGCCCTCGTCTTGCCCGCCCTTGCCCATTGGTCGCGTCCTGAGGTTCGAACGGAGAGGAGTGGCCCCTAGGGTTTCCTGCCGCGGCGGCGGCGAGATCGCATGAAACCGGAACCCTAGATGGGGATGGTGGCGGCGGCGACCAGGAGACTGGGAGAGGAGGCGATTGGCGGCGGCGGCGCGGGGTGGGGAGGAGGAGGCGGCGGCGGCGCGGGGTGGGGGGAGGAGGAGGCGACGGCGAAGCGGAGGGGTGGGGGGAGGAGGAGGCGGCGGCGCGGGGTGGGGAGGAGGAGGAGGCGACGGCGGAGGAGCGGGGGAGGAGGCAATGGAGAAATCATAGGGGAGGAGGCGCACGGGTTCGGTGGGGGAGGCCGGCGGCGGCGGAGGAGGAGGGAGGGGAGGAGGCGGAGGAGGGGTGGGGGAGGAGGAGGCGACGGGGGAGGGGGCGGCGGAGGAGGCAGGCGGCGGCGAAATCAAGGGAGGAGCGCACGGGGTCAGGAGAAGGGTGGGCAGGGTTGTTCGGGAGGAGGGAGGGGGGACGCAAGGGCATGATGGCGAAATTCAAGGATGTGCATGATCCGGATGATTTTAGCCTTAGGATCTTCAATGAGTAAGAGAAGAAGACTTGAGGAGAGATCTAGACCATTCATTTGTATGAAGTTGGATTACTTTGGTACACAAATTTGGGTGGACTTAGATTAGGCATGACTGTGGGGGTGGTTGAGGGGGTGGAGTTAGTAAAGAAAATTTTGGTGTATTATAGAGTAGGGTAGATATACATGCACTAAAAATAACTATAAAGTTTACAATGGAACTCATTGAATGTATAGAGGATCGTTGCACGCTTGACCGCTCGAGGATGTTGGGAGGCAGATGCAGATCCACTAGGGGTCAGCCCCCCCTAAATTTTGATCCTAGGTCTGCCACTGTGCACAGGGGAAGCAAGCAGTGGCGAAGCTAGAGCAAATGGGTGGGGGTGCACAGTGGGCTTGTTGGGCTGCCGGCTTGGTGGGGGGTGCCTCGTCTTGGGCCATGCGGGGTGCCTATAGGGCCGAATTTTTCCAATCCTTAAGAAATTCTGGAAGTGAGGGGGGTGCCTGGGCACCCACAGGCCTCTATTGGGCTTCGCCCCTGGAAGCAAGCGATCTCCAATCCAAGCAAACAGGCTCACCTCCTTGCCGTAGCCGCTTCCACTGTTGCCGCCGGTGCTCTCTCTCTCTCTCTCTCTCTCTCTCCACGCTTGGTTGTTGGGGGCGATAAGGCGCGGCTCGATGACTGGATGCGGCGGCTAGTGCAGGGTTGATGGTGAGGCAGGTTGCAGCGCGTGCACAGGAGTTGCAGATGATTGACGTGGGAGAGGAGGGAATTGTGGGTTTAGTCGTTGCTGAGTTTTTCGAATTGTCGTTTGGAATACATTATTCCAATTCAAGTGTCACTTAAACACCTTTCTCCTTGGAATCGAATACCAATTTCAAGACTAATTTTTGGGAGCCAAACAGGGTGTAAAATCTAACCTCCAAATAGTTTACGTAATTAGTGTGGACAACTCACGAGTTTGAGGATATCTGGTATTATCCGAAGTTTCTATGGTTACTTTTTTTCAACTAAGTTATGTTTACTTAAGTCAGAGAAATGCCTTTTTTCAAGAACACAAAGCGAGAAAAATATCACAAATATGATCTGAAGTTTAATTTATATTTCCAAACTCATTGCTTACCCCATTACATCATCGTGGAAAGGCGGTTTATTTGGATAAATTTGACCTTTTTCGTAAGATTGTAATAGTACTCCATACAACGTCCGCAGGCAACGTAGCCGGGATACAAAGTTACAGACCGATAGGCAGGCAAGGCATCTAGGTTAAGCGTTTGTTGCCGTCGCTTCAAGAATCAACCGAATATTATAGATTTATAGGTGGTAACAACGAGGAGTAAAGGAGCTACGTGATCGTGGTCGGTGATTTGATTCTGTCTACTCCAGTCGTCATGCAACGCAACACCCTCGCGGTCTTCAAGATAGAAAGAAAACGTAACCTTCACCGAGAAAAAAGGAGCGAAAGGACGTGTGCGTACGAACCCATCTCCAGCTGCCGCCGATGGAACGATTTTATCCGAAGTAACAGTGAACTCGCACTAGCCAGTAGCCACAGGACTCGCGACACGTCGCGCGGTGCAGCCAGTGGAGATGGCGGCGCCGTGCACGTGGTGGGTGGTGAACCCGGCGTGGACGAGAACGCCGTGCGCGCGCGCCACCCCATCGCCGATACACACGGGCCGGAGCCGAATTGTTCATACAAATAGGATGATAGCCTTCTTTTAAAATTTGAATTTTAAAAGCTTGTTTTTATAAATTTAGCAATATCTCTAAACTCGATAGTCACGATAAGTAACACGTATCATCGGCTAGCTACCATAGCGTAGCTTGACAGGTGTTGCCGAGCAACTATAGCTCAGCATAGGTTGCTGCTGATCCCCACCTCAGCAAGACATTAATGGCCATTAAATTTCACAATTAGCACTAATTAAATATGATTAATACTAAATAAATGTGATTTTCACTAATTAAGTATACATACTAATTAAACAGAGGGCATTAAATGAGACGTGCGTGGCTAGGCGGTGTCCTGACGAGCTCAGGTAGCTTGGTAGGTACATATCTACCAAGCTTGGTAGGTTCAAGGATAAAATTAGATTTGTAAAAATAGATGTTCAGAGGTTAAATTTTTTAAAAAATAGTTATATTGCTATCTGTGAGCGTGCGGCCTATTAGGTGCACTGAATGATACATCGTAGTGACCACTTAAAAAAACTCCACTAGAAAGGCATGAAAAAGGGGTAGTTTTGCCCAAGGTGGAGGACGGTAGACAGAGACCCCCGCCATGTAACTGTGTTGTGCACGTGCAGTGTAGCCAGACGACTGCTATAGGCTGTGTGAATTAAACTAAACAGTTCATCATCGCTCATCAGTAAATAATAATGGTTGAGTTAAATGGATGGATATATATACTATTGCAAGATACACCAGACAACAACAGGGATCCAAGTTCTACCAGAAGAGATAATCAACTAAGGCCCTGTTTGGAATGCGGGAATTTTTCCCGATTCCTGCGGGAATTGAACTGTTTCCTGCAAAATTCCTGCAAAATTCCTGTGAAATTCCTCTGTTCCAAACAGGCCCTAAGCCAAAACAAATACTAAAGCTTAGCCCTTAGGTGATGTTTCACAGATAGGATCTATCACTACACCTCCTGAGCCACTCCCAGACGACTTAGGGGGCGACTTAACCGCCCCACAAAACCATCCCTCACCACCATGTTCCTCCCTCATCGTCGTTGCCAGTGAGCGGCGTTAGCAGCGGGGCCTCCCGCAGCCGCTTAGTGGTGTAGCGTGTGGTGTAGGCTTTGCATCATAGCGTGGCGTAGGTGCGGGCCACACGGTGAGCTGGCGGCGTGGGCTCGTCGTCTCACCCATATCTAGTCTGATATTGCTCCCTTCTTAGCAGATCTGCCTAGAGATGGTGTGGCGGTGTGATAGACCATGGCAGCCGCGCATGGTTGAAACGCAGGAGCTGTGTGGCGATTCTTTGGGTTCAGCGACCGGCGTTGGTGCTGGGCTACACGTGGCGGCACTCAGGGGTGCAGAGTGTCATAGCTATGCGTGTGCTACGTAGTGGGTGGCGCGGTAGTGCTTGACCCTCCATGGGAGTGGCGGCTCCAGATTGTGGTGGTGTGCGCCCACGATCCAGATCTGGCGCTTTCGCCTGGTGGAGGTCTGCCATGGTAGCGTTCTTCGATGGTGACTAGCTGGTGTGGGGTTCCCGATCGGCTACCGCTGTTGGCCTGTGTGGTGGAGGCCGGCCTCACTGTTGAAGCCGCCATGACATCGTCTATGGTGGGCACCCCACTTCGATGTTGGATCAGGGGTCGGCCGGTGCATGGCTGGGCAGGGCTGTGGTTGGCTGGCAGACGGTTGTGTGGTCGTTAGTTGGGCGCAAAGGCGGACGCAGATGCTAGCGTCGAGGCCAGCGAGTGGTGCTATCCTTGTGCTAGGCGACCTTGTGATGTGGTCATGCCTAGATCGTGGCGGGTGATGAGCTTGTTCCGTGTGGTGTGGTACCGTGTTTTAGGTGAAAACCCTAGTTCTGGTTCTCTTTAGCAGGATCTGATGATGATGACGTCCTTGGACATCGGTACCCTCCTTGGAGGCATCGTCTTGGAGCTCTACCTCACTCACTATGGGGTCTTGTGGCATTTGTCCAGAGTGAAAACCTCATATTCGGTTCTTGACAGATCGGGTGGCGGCGATGCCTTCAGTACCGTTCCCTCCTTAGAGGTGTTACCTTAGACCACCTGACCCTACCCACCTTGTTTTTCCACATGCGCATTGCTCTCACGTTGGCCGGTGCTTGTCCATCGTCGGTGGTTGTCCTCTCGACGTTGTTTCCTTCCCTGGTTGTGGCTGGGCTGTCCCCGCACCTCGATGCTCGGGCTAGATTTGCCCTTCTTCTTGCTAGATCTGACTCCTCGCCTGAGTGGTAGGGTGGCCTAGTGTAGCTCTAGTGTCACGACGATGCACGCGAGTGGCACCTATGTGCGTCGACGGCTTGAAGCCGACTATCTTGGCCGATAGTGTGGTTTTGCTAGCAAGCTAGCGTTCATCAGTGAAGGCCTTTGCTGTGAGGTTGTCGTCGTGTTGATGTGTGCTGCCACGAGGTGTGCTGCGGTGAAGTCAGAGCAGCCAGGTCATGGGCGCAATGTGTGGTGACGATAACACTTGTTAGGTCGAGTGGTGGTGTTTATCAGCCGCGTTCGGCATCCTTGTCAGCGTTGGGTGTGATTACCACGGACTTTTGTCTTGTTGGGCAATCGGAGTTGTGTTTTTTGGTACCTGGTCCATTCTTGGGCCTTTACTTCCTCTCATATGAATAAACAGTAATAATTGTTTCTTCAAAAAAATGTTTCACAAATAGCACTTTAAGAAAATTTTCTCGGAGAAAAGGACAACCAAGAAAGAGCTTCTAGAACTATAGTTTAGCAGTCCCATCAATGCATGTGTAGTAGTAGTTGACCGTGTTGGGCTATTTTGGTAATTTCCCTCATTTTCGGTTTAAAGGAAATAAAGGAAAAGAAATTGCCCATGGGCCCACTTGTAAGAGACGGAGGGAGAGGAGATAAGGCTCACCGAGTCGGTTCAAGTTTGGAATGGGTCTTCTATTATCTTGGGTGGTAGGCTCGGGACCACCGTTCCTTGACCTTGCCAAATCCTCACTGATGACTCTTGGCTTCTTAATCCTATATATCCAGATGGGAGAGCTTTCGGAAGGCTATAATCAAGAGGACATACTCAAATCTAAGAGCAAGTATGGTGATTTCTCTGGTCTCCTGTGTGGTTTACTCCGGTGAACTCTCTAGGGTATCGACAATTCCCAGCTCGGCGATGCTCTGCTGATTCCCTAAGGTGTGGTCAGCCTTGATTCCTTCTACCGTGGTCGACCTGTCGTGGTCGTTATTCCATGGTAGTTCTACTATTGTCAATTAGCCGTGGCAGATCTGACATGGTCGATCTGCCGTGGTCGATCTGGTGCGGTCGCAAGCAGCCGTGGTCGGAAACTCTCTATTGCTTCATCCGATTGGGGATTGCGTTGGCTTTTGCGTGGCAACATCTGCATTTTGGCTTCACGATTTGGTGAGTAGTTAACCTCTCCAGTGATATCTGGGCATACGCCGGTGATTGGTTTTCTGGAACATCGTCTTGCGACGAGCCTTGCATCTATCGGCCTTCTCAGTGGCTTGGACTGCCACTGCCTAATAAGCTTTTACATTCTGTAATTTCTATTGTGCATTAGTTAGCTATGCTAGTGCATTGTTATTATCTCTGAAATTAGTGATTTGTGCTAGCACTGGGAGGACTATTGCATGGTAGATTGTGGATTCTTAAGATTGCTCAATGAGGAAGCTAGTCATACATGAGATCACAGAGACTATCTAGAAATATTCTACTAATTTGATCTACTAATTATACTTCGATTTAGTGTTTATTCACTACTATTCTATTCTTATCATAGTTTGAATTTTGTTATATCAGCAGTAGCATATATGTCTCTGTTCAGAATATTACCGACAACAGATTAAAACTGTAGTTGCTCATTTTTGTTATATGTGTTGATTAGAACATGAAATAGAATCTATCACTAATTTGAGGTAACGTTTAGATTGACGAACTAGCAGAATATAGAGAGATTGTCACTTTGATTGTTGATCTATTGACTAGAGTTGAGAAGACTAAGTTTTTAGAACTTGAGTAACTCCTCAGTTGAGAGCAAATCCACACAAATTAATTTGTGCATTATGCAGATTTCAATTGCCCACTATCTTGATCAAGTAACCATGTTGTCTTATTTAAATGAGTTGAGTATTCTATCTGTGCCGAGAGATAATATGTTAATATTCTTGTCATTTACTTGTTCTTGGATATATGCTTTACTGTTTATATGTAAATCTAGAATTAATCTGAAAATAATGCTAAAACTGCTTAAGTTCCAACAATCTAGAAAACCAGTACTTGTTGAAATGGCTTCACCCTTTGACTTTGTTAAATCGAAAGTATTTGACGGCGCTACTTTTATGCATTGGTAAGCCAAGACAAAGCTGTGGTTGATTAACCTAAAATTATCTTGGGTCATTTCGGACCCTCCAGTGCTTCCTTTGGAAGACGAGAATAAAACTCGTTGGGAGGATGCGAGCCATTTAGCTTTGGCTAGTCTATTGGTTGTCCTGTCAAATCGGCTTTTCAATGTCTATGTCAACTTCACGAAGGACAAAAAGCTATGGAATGAACTGAATGAAAATATTCAGAAGAGGATAATGGGAATGACTCTTTCATTACTACAAACTTGAATTACAAGATGGTAGAGGGACGGTCGGTGATGGAGCAGCTTCATGAGCTACAACTCCATGTACGTGATTTAAATCAGTACGAGTGTCTCCTACCAAAGAGTTTTCAAGTAAATGTCATATTGACCAAATTACCGCCTTTGTGGTGAGACTTTGTGATCGCTCGGAGACACGTTAAGGAGCGAATGACAATCAATGAATTGTCAGTTGCTATTAATATAGAAAAGCGTGACAGGGTCAGCAGTGATGAGATGTCCCATGTCCAAGCCCACCAGGTAGAAGTCAAGAACTTTAAGAGTAATAGAAAAAAGTCAAGAATCATCCCCAGAACAAAGCTGACCAAGCCAATGAAGAAAAAGGAATGTGATCTTTACATATTACGTGTGCGGCAAAGAAAGCCATAAGGCCAACAAGTGTCGTGATCATAAAGGCAAGGGATCATCTCCAGATCAGCACAAGAGTAAGGCAGAAGCCAATGTGGATATAGCATGTCCCATCTCAGATGGGTATGTATCTCAGGCCTTTATGACAAATTCATCAATTGATTGGTGGATTGATATAGGTGCAATTAGACATATCTATGCTAATCGTTCGTTTTCTCTTCATTTCAGGATGACACTGGTGGTTCCGTCCTAATGGGCAATGGCGCTGCTACTACAGACATGGGATTGGCAAGGTCTGCCTAAAACTCACTTCCGGCAAGACGCTCATCCTCAGAGATGTACTGTATGTGCCTGCAATGTCCTGCAATATGCTTAGCGGGTCCATGCTTTATAGGCAAAGAATAAAGTTTGTTTTTGAGTCTAATAAGGTCTATTGACCAAATATAGTACTTTTGTGGGAAAAGGTTATGAAAGCGGAGGCATGTTCCACTTATCCATTCTTGATTTTAATAATCCAAATATTTTTAATGTTATTCATTGCAATAAAGTTCATAATATTTGGCACTCTCATTTATGTCACGTTAATTTTGAAGCCATAGAGCGGTTAAGTAAAATGAGTTTAATTTCATGTTATAAGTATGAGAAGGGCTCAAAGTGTGAAGTGTGTGTGTAAGCGAAGCAGCCTTGAAAACCTTTTCATAGTGTTGAAAGGCGAGACACTTCTTTACCTGAGTTAATACATTCTGATCTTTGTGAGATGAATGACATTTTAACTAAAGGTGGCAAGTGTTACTTATTTATTCTTATTGATGATGCGACTAAGTACTGTTATATTTACTTACTTAAGTCAAAAGATGAAGCGCTAGAACACTTTAAAATTTACAAGGCTGAGGTGGAAATTCAACTAGAAAAGAAAATCAAATGGTTGAGATCGGACCAAGGAGGTGAATATATTTATAAGGAATTCTCCCAATTCTGTGAAGAAGGTGGAATAATTCATGAAGTTACTTCACCATATTCTTCCCAATCAAATGGAGTAGCTGAACGTAAGAACCAAACTCTTTGTGACTTGGTGAATGCCATGTTACAAAGTTTAGGAATGTCGGACTCATGGTGGGTGAGGCAGTTCTCACAATTAATTATGTCCTGAATAGGGTACCTCTCCGGAATAACGGAGAAACATCTTACGAAGGATGGAAGGGGAGAAAACTGAATATGTCCTTTCTTCATAATTGGGGTTGTCTTGTAAAAGTACATGTTGAACCTACATTTTCTGCAAATTATTTCTATTTTAAATTATCAAATTGCATACTGTTATTTCATGTACAAATATATGTTTGTTTTAAGATTCTAGTTATATGCCCATTATTTAACTTGTTATTATTACACTTTTTTGGAACACTTGAGTATTTGAGCCTTGTCACCCTAACAAAATTATAAGGGTAAACATTTCAAAAATAAGCCTATAATTATACGCCATGCTTAGTACTGTTTAGATACTCGGGGCACCAAAATGCCCCAAACATCACTTTTAATCATGAGAAACTGATTTGGGAAGTCATGGGTGGAAATGACTGGTATATTTTGACATAATTATTTTATGCTCCAAAAAATCCCCAACTTGCTTAAATATCTGAGCGGATGGTATGGGGGCTGATGCAGTGGTGCATGAGAGTGTGGTTAGTGTTAGAACTGCCTAGATAATCCTAAGGACTGAATCTTGTCATGACCTCCTGTGTAAGACAAGTATAATCACAAGTTTGTAAATTACAACTTGACTTAGTAGATTTACTGAACCCTGAAAGTCATCTCATCGGTGGGGAAGAGGGGTAGTGCAAGTGGCTGTCTGTGTGATGGCTTGAATGGGACACTCATTGGGGGTGAAGTTTACCACGGTGAGCTAATCAATGTGGGTAGTTTAGCTGCTAGTTACTAGTCGTAGACATCCCGCACAACTTATGGGACCCGCCGCAAGTGAGAGAAGCCTATATGGGTGATATGATGGAAGGGACGATGTATTTTGAAAAGTTACTATGATGGTCTGCTCAACCACATGACTAAAGAATCGTGAGGAGCAACAGACGGATTGTCTCTTGTAGGTAAAGTGTACAAACTCTACATAGTCAAAACTATTCGAATAGCCGTGCCCACGGTGAAGGGCGGACATGGGAACTTAACCAGATATAGTTTTATTTCAAAAACTTTATGGGTGGAATTGGAAAAGTGGTAGGCAGTGAGAAGCCCTGATTTGTGTTGTCCTAGGTGTCGCCCCAGTGATAAGGTAAGCGGTTATAACGCTGAAAGGTTAGCATATAGTGCAGAAACCATGTAATGGTGGATGGAATTTGGATCGCTATTATTAGTGCATTCTTTCATACATTGATAAAATCTGTTTTAATTAAAACTATTAGGTCTTAGGAAATGTTTATGTATCGTATTTTAAAAATAATTTATGGCGAATAAAACAACCCGAGCCTTCCCTTGATAAGCCATGCATGTTATCTATTTGCATCCTATGTATTGGCTCACGTAGCACGGTGGTTTGTGCTCACCCTTGCTCACTCAATTAATCTCGAATCAGGAGTCAGATCGTTACGCTTTAGCACTACACTTGGTCATGACGGTGAAGAAGATGAAGAGATCAAGAACTAGGTCGCGAACCTCAGTTGGCTGCTTGTAGGCATGTCCTGAGGGTCCCACCTGTGTGCTCCATTTCTGCTGCTGCATTTTATTGATTTCAGCCTGATCGGCTATGAGTAAGTCTACTATTATATTTACGCTTCCGCATGATATGTATTTTGATGTTCAAAACTATATCTATGAGCACTATTTACTGATCCAGGAAATAGTGCGGTGGAATCACAGAGGATTCTGGATTGTAAAATCCGAGTCCGACAACACCCTCCACTTAGTTTATAAATAGGGGGTCTCTATTGTCATCACTTGTACCTTTGTGGAAGAGAAAAAGCAATAAAGAAAAGAGCTCCCCTCTCATCTCGTGTGTTCAATCTATTGTTGTATTGCATTATTCTGTGTTTTGATCCACTCCTTTTGCATAGGAGGAGTCGATCGGACTGGACTCATCAGCGACGGTTCCTCCATAGTATTATCTACCATGTTCTTTTACCAAATGGAGGTTGTCAAGCTAATGAACGATCAAAAGTGCTCAGCAAGCTAAGAACCAAAAATCCAAAGTGAAAAGAAAAGCCGGAGTAGAAGAAACGAAGAAAAGGGGTCAAAAAAAGAAGAGAGGGAAAGAAAGTTGAAATTTGTTTTCAATTTTGGGTTTGCAACGGCAAAGAGGAAGAATATTCAGGGGTATTAGGGGCTTTTCTAATATAGTTCATGGGTGTACAGTTGAGCACCTAAAATTTTGATAGAATACTCTGTGTTTAGTAGGCATATTAGTCATATATGCTAATAAATTGGTCAAAATACTTCATATTTATATTTCTAATATAATTCATCCAACTCCCATACCTCCCTCCCCAATTTATCTCAAAAACTGCAACCTAACTAAGGGTCAAGAAGATCGGGCTAGGTATCGAGTTTTACAAGCTATTATCGAGTTTTGTTTGAAATTAACATAGTTCGACTTCAAATCATTTTATTTATCTTTTAAGTGGTTTATTTTAAAATCGAGCTAATGAGCCACTATCAAGTCTAGCCTCATTAACATTTTTCACTTGAAATTGACTCATTTTAATTTTAAATTCATTAACTATTGTAATCGCAATAATTTTGACTTGAGCCCAAACAAACTTTTTTGTCAACCGACTAAAGGAGGTGAATAGATAGTTTAATTTTTTTTGGGTCTAAAACCGAGTTTTATATGAAATTTAAATGTAAGGTAGCAAGCGAGCGGTGACGAATGCCAAGCGGGGCCTAGGCAGACCACCTAGGAGCCAGGGCCTTGGGAGGGAGCACAAAACGGCGACAGCTAGGCCACCATGGATAGCAAGGCAATCAGCGCACGTCGACAATAAGATAAGTGCACCCCCATTTTCAAGTTTCAAATCTCATATTTCCAATTTAATAAAATTTTCTTAATTATTTTGTATTTTCTTTAAATTATTTAAGATGTTGTCTTTAGTATAAATAAATAAATTGTTCTTTGATTTTTCTACTATAAATCAATCTATATTTTTTATTTAAATAATATTTTATTAATTTCGAATATCCAGGGTCGCCACGGGGGCATCCGCCGCACGGCGCGGTGGAGGGAAGAAGCCTGGCAGTAGGACTGTGCATTCGGTTAATTCGGTAAAATCGGTTCGGTAAATACGGTATATACGGTAAATACGGTATTGTTAGTTCAGTAGTATACGGTATTTTTAAAAATACGGTTCGGTATCGGTAAATCCCAATTTATTTCGGTGCGGTATCGGTAAATACCATATTTACCAAAGTTAACGCAAATTGCAAATAATATAGTGACTAGAGCTTGTTAGAAACTTAGAGCCCTATGCTAAAACTTGGTAAAATTATGACTGTGCAGCACTGTCCCAACAAAAGTTCCATACCTAGATGTTCCAAAAAGTTCCCAGTTAGTTTTTAGCATCTAGTGAAGTTTTTGTTCCCAGTCAGTTTCATGTACAAACTACAAAGTAGCTATTAGCTACTAGCTAGCATCTTTCGGCTTTCCAGGCCACTGCTTGGGTGTTTCCGTGCGCATGCGGCATCGTGGGCCGGCTATGACCTGCGCTCGACGGGCCGAAGGAAGCAGCAACCAACCAGCCTCTGTGGGGGATCCGAGCAGGCTAGGCCCAAGGCCCCAAAAAGATTGAGCTCACCTGCAGTGCACGCGACCAGTTCGGTTTTCGGTTTTTAATCGGTTTTTCCCGAAAAAACCGAACATAAAAAAAACCTAAAATATAAAAACCGAACCGAAAACCGAAAACCAGTCAAACCAAGTTGACCGGTTCGGTTCGGTTTTTTCAGTCTGATTTTTTCGGTTCGGTTTTTTTTGCACAGCCCTACCTGGCAGGCAGGCGGGCACGCAAAGCAGCCCGGCCGCCTGATCCGATCCGAGCGGACACGAGGTCGCCCGTCTGCCTACCCCACCCGCGCCGTGCCGACGCGGCCGCCAGCTCTGCCGGGCTGCCGGCTATTTACCCGCGCGGCCACTGCTCGCCTGCTCGGCTCGGCAAAAAGCGCGCACGTGAAGGTGTCTTGTAGCTCCTAACGGCCCAGCAGGCAAATGCGGAACCCGTTAAAAACCTCCTTTTATTTCTTCGTGGATTGTGTGGCGTCTTGGCTTTAATCCAGTGCGGATAAGCCTCTGCTAAGGATAGTAAATTTGAACGCATGCAGAGGGCCAAAGCATAAAACACGGAGCAAACTGTTACTTATCCAGAAATGAGCTACATGTGTTAGCATTATCCAAAACATGAAATATAAATTGCTTCTTAGCGTTGCTGCTGCAGATATTTACACAAGTAAATTTGATCGATCTGAACCGTGAACGGTGAAATGCAAGAAGATTAAGGTGTAAGAACACCCAAATTTTACTATAAATTTCTAATGCCTTTTCAAGAAGGGAGAAAAAAACCTTTAACATTGTAAAAGCACTTATTTCAAGCACACATATTTGTGTGAAATAACAGAAAAATACATTTTCAATTATTTCTTGAGATTATTTTTTGAAATATTATCAATAGTTGATTTGGGAAGGTATTGGCTAAACCAATAAATGTGATGATATCAAATCCTATACTACTGCAAAGGATAATACTAAAGATAGAGAATACCAACGATAATACTAAAGCATGTAGCCTTTTTTAAATTTAGCCTCCGAACATCTGTTTTTATAAATCTACCCCATTCACAGACTTATCGAGCCAAGGAAACTTATTAGATGCCTACTGAGCTATAGTTTGGGCATTGAGTGATACTTTGCGCTGCCGGTGACCTGTCGCACACGGGAGACTCGGCAGGTGACTTGCTGAGCCAGTGGTGCTCGATAGGCACCTGTTGATGTCCCCTAGCGTAAAATTTTTGCTTTTTAGCCCAAAATTTGAAAGTTTTTTTTACATATGGACCTCTGGAGAAAAGATTTGCAAAAATGGACCCTTAGTACGGCGCCAAAGTATATGGCGCCCAGGGTACATGGCACGGCGCCATATGCTTTGGCGCTGTGCGTGGCCACGTAGGATCCACGGTGGCACTGCTCGGCGCCAACGCCCATGGCGCTGTGCCATGTACCTACGGCGCTAATGACCGTGGCGCCGTACTCTGGGACTTAAGCCCGAGCACGGCCCCTCGGCCCCCCACCCCCTCACTCATCCGTTCAAATAGACCGAGCAGGCCGCCGCCCTCTCTTCTCCCTCCAAATCCACTCCAATTTATATACGAATGTATGTGTATGTGTGTATGTGCATATGTTTTGCAGAAAAAACAGCAAAGTTTGCTATTTTCTGCAGGTTCAGCTAGCTCGGCGCCAACGGTCCTGGCACCGTATGTAAATAGTATGGCGCCAAAGAGCCTGGCGCCGAGATGTGAAACTACGGCGCCAGGATCTTTGGCGCCGTGCTACCTGAACCTGCAGACTACATACATTCACATACATATACACAGCTCTGCATATACACATACACATACATTCACATATACACACATAGACATGCATACACATACATTGACATATAAAACAATTGAATACCAACATAAACATCATATAACTCTCAATAAGTGTCAAAACATTATACAGGTCTCAGCGCACAAAAATAGCCACTCTACTGCCTCTTGGCCCTTCCCTTGCCCTTGGCCAGAGCATCAGTCCCTAGAGCATATGTGCTCGGGGGACGAGCCGAACGACGAGGCCGCTGCGAAGCCTGAGTAGATGGTGCGTCGGGCATCTACGACATCCCAATCTCGTCGTGGGTAGATGCCTCCTCGTCCTCGTGCTCCTCCTCGTCGTCATCCTGCTCCGCCTCGTCGTCGTCGTCATCGCCCTGACTGAAAGTCAGAGTGCGTGACGAGCTCCTCGTGGACTGGCGCGTGCCAACGTGTGACGACGAGGCTGCAGCGGCACCCGAGCACTGGGAGGCCGCCGGTGGTGATGCGACGTTCGTGCGTGCGCGGCAACCACAACGAGCTGCCGCCCGCCCGATGCGACGTCTAAGTCTCTGCAAGTAATGATATGTCATTATAGTATACATGCTGAATGGCTCTAACTTAACGAATTATCTTCGTACCTGCAAGAAGTCCCTCAGGCGGCTCTCGCTGTCCGGGGTGCCAGTTGGGTAGCTGAGAGCCTCATCGATCTCATGCACCGAGGTCCGCAGAGAAGTCCCCTAAAGAAATAAGGCAACATAAGTAAGTACGAGATAAACGTATTGAACCAAAGTATTGCAAATATCATGCTTTCCATACCACTCGATCGAGAATCGAAATGGCCTCGACAACTGTGCCCTCCCTCGCACGCCTGTCGTACGCAGTGTCCTCGTCCTCGGACGAAGCGAGGTTCGCGTAGTCGACATCGGTCCACTGCTGCCTCAGCCTGTAGCGGGTGGCAGTGTGGTACCAGGCCAAGTACTCCCGGAAGCTGGCGTTGCTGTGGAGGGTATTGTCCCAATCGCAGTTGTCCTCGTACCTCCTCCACCACTGGACGTAGTCTCGGTGGTGATGAGCGAAGTCCGTCACCTTTCGTTGGCGGACCCTATCGAATCTGTACATATAGTAGATGTTAACAACAGGTGTTAGAGTAAGAACCAATAGAATTGTAAATGAAACAAACATTGTAACTTACTTGTGCAAAGCAATAGAAGTCGACACCTCCTCCGGGGGTAGAACTGCACAAGGCCAAACTGCCGTGCGACTCTGTGGGGGAGGTGAACCTCTACGGCGTAGAAGCAAATCAGCGGACACCTCATCCTCCAAAGTTGGTAGTCCCTGCGGCACATGGTGCTGAGCGGTAGAGCTGCAACCTGTGGCTCGGAGTAAGGCTCCCACGAGACCTAGCAAGCAAACATACGGGGAAACACACGATTAGCCATGTACAAAAACCAAGAACTGTAGGAAAAATAAATGCATTACCAATTTCTTACCATCTTGGGAGACAAGGTGTCCAGCTCGTTGCTGAAATCCACGTACGCCCGCTCTGTGGTCGCGAACGGGACTGAGACGCTATCCCACAGGTACGCCACAGTGGGCCCGAGGTCATCCACACCCTGTGGACGCCAAGGCTGTGCCTGGAACACTCGAGGGCATCCCACAGGAATGTGTGTCCACATCCACACCTGCAGGAGGAAGACGCAGCCACCAAGCGTCGACGTGGGCGCCGTGCGTCTGCAGGCCTCGCAAAGCTGGCGGTAGAGGAACGCGAGGACCGCCGAGCCCCAGCTGAACTGTCCAGCGTCGCCCCAGTCCTGGAGGCAGTTGATGTACATCCACGAAGCGGCGTCCCCCGTGGCGTCTGGGAAAAGCACGGCCCCGAACATGTGGAGGACCCAAGCGCAGCAGTGGTAGGTCACCGTGGCGTCGTCCGCGTCCGCAGGGCATGCACCAAATGTATCCCGCAACCATTTAATGTGGACCCCCGAGACGCGGCCTCGCCTGGCGTTCTCTGGGACAGGAGGCAATGGCGTGCCCAGGAAGGCCTCCACACGTGCCCTCCAGCCCTCAGACACCGCCGGGCCGACCACCGGATGTCCCCTAATGGGAAGTCCAAGTATCATCGCCACGTCCTGCAGCGTGACGGTCATCTCCCCACAGGGAAGGTGGAACGTGTGAGTCTCTGGCCTCCACCTGTTAATAGTACATGGAGAAAAGAATTAGTTACGTACGTAAGAATATAAAAACGAAAACAAACGGACCCAATAGAGAAAATGCACATGTCGACAAGTGCGGTCAAAGCTGCGGGGTTAAAGACCGCCATGCCCCACCGTACTAGGTTGGCGACCGTGTGAAGCCCAGCACGGCGAAGCAGTGGGGTATAGCGGTCGTCGTATCGCATCAAGTGGAACCCATCATGGGTTCGAGAACGAAGTATGTGAAGCTCCTGAAAATTGCTATGAAAGTTAGCTGCGTTTGAAAACACATGTATATTTGACAACACACGTACCTAGCCGTCCTTCGTGAGCTTGCCGCGGTGCTCTCTCTCTCGTAGAACTCGTCTAGCAGCCGGTACCTCGCCATCCTGTGCATTCAAAAAAAGTTAATGATAAGAATAACAAAAAACCCTAAAAACATATGTATCTCTAAACATTCATCAATCTCGCTCAAATCAAACCCTAAAAACATATGTATTTCTAAATCAAACCCTAAAAACATATGTATTTCTAAAATAGACCCTAAAAACATATGTATTTGTAAACATTCATCAATCTCGCTCAAATCAAACCCTAAATCTAAACATTCATCAATCTCGCTCAAATCAAACCCTAAAAACATATGTATTTCTAAATCAAACCCTGAAAACATATGTATTTCTAAACATTCATCAATCTCACTCAAATCAAACCCTAATTTCATCAATCTATACACATTACTACTCTTACATTACGCATATCTATTGAAAATCCAACATAAAACCGAGCCAAATTGAACTAATTTCATCTAGAGTTTCAAATCTTGCACCACGAAATGTACCTCAAATAATCCATATTTATTGCAAAAAATCAAGGGAGGGGAGGGAGTTCACCTTGCTTGCTTGGTTTGGAAGCAAAATCGCGAGAAAAATCGAAGGATTGGAATAGATTTGGAGGAGGAAGAGTGGGGCGGCGGCGGCGGTTGCTCTCGGGCTGAACAAAGGAGTGAGGGGTGGGGGGCCGGGGGGCCGCGCTCGGGCTTAAGTCCCAGAGCACGGCGCCACGGCCGTTAGCGCCGTTGTTGCACAGCACGGCGCCATGGGCTTTGGCGCCGTGCTATGCCACCGTGGATCCTACGTGGCCATGCACGGCGCCAAAGCATATGACGCCTTGCTATGTACCCTGGGCGCCATATACTTTGGCGCCGTGCTAAGGGTCCATTTTTGCAAATCTTTTCTCCAGAGGTCCATATGTAAAAAACTTTCAAATTTTGGACTAAAAAGCAAAAATTTTACTCCCCTAGCTCGGTGCCTGCCAAATTATTGGCTAGCTCGATAGGTCCCTATTGATACCAGTAGATCTGTAGAGAGAACTAGATGTATAAAAATAAATGTTTAAAATTAAATTTTAAAAAGTAACTACGATGTTATTTCCATAAACATCCTTGAATCCCCATTTACCCATCGTCACTCACCGCCCACCCTCGGCGCCAAAGCATATGGCGCCGTTCTATGGACCCCTGGGCGCTATATCCTTTGGCGCTGTGCTAAGGGTCTATTTTTACAAATCTTTTCTCTAGAATTTTTTTATAATTTTTTTTAAAATTTTGGACTAAAAAGCAAAAAATTTACCCGCCCACCGTTACACCACCGTGCATCCGTCAGCATTAAATGCGGTGAGATGAGGGAGGAGGCGGCGGCTTGAAGCGAAAAGACAGATTCGGATCGGACGGCGTCCAACCTTCCGCCCCCCGGCCCAACCACACGCGACCCAGGACAGGCGGCCAACCGGGAGGAGGAGTAGGGGTGGAAACGGATCGGATACGGTCGAATAGTCTCAAATACGAATACGAATTCATATTTTTCAAACGAATACGGATACGAATTCGAATATTCTCAAATACGGATACGAATATTCTCGAATACGAATACGGATATTTTCGAATACGGATTTTCTCGGATACGAATATCGGATAAAACGGATTCCTAGCGATTTTACCGATTTTTCACCAGTTTTTGACCGGTTACCGGTTTTAAACCGCCTAAATTCAAATTTTGAATCACAAAATTTGTACGATTTTTTCATAAGTTCTAGAAACGGATCGAATATGAATCGAATAGTCTCGAATACGAATACGGATACGAATATTCTCGAATACGAATGCGAATACGAATACTCTCAAATACGGATACGAATATTCTCGAATACGAATACGAATATTTTCGAATACGGATTTTTGCTTACCATATTTGTATTTTCTCGGATACGAATATCGGATAAAACGAATTATCCGGTACCGTTTTCCACCCCTACCTGGAGGAGGGGCAATCCTGTCCACGCGCGAAAATTAAAGCACCCCAGATTCATGGCAAACAAAGGAAAGCATAGCCGGCTCCAGTCCACTCGACCTTCTCTCTCTCCTCCCGTTCTTCTCTCCTCTCTCTTATCCACCTCCCCGAGCGCTCGCGCAGACCACGAGAGGAGGAGGAGACAGAGAGGGAGCCCTAACCCTGCCCCGCGTCGCGTCGCTAGGGTTAGGGTCTCCCCGCCTTCTGCCCTTCCCTTCGTCGTCTCGTCTCCCGATCTGTCATCTGCCCGCCGGCGCGCGGGGGCGCCCTGCGGCGTGTGCGCTTCCGGCCTCTGCGGCGCGGCGCGAGTCAATGCCGAGTGTCTGACCGTTGGTTTGGCGGTCGATTTGGAGGTGGGCTTGGTGTTGTTGCCGTCGGTGGGGGAGAGGTGCGGCCTTCTTGAGGAGATTTGGCTCGAGATCCGGTGAAGCGGCGAGATGCAGCAGGATCAGCGCAAGAAGGTAGGCTCGGCTCGAGACATCCCTGCTTGTTTCGGGCATCCTGTTGTGTTAATTCGCGCCGTGGTTGAGCTTTGCCGCGTTGTTTCGTGGGGTTGAACTGCTCCTGCGCTTGCTTTGCGTTGATTTGGGTCTCTGGCCGTCGGAAAGTTCAAATTTGTTTCCCTTCTGTTTGGTACAAATTTCCGTTGCCGCTGAAGTTCTGGGGTCATTGTTCCTTATGTTATTTTTTCCCATTTCAGTGCCGTGTCAATTCGAAAGTTGATTTTTTGTCGCTGTTTTCTAGAAAAGTCGTTTTTTGGGGCCTGGTTCTGTTGTTGGTTAGCCGTTGCCGATCTTTTTCATCCAAATTTTGAATCGTTGATATGATTATGTCGTCCTTCTCACTTTCTTTGTGTGCTTATAGATTGGGAGTTCTTCTTCTCGTTGATCCATGCATTTTCTGCATTCCCACCGCATCGCGTTGCGTTCTGAAATCTTCTGTCTATATTTGGGAAAACGGTGAAATTTGGTGCCTGCTTACTATAGCAGCTCATATTCACATGCAAAAGTTGAGCACATCCTGTATTGCTGTGGCCTCGAGACGCCGTCCGCCCAAAGACATGGACCGCCGTTGCCTTTTCCTGTCGGTGGGCAAACCTGTTGCCTTTTCTTGTGGGGTTCTCCAGATCTGTGCACGAGCACTTGACTTCACAAGTGTTGCGTGCGAGGATTTCAGTTTTGGCAGCGAATGCTTCAAGATCTTTCTCGTAAAGATATTGTCTTGATCTGCCTGCTAAACAGTTGAATTTCGCATCTATTCGTTAATGCTGGTTGAATTTCGCATCTATTCGTTAATGCTGGTTGTAGCTTTCGAATGATTGGTTGTTTTACATTTCGTTCGTTAAAAGTATCAGGAGATCTGCCATGATTTTTGCGACCCACCAATTATTGTGCCATGTCAGGTTTTTGGGGTTATGCTGCAATGCTGCATTGACCGTTTAGCATCGACTGTTTGCACATGATTGCGAGAAACTGATGGTCCATTGATCATTGAAGCTTCTTTGTTGTGGGGAGCTTCTAACGGATGATTTTTGGAGCTTCTAACGGATGATTTTTGAATGGTTTTTAATACAATTTTTGCAATTGCTTTCCAGAGTTCCGCGGAGGCGGAGTTTTTCACGGAGTATGGCGACGCTAGTCGATACAAGATTCGGGAAGTCATTGGTAAGGGAAGCTACGGGGTGGTGTGCTCCGCAATTGATATCCACACCGGAGAGAAAGTGGCGATCAAGAAGATACACGATATCTTTGAGCACATATCTGATGCTGCACGGATTCTCCGTGAGATCAAGCTTCTGAGGCTCCTAAGGCATCCTGACATTGTTGAGATAAAGCATATTATGTTGCCTCCATCGAGAAGGGACTTCAAAGATATTTATGTTGTTTTTGAGCTTATGGAGTCTGATCTTCACCAAGTTATAAAGGCTAATGATGACTTAACGAAGGAGCATTACCAGTTCTTTCTTTATCAATTACTCCGGGCTCTGAAATACATTCACACTGGTAGGGAAAATGTTGCTTTCAGATCATTGTTTTGCCTTGAAGATCTTAGGTTACACATATCATACCATATGTGTGCTTTGTAGTGAACTTGCATCGAGTCAGTATGGTCGGATTAGATATATTAGCTGTGTAACCTTCTTGAATTCAAAATGCATTGTAAAACAGCTGATTTTTTTAATCTTTATGGGTAGGGAATGAACAACAGATCAGGTTTTCTTATTAAAGAATGTGCTATTTCCTCACTATTTTAGAGTTTTTGTACTAAATAATTTGCCAATGACTTTTGGTTGGTTCTAATGGTATTCTGGTGTGCTTTAGTCTTCTCAACAACTATTAACTAACTATCTTGACAGTTCTTCCATCGACAGAATTCGCATAAATGTTCTGTTCAGATGTGCTACTTTTGCTGCCTGCAGTCTTAGCTGATACTAAGTCCATGTAACTGCAGCTAACGTTTATCACCGGGACTTGAAGCCAAAGAATATATTAGCAAATTCTAACTGCAAACTGAAAATTTGTGATTTTGGACTGGCACGAGTTGCATTCAATGATACCCCAACAACAATCTTTTGGACGGTATGTTCAGGGGGATACCTCTCTTTAACTTCTTAGTTTTCTTTCATCTGACTTGTTGCGTGTGAGCTGACCATAATGATGTCTCTTTGTTCATATGCTCTGCAGGATTATGTCGCAACAAGATGGTACAGAGCTCCAGAGCTCTGTGGATCCTTCTTTTCAAAGGTAAACTTTGTGGTGCATTGTAGCATTCTCTTTGTTGAATTTTTATTCAAGTATTGAGCTGAGACAAGGAAAGGTCAATAGTGCTATACTGCTAGCTATATCATGCATCTTTTATTATGATTAATCAACCTATTAATATGATTCATTGCTCTTCGGTGATTGGTCCATTAGTTCATTAGTTTTGGTTCAAGCTTATTTACACTGTGGCACAGTAACTCATTGCCCCTAGAGATCTTATATAATAGTTTTGTTAACACAAAACCTTTTATTTAATCAACCTTGTGGGAGCAGATGTATAACAGTTTTCATGTGAAAAGCTATAGTTTAATCTGTAAACTTTCGCATCACCTTTTTCCCTTCTCAGGCAAATATTGCTATGTTTGTTTACTCTTGTCCTTATCACATTGTTGATCATATGATTTATGTTCAGTCTGATTTTCTGTTGATCTATGCTCCATAGAATTCTGACTTTGTATCATTAGTAGCAGCTGTTAGTAATCATTTGCATTGCATGTGTGTTAAGAATATTGAAAGCATTTGAGGCATCCAAATGATTAAGAATTTTATCATTATACTGATAATGATAAACATTAAACGACTTTTTTTACTCTGGTTCATGTTTTCAATGTTTCCATGTTTGGGGTTGTAATTAACTCAAATGAGCTGTTATTATTCCCAACAAAATTGCAGTATACACCAGCCATTGACATTTGGAGCATCGGATGCATCTTCGCTGAGGTGTTCACCGGAAAGCCTTTGTTTCCTGGTAAAAATGTTGTCCATCAATTAGATTTGATGACTGATCTTCTCGGCACACCATCCATGGATACAATTTCTCGGGTATAGTAATGGTTCTTTTGGGAGAGGCCTTCTGTAATTTATCTGGTGGGCATCATCTAAGTCATTGAAGGTTGACATTGATAGTTTCTTTCTTTCCAGGTCCGGAATGAGAAAGCAAGGAAGTACCTGAGCAGCATGAGAAAGAAAGAGCCAATCCCATTTTCGCAGAAGTTTCCTAATGCAGATCCTTTGGCCTTGGACCTTTTGCAAAGGCTTTTAGCATTCGATCCAAAGGACCGTCCAACCGCTGAACAGGTAACTATAGTTTTAGTGTTGTACAATTCTGTTTATCTCAGCAGTGCCAAGTCTTGTATCTTCAGTTTATTGTGGGGCAAACTGTGATTTTTCTTTGGAATCTCGTGATTTATGTCAGGCATTGGCTCATCCATACTTCAAAGGGCTTGCCAAGGTTGAGAGAGAACCATCCTGTCAACCAATCACAAAAATGGAGTTTGAGTTTGAGCGTAGAAGAGTGACAAAGGAAGATATAAGGGAGCTGATATTCCGTGAGATACTGGAATACCATCCGCAATTGCTCAAAGACTATATCAATGGCACTGAGAGGACAACCTTTCTATACCCAAGGTTTTAGCAATCGTATCTTTGGACATATATGATGCTTTAGGACATGCATGTACTACCTTTGTTTTTTGTTGTACTTTTTTCACATGCATGCATTTTTGTTTTTCATTGTACCAACTCCTGCTGACAGCAAGACTTTTCTGCCTGTGTTTATGCAGTGCTGTTGATCAATTTAGGAAGCAATTTGCTCATCTAGAAGAAAATAGTGGAAATGGCCCTGTAATTCCAATGGATAGAAAGCACACCTCCCTTCCCAGGTAACCTTTGATCGTATGTTCCATGCTGTTCATTTTCTCAATCTTCATATTAGTTCCAGGAGTTCAAAACACCTTGAAGCACGTAGCAGAGCGTAATAGAAGTATTAGGTTCCCTTCCTGTGGCCTATGTTTCAAGTGGTGAAAGAACCATCTTGAGTTTTTTTAAAGGAAAGGCCACACTTTGATACACCGACATTGGCCAAACTTAGAAGTGCCTAATGACAAGGTTGTCTCAATATAGCCTTCACGAGAAGGTGAAGTGGGGCTCTATTGACGTGGTGAAATAAAGGACATTTTGGACTGAAGTGACTATAGCTAGGATGCCAAATGAATGTGCCTGTTGCCGCGCTCGTGCAGTACCTGAAAGTTAAGCATAGCACTGAACCAGGAGTAACACCTAGGTCAAGCTGAAATGTCTCTAGGGGGTTGTTTGGATCATATATTTTGTTAAAAGTAGATTTTGTTAAATTAGATTTAGAGCCTAGCAACCTAAAACTTGTTTGGTTAGGATAAAACCAGGATAACAAAATTTGGTTTTTCCTAAAACACAAATATGGGTTTTATGAAAAAAAATTCCTCACCTGTTTTTCACAAAACTAAAAAAAAAAATGAATGTGGGATAACTGAAAGCTTGTTTTAGCCAAACAATGTTTTAACTAAATTCTATCCTAAGTTCCTAACTGAATAACAACTTAAAATCCATATGGCTAAAACCAACATAAACATGTGTTTTAGCTAAATCTATTATCAAAATATGAGACCCAAACAACCATAAAGTTTGGAACGTAATGTCTTGGAATATAAAGTTTTGGTCAATGTTGGAGTTGGCTTCATGAGTTCATGCAATTGAATATGAATGGTAGAACATTGAGGTCAATTTCCAATGTTACACTACTAGTCAGTTTAGGCCAAATTGAGATGTCAGGAGCTGAGACGCACTAGCCACAATTACGAACTGGCCACTGCATTTCATATGGTCAGTAGAATTTGGAGGTGAGAGCACGATATGGGGGGGCAAAACTCATTCAGATTCTCACATCCTGATAGTTGATTAGTATGCATTCATTCAGAATAATCATACCTGAATCCTCCTTTTATACTTTCTTCCAGTCTACCTGCCCAGGCATTTTGTTCTTGTGATTTTAAGTTACATGAAATCATGAATCATTTTCTAACCGTTTTTGCAGGTCTACTATTGTTCACTCAGCTCCAATTTCTGCCAGGGAACAACCCCGTAATCATATTGGCCCATCGAGGGATAAACCTCCGTCTGATGAGACTTATAAAAATCCTCGAGAATCAGAAAATTTTTCTGGCAATGTCCCAAGGACCTCTCAGGCTCCACAAAGAGTGCCCACAGGTGCTTTTTGATTCATGTATTATATACATACATGCTTGGTTGATATTAGCCTAATCTAATCATATAATGCTTCTCAATTTTACAGCAAGACCAGGAAGAGTTGTTGGTCCAGTATTGCCTTATGAAAATGGTAGCATCAAGGATCCGTATGACCCACGCAGATTGGCAATGGACTCAGGATATCCTCCCCAACAGCGAATCCCACAAACATATGGTTATTATCAGACACCCGGCAAGTCAGCTTGCTCTGAGCCGTCGCAGGCTGAAAGGTATATGCAGCACCAGCAGGCCTATGCCTGTGCAAACAGTACAACTGTGCCTGATGTTGCTCTGGACATGAGAGCACCCCCTTTCCGTCTATCAGCAGGGCCAAAAAGTGATTCTTCTGATAGGTTAACAGCAGAGACAAATCTATACACAAGATCACTTAATGGCATTGCTGCAACTGCAGCAGGAGTGGCAGCAAGTGCTCACAGAAAGGTCAGTGTTGTTCCCGTTGGCATGTCAAGGATGTATTAGTGGCCTCACGGCACATCCTACATGCCTTGCTGGAGCGCTCTGCTGGCTGGTGGGAAAACATTGAGAACGAAGTGGCAGATCAAGCTAGGGTGGACGCTGCGAAGTCTAGAGCGCAAGGCAGTCCAAGGTTGATGATGGTGCCTTGATATTTGCAGTGGTGCCCTGCTGCTCATCTTTCCTGTCTGATCAGGAAACACCAACGGTGTCGAAGCGTATCAACCTTCGTCGTTCTGTTTAGGCCATCAGCTTGTTGTATCTGCCTGTGTGTGAGAAATGTGCCCTTTGCTGCACACTGGAAGGGGTAGTCCAGTGGCTTGTAATCTGAGC
Organism: Dendrocalamus latiflorus; assembly: GCA_017311315.1. Classification (NCBI taxonomy): domain Eukaryota; kingdom Viridiplantae; phylum Streptophyta; class Magnoliopsida; order Poales; family Poaceae; genus Dendrocalamus; species Dendrocalamus latiflorus. The sequence continues at coordinate 26,302,340 of CM029663.1, forward strand.
TATTTAGGCGCCAGTTACTTTAGAGTGAGGACTGAGGAGACAGAAGGGAAAGGAAGGAACGCTAATTTTTTTAGTGTTGTATAGAGATGTTTCTCATCAATGTGCAACTTCAGAAAAGATATAAAGCACACAGTTGGTTTTCAGTAGCTATGTATTATTCCTTCCCAGGGCTAGCATACTGTGAAGAAGTATAACTTGCATATGTCAGCACCAAAGTCTCACACCACTCCCAACTACTACCGAGATGTCAATATTCTGAACTGGCTATTCTCTGAAGTCTGAAAAACTCAACTGTTTCGGATGGTGAACAGTATAGAAATGGCAAAGTTCAGATAGAGCAATTAGAGAGCAAGGAAACACATGCTTGTGCCGAGCACTCTGATGCAGCTTTTCTGGTTTTCTCTTCCTTTTATTAAGAACGACCGTTACAGTTTAATGGACACTAATACTATTCATTAATGGATACTAATGCTATTCAACCTGCTAACATTTTGGCACTAACACAGACTGACGTAAACACGCATGTCTTGTCATCCATGTGCAATTAAAACGGTAATATTATGGTTGCCTTTGGTTGAGCTTTTGGGAGCTACTTTTGCTTCCAAAAAGCCAAAAGCCAACCAAAGGGGTGGAAACCAGAAGCTGCTTTTTCAGAAGCAGCTACTTTTGGGTAGTACAGTTTTGAAAGCACTTTGAACCCTGCTTTTGGCTTTTGGCTTTCTGCTTTTTGAAATGGTGAAAATAGAGAGCTGTTTCACAGTTGTTTCAAGGAAAATAGAGATAGGAGGTAAGTTTTATACTTGTTTGAACCAAACAGCTTACAGCTTTTCCACAGCCCACAACCTACAGCAGTTTTTCCACAGCGTACAGCTCACAGCAGCTTTTTCAAAAGCCACAGCTCAACCAAACACACCCTATAGCTATGCAATCTTAAGAAACGAAAGACCAATTCTTTATAGACTAGATAAAAACCGACGCGACGAGATTACTCAACATACTTCTTCTAATCTCGTTGCTCATCACTTGACCTTGATTAAACCAAGCTTGCTACACATCTCCTAGAACCTGATGCATCCAAGTGGCTTGGTCAAGATATCTACAAGCTGCTCTTCTGCTGTTACATAATTAACCACCATCTTCTTACCCTCAATGCATTCTCTGATGAAATGGTAACGGGTGTCTATGTGCTTGCTTTGATAATGGAGAATCGGATTTTTGCATAACGCCATTGCAAATTTGTTATCCACCCTGAGAGTAAAGCTTTTTGGCTCCTCATTCATAAACTTAACATACAATCGGCTAAGCCAAACTCCTTGAATTGTAGCAGTAGTAGCAGCGATTTATTCAGCCTCACACGACAACAATGCTAAACTTTCTGCTTTTGGGACTGCCAACTAACCAAGCTCCTCCCACATATACAAGACGCTAGTTGTGCTCTTGCAATCATCAACATCCCCAGCCATATCGCTATCATTGTACTTGATGAGCTACAGATTTCCTTCTTTTTCTCTTCGTGGATAGAAATGCCCCACATCATGAGTACCACTGATATATCTTAGAATATATTTCACAGTTGCCTTATGTTCAGTGGTCGGGCTTTCCATGAAGCGGCTCACATAGCCAACTGTGAAAAGCAATATCGAGCCTTATGTGTACGAAATATCTTAAACTACCAGCAATGCTCCTATACCAAGTAGCATCAATAGGAGGATTCACACTTACTTTGCTCAATTTGAGTCTTGCTTCTATGGGAGTTTGACATGGGTTGCTCCTTCATCCCACTCTTCTCTAGTATCTTCATAGAGTAAGCCGTTTGCTTCATAGTGATCCCTGCATTGCCTTGATCTACCTCTATACCCAATAGTAGCATAGCAAACTAAGATCACTCATCTTGAACTAAGTTTTCATCTTCTTGAATTTTTCTCATCTCGTGTGTGTGAGTTCCCATGATAATTAGATCATCAACGTACGCACCTACTAGTAAATTGTTTGAGCTAGTACCTTTTCTGTATATAGCAGGTTATGATGGACATTTCATGAACCCCAGTGATGGGAGGCTGCTATCCAATCTAGAGTTCCATGCCTTGGAGCTTGGCGCAGCTCGTATAGAGCCTTCTCAAGTTTCATGACTTGTGCTCGTTCTCTTCATCTACAACCCTAGAGGTTGGACCACATACACCTCTTCCTCCAATACTCCATTGAGAAAAGTTGACTTGGCATCCATATGATGTATCTCCCAGCCTTCGTGTGCTGCAATTGCAATGAGCTACCGCACGGACTCAAGGCATTCAACTGGTGCTTATACCTCCTCAAAGTCCACTCCATACTTCTGCACGTAGCCTTTTGCAACGAGCCTAGCTTCGTATTTCACGATCTTCCCATCAGAGTCTTTTTTCACCTTATAAATCCATTTCAGGCCTATTGGTTGATGCCCTGTTGGGAGATCAACAAGGCTCCACGTCTGGTTCTCTTCTATCGCCTTAATCTCTTCTTGCATTACCTGTTTCTAGACTGGACACTTTTTTGCCTCCATAAAACTTGTCAGTTCTTCTGCGGCCAGAAGGCACATCTCACCGAATGCATCTACCAAATCTTGGACTAATGTATTTGCATAGATGTTGGCTAGTGTTCAGTACTAGCATGGCTCTCCATCGATCCTTGAGGCATTGCTTGGTGGAGATGCCCATTCGACACCACCTGGTGCTGATGATGATGTCGGTATTGGGGTGGACTCGGTGCACACCGTCGTTGGGCGCATGACTCGACGTTTGAGGTGGTGATGCCGTTGCGTCACCATGCCCATGAGATGGCACCATTAGTCACCCTCTATCTCCTGTGAAAATGTAAGTAGTGTACTCCACAGTGAAAATCTCACTAGTAGCATCCACCTCTGTCTCCTTGCTGGACATGTCTCACTCCCATCTTGCACCTTCATTGAACATGACATCTTGTGTTAAATGTACCTTGTCGTTGACTAGATCATACATCTGGTATGCCTTGGAGCCGGGTTCATACCCAAAGAACACCATGGGAGTACTTCTATCCTCCATCTTCTTGATGTTTGGCTTCACATTCTTAACGTATCCTAGACACCTAAATATGCGGAAAATAATGCACATTCGGTTGTCTTCCATACCAGACTTCAAACGGGATTTTCCCATCAACACTTCGGGTCGGAGCATGGTTTAGGATGTACATTGACAACGTAATGGCTTCCCCCAAAACCTTCCTGGTACGTCCTTTGCCTTCATCATGCTTCTCGCCATTGAGATCACGATCTGATTACGTCTCTCTACGACACCATTTTGTTTGGGGGAATATGGTGCCGTGAAAAACCTTGTGACTCCTTGTCCTACAAAATATTCAACAAGTTCGTTTGATATGACTCCCCTCCACGATCGGTTCACAAGGCCTTCAGCCTATGGCCACTCTCCAACTCAGCGTTGGCTTGGAACTTCTTCAAAGTTGATGTTGCTCTGTCCTTGGATGCCAGGAGGATGAACCATATGTAGCGACTGCAATCATCTACCAATAACAAGATTATTTCCTGCCTCCAGGTGTGGTCGGTGAGATGGCACCACACAGGTCCCATGCACCAAGTTCAGTGTACGACGTTGGATGTGAGGCAGTCCTCACACCATGCATCCATTGGCTAACTTCCTGAGAGACTAGAAGTTTAGATGCCCATACCGAGCATGCCACATCCATGCATTCTCATCACACCTAGCCGCCAAATACACTAGGCGTGCCATCTCAAGGTTAAGAACATACAAATGACTTTTTGTTCTCTTTAGCTCGGTAAGTAGGTCACGATTGCGATCTTGAATCGAGTGAACTCCATTTTCAACAAGTATTCTGCATCCACACTCATCAAGTTGTTTGAGACCGACGATGTTGCTCCGTAGCTATGGGATGTAGTAGACATCCGAGAGTACATGGTGTTCACCCTTGAGGCAGGCGAACATGACCGTGCCACGTCCACGAATGTCAACTATAGATCCATCTCTAAACTTGACCGAGCCAGTAGCATTGCTATTGAGCTCAGCAAAGTTTTCTCGGCAGCCCATCATGTGATTCATTACGCCGGTGTTGAGGTACCAGACTCCAGCCTGCTCCTCCTCCTCCTGGCCAAGATGCACTTGAGCGTTCACCTCATTCAGCATGATGTGGTCATTCTTCTTCTCGGTTGCCTTCGTGACAACACACACTTGTGCCGTCAACAATGTTGACTCATCATCATGTGGCTGGACTAGATTTGCATGTTCTTTGCGTCCCCGTCTAGGTTTGTGGCATTCCCTTGTGTAGTGATAGAAATTGTTGCAGTTGAAGCACTTGACCTTCATTTTGTTGCGCCCGGGGGACGCCCCAGCTTCCTTCTTGTTGAGGCTTCCCTTGAATTGGCCATCTTGCTTGTAGTTGCCATGGTACTGCTTGGAAACGGCACTTGATGCAATAGGCTTGCTACCACCAGTGGAGCTTTGAGCTTGGTTCTTATTTTTCACCCGTGCCAACCACTTCTCCTTCGTGAGAAGTAGGCGCCCACCTAGTTCAATGCCTTTGCTAAGGTCCAATCACTCCTTGACAGCTTTGAGCCACGCTGTCAGCTCCTCAATCATCATTTCATTGAGGTCGAGGAATTGTTCAATCGACATCGCCACCTACATGAATTTCTTTGGTACAACTCGGAGAAATTTCTTTACCACCTTTTCTTCCTCCAGGTTGTTGCCTAGAGCCCGTATGGTGTTGACGATGCTACTGAGTCATATAGAGAAATCATCAACGGATTCAGTTTCCTTCATCCAGATTGACTCGAATTCTCTGCGCATAGTCTGCACCTTCATCTCCCAAATGTGCTCAATGTTAGAGATATATGTATAGTTTGTTATTCCCCATTGTCATGAGGGGTTCTTTGCATATTTACCTCCTGTACTTTGTGTATATATACTGGCCCATTGGCCTCATATGAATACAAGCGCTATTCATAACATGGTATCAGAGCCAAAACTAGGGTTTTGGCTTACCTAGGGTTCCGCGCGCCCGTGTGCCGCCTCCGTCGCCGACTCCCGGCCTCCGCCGTCGCCGGCCTCGGCGCCTCCCCCGCCCGGCCTCGGCGTCTCCGCTTCCAGCCCGGCGCTTCCCCCGTCGCCGCTGCCGCCTCTGCTGCCGTCGGCCCCGCCCGACTCCGCCCGAGCCCACTCGTCTCCGCTCCTACCCGGTCGCCGGCCGTCGGCCTCCTCCGCTCCGCCGGCCGTCCTCCGCTCCCACCCGGTCGCCCGATCCGCCCGCGAGGCTGGTCAGCCGCCGACCCGGACGCCGCCTTCCCGACCTCTCCGCTCGAGCTGCCTCCCCAGGCCGCGCCGCCGTCTCCCGGACGCCGCCTTCCCCAGGCCGCGCCGCCTCCGCCCGAGGCCGCCGTTGGTGAGGCCGCGCCGGCTCCCCCGCAGTCGCCGGCTTCCCCACCGGCTGCAGCCGTCGCCGGCTCCCCCGCCGCCGCCGTCGCCGGCTCCCCCGCCGCCGATCTAGTTTTTGGCCAGGGGAGCGGTTACTCGGTTTTGTAAACCGATTGAGAAAAAAAAGAGCAAAAAAAAGAGCGAAAAAAACGTCGTTCTAACCGCCGCGCCGTCCAGCGCCGCCTGTTAGACTTCGTTGCCTTGGTCGCCGCGCCGTCCAGCGCCGCCTACCAATGGGCACCGTTTCCCTCCCTCGCTGCCCGGTGATTTTTGATGGTGTTAATTACACCGACTTCGTGTCTCACATGCGCATTCACATGCGTGGTCTTCGTCTCTGGGGCGTCCTCTCTGGCGATGTCACCTGCCCGCCTTGCCCTATTCCTCCGACGGAGCCTACGCCTGTTGCATTGCCTCCGACAGCCGATAAGGCTGCTGCTGATGATGAAGCTGGTGATAAAGCTGCCTCTGCCTACCAGGAGGCTTTGGATTCCTACAAGGATCGTCTGACCGTCTACACTCAGTGGTACGATGACGACGCTCGGGCTGCTGCTGTCTTCATCGCCAGTGTCCAGCCTCAGTTTTCTTCTGAGGTTGTGGGACTCCCTTCGGCTTTCCAGATGTGGACTCATCTTCGTCAGCGCTACGAGCCCTCTGGTGATGCCCTGTACCTGTCCGTGGTCCGCCAGGAGCACTCTCTTCAGCAGGGTGATGCTACTGTTGACGCCTTTTACGCTCAGAGCTCTGCTGTTTGGCGTCAGTTGGACTCTCTCCGCACTGCTGGCTGTCGTACCTGTCCGTGCTGCCTGGAGGTACATGCTGACCTGGAGTTTCAGCGGGTTTACGAGTTCCTTACTCGCCTGCGTCCTGAGTTCGAGCAAAGGCGTGCCCAGCTACTTGCACGCCACCCTCGTGTCACTCTCCTGGAGGCTCTTACCGAGATACGCGCGGAGGAGACTCGTCTGAGTGGTGCTGGTCTGATGCCACTCCCCTCTGTGCTCACCGCTCGTCCGCCTGCTACACTGCCTCCTCCAGCGGCTACCACAGGTGGTGGTGGCCGTCCTCCGTCTGGAGGTGGCCGTCCTCACTGTTCCTACTGCGACAAGGATGGCCACACTGAGTCCCAGTGCTACAAGAAGAAGCGGCATCTTTCACGCCGTTCTTCTACTGGCACTAGTGCTTCTACGACGACGTCTGCCTCGACTTCTTCAACAGTTTCTCTCACCGAGCAGGAGATAGCCAGACTTCGACGCCTGCTTGCCGCTTCAGGTTCTCCCTCGACAGGTTCTGCTACTGACTCTTCGAGCACTGAGAGACCACCTCCTACACAGTCAGGTACCTCCCCGTGGATTCTTGATTCTGGAGCATCTTTTCACATGACTCCTGATCCTTCCACTCTGTCTTCTATTACACCTCTTGATTCTCCTGTCAGTGTTCTTACTGCTGATGGTATATCTCTTTCTGTCTCTGGTCGAGGATCTCTTAGCAACTCATCTTTTCATGTTCCTTCTGTTGCTCATGTTCCTCGCCTTACCTTGCAGCTTCTTTCTGCTGGGCAGATTACTGACCTTGGTTATCGGGTGATTCTCGACTCTGACTCTTGTTGTGTTCAGGACTGCCACACGGGAGCTCTGGTTGGTTCTGGCCCTCGGCGCCGTGACTCACAGTGTCTTTGGGAGCTTGACTGGCTTCACCTTCCTTCCGCTGCCACCATCGCTGCCAGTCTCTCCGCTTCTGCCACTTCGTCTACCGGCTCTTTCCAGCAGTGGCATCACCGTCTTGGCCATCTGTGTGGATCTCGTCTGTCGTCCTTAGTGAGACTGTGTCTCAGCGTCCTTTTGATCTTGTTCATTCAGATGTTTGGGGTCCGGCTCCCTTCGTTTCGAAAGGGGGTCATCGTTATTATATTATTTTTATAGATGATTTCTCTCGCCACACATGGATATATTTCATGTCTTCTCGTAGTGAGGCCTTGCCTATCTATAAACAATTTGCCACTATGATACACACATAGTTCTCCACTCCTATTTGTGTCTTTCGTGCTGATTCTGCTGGCGAGTACCTCTCTCGTCACCTGCGCAGCTTCCTTGCTGAGCAGGGCACTCTCGCTCAGTTTTCTTGTCCTGGTGCTCATGCTCAGAATGGTGTCGCTGAGCGCAAGCATCGTCACCTCATTGAGACGGCTCGTGCTCTGATGATCGCCGCCTCTATTCCACCTCACTTTTGGGCCGAGGCTGTTTCCACTGCCACCTATCTCGTCAACATTCAGCCCTCTTCTGCTCTTAAGGGTGCGATCCCTGTTGAGCGTCTCTGTGGTCTTCTTCCTGACTACTCTGCCCTTCATTTGTTTGGCTGCGTTTGCTACGTTCTCCTCGCCCCTCGAGAACGCACCAAACTGACCGCTCAGTCTGTTGAGTGTGTCTTTCTGGGGTACAGTGCCGAGCACAAGGGCTATCGGTGCTGGGATCCTGTTGGTCGTCGGATACGGGTTTCTCGGGATGTGACTTTCGACGAGTCTCGTCCATTCTACCCACGTCCTGCCTCTCCTTCGGCTTCCTCTGTGGAGTCTCTGTCTTTCTTGACCTTTCTAGATACTCCTATATCTGTTTTGCCCTCGTCCACCTGTCCTACTGAGTCTCCACATATTCCCCCTGTGGCCTCTCCGCCGTTGTCGCCGCCTGTGTCGTCTCCTACAACTCCCCAGGCTCCTCCCACTATCGTCTACACTCGTCGACCTCGTATTGAGAATATTTCAGATGAGCCATCTTCTCCTGATGTTCCATCTTCTTCTGATGCTCCATCTTCCCCTGATGGGTCATCTTCTCCTCGCTACGCTCTCCACGATCGCCAGTCAATTCGGCCTCCTGCCCGTTTTGCCTTTGCTGGCGCAGCTACTCGTGAGCCTGTCTCCTACCGGGATGCTGTTACTCACCTGAGTGGCAGCTTGCCATGGCCGAGGAGATTGCTGCCCTCGAGCGTACTGGTACTTGGGATCTTATTCCTTTTCCATCTCATTCTCATCCCATCACATGTAAGTGGGTCTATAAGATTAAGACTCGCTCTGATGGCTCTCTTGAGCGCTATAAGGCGCGTCTTGTTGCTCGTGGCTTCCAGCAGAAGCATGGTGTTGACTACGACGAGACTTTTGCTCCTGTGGCCCACATGACCACTGTTCGCACTCTTCTTTCGGTGGCGTCTGTTCGCCACTGGTCTGTTTCTCAGCTTGATGTCAAGAATGCCTTTCTTAATGGCGAGTTGCGTGAGGAGGTCTACATGCATCCGCCACCTGGGTATTCTGTTCCTGAGGGCATGGTCTGTCGCCTTTGTCGCTCTCTCTATGGCCTTAAGCAAGCCCCCCGTGCTTGGTTTGAGCGCTTCTCCTCTGTGGTCACTGCTGCTGGTTTTTCAGCTAGTGATCATGATCCTGCGCTTTTTGTCCACACTTCGTCTCGTGGTCGGACTCTTCTTCTCCTGTATGTTGATGATATGATCATTACGGGAGATGATTCTGAGTACATTGCCTTTGTCAAGGTTCGTCTTAGTGAGCAGTTCCTTATATCGGATCTTGGTCCTCTTCGTTACTTCCTTGGGATTGAGGTTACTTCCACTCCAGATGATTTCTTTATGTCCCAAGACAAATATATTCAGGATCTTCTTGATCGCGCCTCTCTCACTGATCAGCGTACTGTTGAGACTCCCATGGAGCTCAATGTTCACCTCCGACTCTCTGATGGCGAGCCTCTTTCTGATCCGACTCACTATCGTCATCTTGTTGGGAGTCTTGTCTACCTTGCTGTTACTCGTCCGGATATCACTTATCCAGTTCATATTCTGAGTCAGTTTGTTTCAGCTCCCACTCAGGTTCACTACAGTCACCTTCTTCGAGTTCTGCAATACCTTCGTGGGACTATCTCTCGCCGTCTCTTCTTTCCACGTTCCAGCTCGTTACAGCTTCAGGCCTATTCGGATGCTACTTGGGCCAGCGATCCCTCAGATCGCCGGTCTATCTCTGCTTACTGTGTTTTTCTTGGTGGTTCTCTTATTGCCTGGAAGACGAAGAAACAGACTGCAGTGTCCCGTTCGAGTGCAGAGGCTGAGTTACGAGCTATGCCTCTCTTGACAGCAGAGATTACTTGGCTACGTGGTTACTTGAGGATTTTGGTGTTTCTGTCACTACACCGACCCCTCTCTTGTCAGACAGTACAGGTGCTATCAGTATTGCTCGTGATCCTGTGAAGCATGAGCTCACCAAGCACATTGGTGTTGATGCTTCTTTCATGAGGACTTGTGTGCATGATCAGGTGATTACTCTTCAGTATGTGCCTTCAGAGCTTCAGATAGCGGATTTCTTCACGAAGGCCCAGACTCGAGCACAGCACAGCTTCTACCTCTCCAAACTCAGTGTTGTTGATCCACCATGAGTTTGAGTGGGGGGTGTTAGAGATATATGTATAGTTTGTTATTCCCCATTGTTATGAGGGGTTCTTTGCATATTTACCTCCTGTACTTTGTGTATATATACTGGCCCATTGGCCTCATATGAATACAAGCACTATTCATAACACTCAACTCCCATGTGCATGGTTCTTATTGATTCCCGTGCGGCTCTGGCCGTGTTCTTAGTTCCAAGAATGCCTAGAATCTCTAGAGGAACTGCTTGGAGTATTGCAGCTAGCGCCATTAGCTTGATACTCAGCACCGCCAGGCTCAATCGCTTCCCAAACTCCTTGAGCTTGGAGATTTACCCTCATCAGAAGCATCCACTCGGTGTAGTTTGTCTGTGTGAGTAGGGGGTAATGCAAAGTCACCCGTCTCCTTTGGCTGCATGGATGATACCAGCTCACGGCCACTACCGCTGCCGAAGCCCTAGAACCAGTGACCACTGCCACTGGAACTCCTCATTGGTATGGGAGATATGGATCTTGCTCCACGCACCATAGCTCTAATACCAAATGTCAGCACCAAAGTCTCACAGCACTCCCAACTACTATCAAGATGTCAATACTCTGAACTGGCTATTCTTGAAGTCTGAAAAACTCAACTGTTTCGGATGGTGAACATTATAGAAATGGCAAAGTACAGACCAAGCAAACAGAGCAAGGAAACACACGTTTGTGTGCCACGCACTCTATGTGGCTTTTCTGGGTTTTCTCTTCCTTTTGTTAAGAAGTACCGTTACTTACAGTTTAATGGACACTAATGCTATTCATTAACGGACACATGCTATTCAATCTGCTAACATTTCGGCACTAACACAGACTGACGTAAACATGCACATCTCGTCGTCCATGTGCAATTAAAACGATAATATTGTAGTTAATGCAATCTTATGAAACTGGAGACCAATTCTTTACAGACTTGACAAAAACTGGCGCGACGAGATTCCTCAACAGCATATTAATCTCAAGTGCATACTAACCGGTTGGTAAACGTCGAAGATCCGTTGTTTCGGTTGAGCTGTTTGTTCCATGCTCTCAAAATATTGAATTACTGGACACAATTAGCCTAACCTATGAAATGCTAATTAAGTCTTGATGTTGCCTCCAAGCATAGTTGTGTGAAGATCGCGGCACAAAATGGTCTAGGGGATGTCCCTCTTGGGCCACTGGACAAATGTGTGGACGGTATCCCCTAGTGTCATGATTTCTCAGTTTGGGGGCCTCTCCAGTGGGACGGCCCTAAAAACAACATTAATCATGTTTACCTGGACCTTCACAAAACCGGTCTCTAGCTGAGCACCATGCACCAACGTCCCTGACAGGCATGGATACACCATCCCCCGCCCAGCATCAATGGGAATAGAGCAAATAAGCCTGACTTTGAGGATGCACAGTGTGGACTCCTACATAACGATACACGATGAGCTAAAGTGTCCACTGGGTCTATCTTTGTAGCATTCTAGAGAGGTATATTATCTAAATGTCATCGATTGGTAAGTTGGTGTCGTTATGTTTAGAAAGTGGCGCAGACACACAGTTACTCTGACTTGGCACTTCATTAGCAATATTATTAAGCACATAGAATAAATGAAGAAGTTTTAAAACAGCAGGTTTCTTGAGAAAACCAACTGACATGCCCCCCAAGTTGTGGTCGAGTCTAGAATGACCTCCATCAAATGTGAAGTATCACGTTGGCAAGTAACGAGCTGGAAACTGCTCTGTATGTAAAACCCTACTGATTGGATTTTAAGACAAATCAATTGGCTGCGAAGAGATGATGTCATTGGCTGCTAATTGCCTGCAGCAGCAAACCATGTAAAAAGTTGTTCCAACTGGTCCAATACAAGATGTTACTACTGTGGTAAGTGAATCATAAATTGGTTCCAAGATCAGTGATTTATTTCTATTCAGGATCAACAAGAACTAGGGACCAAAGATAGATTAGTTGTAGCTAGGACAAGTATGACAAGCATGACTAGTATCTAGAAAATTGCAAATTGGGTACAATGTTTGCCCAGCTTCCATTCAGTACAATGTTTGCATGCAGACTTTATTTTTCTTTCAATAAGTATGCCCCACATCATGCAAGACTTTAATTGCAGGAATTACCTCATGTTCGCCCAGCTTGTTGTAATGGTCCCACTGACTTCCGATCTTCTTTTATCTGAATATTGCAATAGAGGCAAGTACATTAATTGAGGAAACAAATTATAGGTGGATACAATAGATGGATACTTACATGCTGATGTGGTCATGCAATAGATCTCCCATAAGCATTAGTCATGATGCTCATATCCCCATAAGGACAAGGCAGTGAGCAACCCTTTTTAGCACATGATTAATGACAACTTCACAACATTCAACACCCAACAATGTAACACCCACCACTATCCTCCAATCCGTTGATATAACAGTAGTCTTTGCAATAGGGATATCATGTGGTCCAATAACATAGTACAAGATAACTTCTTTTTCACTCTGACACATGTTATGCTTGAATATACTGATTCAAGTCTAGTCAAATAAATTGCAAAGTAGTAAGGAGCAAACCAACAAATAGTAAGACGTGTGAAATCTTACTCCTTCATTTCCTTTTTGTGAAGGAACTCCACGCCTATTAAATATCTACAAGTGCAAAAAGAGAAATCATTACATTATATATGAATTGCTGTATGACAATGGTGAAGAATCTAGTTTGTTGTGAGCAGTATGTACCTCCTCATACAACATGTTTTCTGCAGCATTAGACTCCGCCCCAACATTGTCACTTTTGGCATGCTGATCCTATAGTCGGCCAATAAAAATAAAAGTGGAAACAAACTTCATTATTCTATACCAAGTAATTAATTACAAAAATTTGTACTGTACTATACCTCATGTATAGGTGAATTTGACGCATATTATGGATTGGTATGTGCATGTCGTCCCACATAAGAATTAGTAAGTAACAATTCCTTCATCTCCGTCACTTGTTGACTAAGGGCATCAATTTTTCTATCACTATATGCTTGCATTATTTCAATGCACTCTAGTAGAAATTCTTTGTCCAAATCAGCTTGTCAACGCCCTTCAACAGCCATTTGGAGCTTGGTTGATCTATACGTAAGCTTTCCAGGCATCTCCAAATCTCCTGGAGTTGGTCCCTGTCGGACCCAGATTTTACAATCCGGAATCCTCTGTGATTCCCTGGATCAGTAGATAGTGCTCACAGATACAGTACTGAACATCAAAATACATATCATGTGGAAGTGTAAATATAATAGTAAACTTACTCATGGGCCGATTAGGCCAAAAATCATTAAAATGCGCCAGCAGAAACGAAGCACACAGATGAGACCCTCAGGACATGCCCACAGGCAGCCAACTGGGGGTACGCGACCTAGTTCTTGACACCTTCATCTTCTTTACCATCATGTTCAGGCGTATTGCTGAAGCGTAGCGATCTGACTCCTAATTTTGGATTAATTGTAAGAATGAGGGTGAGCACAAACCACTGTGCTCCGCGAGCCAATACACAGGATGCAAATAAATAGTATGCATGGCTTATCAAAGGAGAGGCTCGGGTTATTTTATTTGCCAAAAATTGCTTTTATTATTATTATCATTATTTAATCACGGTATTATTATTGCTGCCTAAGACTCCAAATAGCGAGTGTCATCATTTATTTAAACCACCGATAATACACTTTCTATATTGTCACCCACTATTTCATTAATCCAGCCATGGGTGTCTGATTCTCACATAAATCCTAACTTCCACCATAAATTTGTAAATCAATCTCAGATGGTTGTATACTCCTAATCTCAGATCCACTATATGCTAATTTGTTAACTCTACAATCTAATGAAAATCCAATGTCTTTACTTTGGATCCACCAATCAAATAATTCCCGTTGCATTGTCTAAGAATTTTATTAATCGAATCGGAGTTACCAATTCTCATATGAATCTAAATTTTCACCACAGATTTATAGATCCAATGTCGGTTCATTATTTACCAATTTGATCAGTTCCTCAGTCTAATGAAACTTTAGTATCCTTTATTTTAGATCCACGAATATCTTTTATGTTCTGAATTCCTAATCATCCAATCTTATAGTTGCTATTCATCTAGTCTTCACTTCTGAATTCTAATGATTATCCAACATTATTACTTTTAAGTCCACCAGTATCATTTGTATCAAGACTTCCTAACAATTCCATCCTTTCTGTTATTGATTCAAAATCATAATTTGCTCTTCCAGTAATCAACCTTATTTTCCATTATCTATCTCTAACTAATTTACTAGTATACATCCACCAGGAATATTATTGATCAAGTTTATATTCCAATAGTTGTTATCATATCTACAAATTCCCAAAAATTCAATTGACCCATCTAGTAAGTGATCATATCTTATTATTCCATTATTGTCAACTTCTCCCAAGAATTTATATTATTTATCAGTGGCGTAATCCAGCAATTACTTTCGCACTCCCTAATTCTCCAAAAATCATTTAATTCATCCATCTAGCCAATCTATTCATTTAGGCTCTACCAATTTATTTTCCCAGAATTTACACTATCGTTTCCTTTTGATGATTGACACGAAGCCCACCAACATCTTTGTGTGTTCACCACAAATTTCCATCTTCTTTACTTATGACTCTATTTATTCTTCCCTATATTTTATTTTGTAAGAAAGAAGTATTATTATTATTATTTTCTTTTTAAAATATAATACATAGAAATTTCCTGAGACCTAGTAGTTTGAACTAAAATATAATGCGTGAAAGAATGCAATAATAATAGTGATCCAGATTCCATCCACCGTTACATGGTTTCTACACCATATGCTAGACCATCAGCGTTATTGCCGCTTACATTATCACTGGGATGACCCCCAGGGTAACACAAAATAGGGCTTTTCACTGCCCTCCACTTTTCCAATTCCACTCATAAAGTTTTTGAAATAGAACTATATCTGGTTAAGTTCTCATGTCCACCCTTGACCGTGGGCACAGCTATTCGAATATTTTTGACTCTGCAGAGTTTGCACACTTTACCCACAAGAGACAGTCCGCTCGTTGCGCCACACGATTCCTAAGTCGTGCGGTTGAGTAAACCATCACAGTAACTGTTCAAAATACCTCGCCCCTTCCATCATCTCACCCCTATGGGCTTGGCCCGCTTGCAGCAAGTCCCATAGGTTGTGCGGGATGTTCTTCCTCTGAATGGCTAGCAGCTGGCTACCCACACTACTAGCACGCCACAGAAAACTTCACCCTCTACGAGTGTCCCATTCAAGCCGTCCGCAGACCAGCCACTTGCACTACCTCACCTCCTCCATCTATGATGATGACTTTTAGGGTCCGGTAAATCTACTAAGCCAAGTTGTAATTTACAGACTTGTGGTTGTACTTGTTTTACACATGAGGTCATGACAAGATTCAGTCCCTAGGGTTAGCTAGGTGGTTCTACCACAAACCACACTCTCGTGCACTGCTGCACCATACCCCCGAACCATCCGCCCAGATAGATAAGCAATTTGAGGTTTTTGGGAGCATAAAATAGTCATTTCAAAATATAACAGTCATTATCACCATGACTTCCCAAACCAGTTTCTCATGATTACAAATGATGCTTGGGGCATTTTAGCGCCCCCGAGTATTTAAGCAATACTAAGCATGGCGTATAATTACGAACTTATTCTTGAAAGGTTACCATTATAATTTTGCTAGGGTGACAAGGCTCACATATTCAAATATTTCAAAGGAGATGTAATACTAATCAAGTTAAACAATAGGTATATAACTAGAACCTTAAATCAACATATATTTGCATATAAGATAACATCATGCAATTTGATAATTTAAACAAAAGTAATTTGCAGAAAATGTATGTTCAATATGATCAAAGTATTGACTCGCCTTGCACAGTTTACCGTGGTCTTGAACTCACTCAAAGCTTTCTTATTTGAAGGTCCTGAGCTTCTAGTCTTTATCTTCACCTCGATCTTGGCCTCGTTTAATCTATTGATTCTTCAGGACTCCAATTTCTAGCTACGCGATAAGCAACTGAATCCAAATAAATGCAAATAACTCAAAAGATCCGAATAACTCCAATTGAACTCAGTTAATTTATATTATGATTAAATGGGTGATCTGGGGTTAGGTTGGTTAGGCATAGAGTATTGATGGGGTCAACAAGGTTGGAGCGAAGTGAGGAAATGACAATAAGGAAATCCGCCGAGATGAGTGCCAAGGAAGGTTTATAGTGAAGGAATATCCACGGGAATTTTTCCGCTTAGGACTCGAGGATGGCTACGCATAGCCGATGGTAGAATATGATGACTTGATCTGTTTCTTAATAGCTTCTTTTATTACTCTTACATTTATTAAGGGAGTTTCATGAGCTAGGTTAGACTTATAGACAGATGTGCGATTTTAGTAGGGGTATCGAATATTATTTTATCAGTATTATCTTTTTAGAGTCAGGGCATAAGTTCTACACATAATGCGTTCACTTTTACTTTATCGAATGAATCTTGTAGCTTATATTTCTAACATTCCGAGATGTAGTATTTTACAGGATTCTAATGGACAACTATTTGATTTATTAACATTTCTGGTTCAGCTTAATAATATGTTAGAGTACAGGATTATTTAATTGACCAAGTAATATTTGGCTTGACAGCCTCAAGGAAATTATCGGCCTTTTTACCTACGTGTACTTATAATATTCTGAATAAGTTTTTGAATCATTTTAAGGCTGGCGAATTCCTTTTATTTATTTATTTATAAAAGAATTTAGTTTAGCCTCGTATGCGCACAACTTAAGCAATGGTTGAGTTTTATGTATATATACCATTATATGCCAAAGATCATTATTAATTTAACCTACCGCTAAGGTTCACCTACCGATGGCATACTAATGGCAATATTAGGTTTTAATAGCGCCTCTAACTGTCATGCGAGTTTCTCGCACAATTATTAGCGGGCTTCTTACATTTCTTCCAAATTTGTACTTTGGTCAAGATTGCTAATTAAAAGATTACTTCCAATTAAATTCTGGTAACACAAAACTAATTCGGTTGTCTACTTCGTTAGCCATTTACCCTTAGCAACCTTGATTTTTGTTTACAAGTATAGAGTTATATTTTTGCCACTACCTCTAATTAAGTTTCTGCTTTAATTTACATTCTAACTAATTATTTAACTTCACCTAATTATTTCCCTTAATCACTTAATTATTTATATGAATATAATTTTATATTTTGATGTACACATAAATTTTATTTGAACCCATATCACTTATCTTAACTTCCTTGATTTATTTCATAAATATTTTCTAATTGGAATACCCAAAAAAATGAAATCAAAAGTGTGCAAGGAGGGGAATCGAACTCGGGACTTGCTGGCTAATGCGTGGCACGGCTAGCCAACTGGGCAATGGCCCTCATGTGAATGAGAAGGGGGGGTTATTTAGAAGTTGTGTGCGTTGGGATTGGCTCAAAATAGAGCATGCCAGCGGCGCTCGGTGCTGGCTTTGCCGATGGCAGGCGGTGGCTGGGGAGGCTGGTGTAACCGGTAAAATGGGTTCTGTCGGAGGTGGGGAAGCTAGTGGGGGAGGTGCCACGGCCTGAGGTGGTGCCAGGAGGGGTCGGCGGCGTTGAGAGTGGCCGGCACTGAAGGTGGAATGGGGCGGCGGCGCCGGCGTGAAGGAGGGTGGAAATTGGCGAGCGCGTAAGCAGTAGGGGGGCAATAGGATACTCACCGCACAACCCATGTAGCTGGGGAAGCACCGAGGAAGGCCGGCGGCAATGAGCTCTGGCAGCGCAGGTGGGGTCATCATCGCTGGCTCACTGGGGTTGGGGAGCTCACGTGGTGGTGTTGGGGATGATAGCAAACACCTTGGTGGTGCTCCTGAAGAAATTAATCGAGCCAAGGGTCGCCGAGGAGGGAGCGGCGCTGGCAGCGACGGTTTCGAACGGCGATGGGGAAGAAGGGCGGCGCTGTGAGCTCTAGTGAATGAGAGTTCGATTAACTTGGAGAGGGGGCAAACGGGAGGTGGAGACACAATGTGACGCGGCCACCTTTGTGATGGCATCATCGGAGCGGCCGGGGCGGCGTGAGGCGGCAGCTGCCGGTGATGTGGGCTGGCGCGGGAGAAAACAAGGGGAGGAAGGAGAGGATTGCAGATGCAAGGGAGAGGGCCGAGCTACTACTTATAGCAATGGAGGGGCTGCTGTGGCACCACTGTAGCCGGCGACTTGGGAACAGGGCTCGGTATGGCGCCGGCGTGGTGGCGACGAACGTGCGCAGGGCATGGCGATGGACGTAAGCGACGCGACGATGATGGGGGCAGGTGCGTGGTGATGGATGAACAAGGAGGAGTGGGGCCAGTTGACGAGAGCAAGGCGAGTGTTGTCGGGAGAAGAAAGAGAGGAGAACGAGCGGAGGAGGATGAGCCAGCGCGCGCCTGTGACGGGAAGAGGAGGAAGAGAAGAAAAAGGAGGAGGCGGGGGCGGGCTGGGCCCGAGAGCAGAGGGGGAAAAAGAAAGAGGGAGGGAGAGAAGGGAAGAAAAAGGTGGGGGGCCCACATGTAATAGAGAAGGAGAAAAGGGAAAGGAAAGAAAAGAGAAAACAAAGGGCTCAAGCAAGGTTTTGAATTTTTAATTTAAATTTCTATTTCTCATTTATGATTGTTGATTTCAATTTTTGCATGACATTTAAAATTTTAATTTTAATTTTCAACTATTTAAATGTGAGTTTTTAATACTCCTTTAGCCATTGCCTCTCTTTTACCTAAGTAAATTGGATTTCAAATTTTTATTTCCATTACTTAATACTTAAATTTTTATTTGTGTGTAGACCCTTGGGTTTTCTATTTCTTTTATTAACACCATCATTGTTTTTAAATTTGGATATTATTTCTCAACGTATTAATTTGCATGCCACAAAACTCAAAAGATTTCAAATAAATATTCAAAAGAAAATTTGAACACCAGCAAAATGCAAGTAAACTCCATATTTTGAACTTTTGAAATTTGGGATGTTACAGTCCCTTACCTATAGAACGAACATACCCATTCCTATCAGGACCAAAGACATGTGACAAGAGGTCACCTTGCTTTATGGTTTTCTCTGTCCACTCTGGATGATCTATGGCTGCATCCTCAAGTGCTTTTTGCAGATATGGACGTTTCTGATTTGGATTCTCCCTCAATTGGCCATTTCTTATGTCAAAGAAAACCAAGAGATCATAGAACACATCAAACTTAGACCCTTATACATTGCAATAATATAGTAAGTATTAACAACTCTACCCAATTTGCTATATAACCAACCAAATGAGACTAGCATAATCCACAACACATCAAGCCCTTCGACATCAAAGTGCTATTTTTGAATGTACTTACAATTGTAGGTGCTGCTGCTTGTGAAGGAAGGCCATTTTTATGAGTGTGTGTTTTAATAAACAACTCATCTCTACGAGGCAGCATACCATTACCCTTGTACTGCATGGAAACCAATAGAAAATACATCATCAATCAAAAAATAGCATACAACATAACATAAGTTTTATTTGAGATATTATAGAAGAAAGGTATTTATATACCATTTCATGTCCAACATGAGCATGACTCTTTCTGCCACTTGTATGCAGCCCGAACATCTTCGCACGATTAGCTTTTCCTATGTTAGTACGAGCCTATAACAATGGAAGCAGTAAATAAAAGAGAAATACCAATGTAACAAGTATTATTTTTTATGTTTGGCTTACTTTGGCCAAGGGACTTCTTCAATGTTTGATGAGCCAATTCCACTCATTTTGATTAACTCTTTTATCACAGGCAGCAAGAAGTTCTTTCATCTCTCATCAAAATGTCTCATCTTCAAATCCACCTTGAAATCCTTCCATATCTTCGCTGCTATCCCCATAACCCAATCCTGGATACTTTCATCTAGTTCGTAGAATAACTAGTTGCAAAAGAGATGTGCAGTTAAACTCAAATGAAAATTGTAGAAATGAAGTATGTCAATTGGTAGTGCACACTGATGATGGATTTTAGATATTACCTGTAAGTCTTTCCACAACTTCAACTTCTGTGTTGGGTCAACCAACCTCTAATCCTTATATGCAAGTGATATATCCTTAGATTTCACCATTGTAGCTATGAAGTTAGCTAATTCTTTAGCATTTTCCCAATAGGTTGTCCATACTCATTGAGCTCCAATTGGATTGCATGTTTATCTCTCCTAGACCAAATGTTGTGCTTTAATTTTTAGTGCACCCCCTACCATTTCTTTTCTTTGCTTGTCCATCATTTAAACCATTATCTAGATTAGAAATAAATAGCAACAAATAAGCTCTAAAGTATTAATTTGAATATTTAAAGCATGAATCTTACTATTATATGTACCTTCATTCTCTTGTAAGGGAGCATCCTCTCCTGTCTGGCTCATTAGGCATGCATTCATCATGCATGTTGTCATCATTTGTATCATCATCATGCTCCACATTTTCACCTTGTGTTCCTAGGTCACTTGTTCCACTAACTCTTGCTCACCTAGACTGCAGGTTTGGATGTCCAGTTTCTACTTCTATTGGCGCACCATTTGTGGAACTCATTGTCTACAGGTATATACAATATGCAATATCAAAAAACTACCATGCACACATTTTAATCGCAAGTAAGAAGTGCATAACCTTTCTCTTTCTTGTAGGTTGTCCTTAAGAGCTAGCTCGAAGGTGGCCCTCCACTCCATTAGCACTCGCGGTTGAGAGAGATAGCTGCAATTTCTTTTTTTCTCTCGATGAGAGCTTGCAGAAATTTATTATTTCTCCTAACTCTTTTCGTCCTTTCTTCTTCATAGTCATTATGGTCATTGTCATCACTATCGCTTCCTCCCACACTTGGCATTTTTCACCCTGCTAAAAAAAAGATATTTCCATTAGTAAATTTATTCTATATTCATAAAGGAAGCAATGGAATTGTGTAAATTCAAAGGACAATATAGTAGCTTATGAAAGGGTAAGATGACATACTTCTGCTGATCATTTCAGCCTGGATTCTCTTGGCATAGCATGTCCTTGTGCTCTTGAATATACGGGGACACTTGAGTCATGTGTTGCAAGACCATGAAATGGGCTTGACTGTACGTATTCAGATCGGAAGTTATTGCTTTCCTTCCAATGGTCCCGATACCCTTTAGCCTCTCCTCGTGACGAGATAGGGGCACACCTATCGGTTTGACCTAAGTCATGTAATCATTGTAAAACTTAATGACCACTTCGGTTGCATAACCTTTGATGATGCTATCCTTCGACCGAGATTGATTGCCTACATAGGACTTGAGAGTTCCCATGTACCTCTTGAACGGGTACATGTAACGTAGAAACATGGGGCCGCATATCGTTATCTCTTTCACAAGATGGACAATGAGATGAACCATGATATCAAAAAATGATGGAGGAAAATACATCAGAAGATGACATATAGTCATCATCACCTCAGTCTGCAGAGCATCAGTCCATCAGGATCGATGATCTTCTAAGCAATTGCATTAAAGAAATAATATAGCTTTATGATTGTCACTCGAAGCTTGTTTGGCAAAATACTTCTAATTGCAACAGGAAGCAATTGTGTCATTAGCACATGACAGTCATGAGACTTCGTACCAATTAATTTCAAATCTTCCATGGAAATAAGTTTCTTCATACTGGCAGAGTGACTGGATGGAACTTTCACACCATAAAAGCACTGACACAGTTCAGTTCTCCTAGACTTAGACAGATTGTAGCAAGCTGGGGGAAGGTATGTTTGGCCTTTATCGGTCTCTATTAGTACTTACTCGTTCTTGATGTTTATAGTGACCAAGTCACGTTGTGCGTTGATAGCATCCTTTGTTTGTCATGAATGTTCAGTAGGAGACCAATCAATCTATCACAAACAATCTTCTCTATATGCATGACATCGATGCAATTGTGAACTTCTAAGTGCTTTCAATAAGGCAAGTCCCAAAATACTGATATCTTCTTCCACATGTTCTTCTGATTGGTCCTCAACTTACGTCTCTTACCAAGCAAACATTTATATCCTTGACCATATTGTAGACTTCTTTCTCGCTAAATGACCTTAGTACTAAGTCATCCTCTTTTTCTATCAAATTATTTTTTGATGTTGGTATGGATGATACCTTGGAAGGAACCTATGATGACTCATGTACACATTTTGAGCAAGTTATTCAACACACACTCTCGGTATAATCTAAGCAGTGCAGACAAGTTTTGGCTCCCTTCGTACTCAACCCTTACAGATTACCATGGACAAAAAAAAATCATTGATGGTGCAGAACAACATGGCATGTTGAGTAAAGTTCTCTCGTTTGTTCGTATTCCATACCTGTACCCCCTTCATTCCACATTGTCACAATATATTCCACTAATGGTGCAGGTACACATCAATATTGTTCCCAGGTTTCTTCAGCTCTTGGATAAGTAGTGACATCAAAATATATTTTCGCTTCATGTAAGTTTGCATATTTTTTACGGTAGAGGATATAATTGTTCGAACATACATGTATTCTTTCTACTTTCATTCCCAATAGACAAAGAACCTTCTTGGCTTGGTAGGTGGTTCTCGACAATACATTTCCCTATGGAAGGATGTTCACTAGGAGACCTAACAACACCGTGAAACTCTTGTCGGACCAACTATTGCTTGCCTTGAATTTCAGCAGTTCAAGAACAGATGACAAACTTGTGTATTGTGGCTTGCAGTCTGAGAACAAAGGTTTCTCTGAGTCCTCCATCAAGCTTTTTAATTTACCAAATTTTCTCTCACTATAATTCCTTTCCACACCACGTAGCATCTGATCTAGATTGACATCATGCAACCTATCCTCATCGAAAGCAAAAGTCCGCAACTGGCATATCATTGTCTCACTCAATGATGTTACAACTACCTTCCTGTATAATCTTCTCTTCACCATGACTGGTCCAACATGTATACCCTTTTTTGAAACCCATTCGAATCAAGTGAGTTTCGATCTACGCTGAGTTGGTAAACATCTTCATATTATCACAATTAATGCATAGACAGTACATATATTCCATTCCCTTCTTCAACATATCCTGCTCAGCTGCTCTTCTAAAAGTAGACACACTATTAATGTACTCTTCACTCACATGATTCTCAACATACATCCAGCTTCGGTCCATCTACGCTACACATATAATAAAATTAGTGTTAAATTAGATTATTAATGGTACTATAGCTAGCCAGTCTAATACTTACACATAATTATCAATTCACCTTATAATAAATTGTCGATATCTAAATTAAGTAGCTAGCTACGTGTGTGTGTGTATGAAGTAAGAATATATTGAAATAAACTAGAAGTAGTGACCCATTCTTAAATTGGAGCAAACCACCAATTAAGTTGGATCTAAACCTAGCTATCATCTCTCT
The DNA here is from genome assembly GCA_017311315.1 of Dendrocalamus latiflorus. NCBI lineage: Eukaryota > Viridiplantae > Streptophyta > Magnoliopsida > Poales > Poaceae > Dendrocalamus > Dendrocalamus latiflorus. The sequence continues at coordinate 26,325,683 of CM029663.1, forward strand.
TTATTACAAGGCATATAATTAGAAGCAAATACTAACCTCTAATCACCAAGAATAAATAGATCTACAAGTTAGATTTACAAGCGGTATGCTTTCACCAGACTCCCCAAAGCCGGCCACCTCCTTCAATGCAGCATAATGAAGACAGATTTATCGGGACCCCGCTGCTAGCATTTAATAATGCGGCGTATCTAGACACGTCCAACAATAAACCGTCTGTAATATAATTATCACAGATAGTTCTCATTATGAACCATTTGTGATAATGTAGATTTCATAGACGGTTATTATTACGAACCATCACAAACGGTTTGTATTAATAACCATCTATGAACTATCACATACGGTTCTAATTAAAAAACCGTTTGTGATGTTTGCAATTATCACAGACGGTTCATATTAATAACCGTCTGTGAACTATCACAGACGGTTATTAACAAGAACAGTCTATGATATTTGGTATCACAAACAGTATATGGTCACGCTTGTAAAATCGTTTGTGATAATTATAACACAGACGGTTCCCCATGAATTATCTGTGATGAGGCGTCCAGTATAGCTTCTTTTGTAGTAGTGCTCCCCTCCGATCGAACGTGTTGATTCAATGAGATGTCTTCTCAGATGGATAACTGGTGCCCCTTGAATGGTATTTAAGGGTTAACGAGAGAAGACATGAGGACAATCAATTCGACAACCAACACATGGTCACTAAACGACACGATCAATAGGATGGCAATCACAATCTTTTGAGCAATGGGAAGAAGATAGATAAGGGCTAGTTAAGTCTCTTTTGTAGGCCCCCTTTGTAACCAGTTCATAAGTAGTAAAGATCATCCCCTTTCTCTTGCTGATCTATTCCAAGGAATCTAGCCATCTTTCTTATATTATTTCATAAGATTGGTGACTTGATCATTGATTGCTAGCACCGTCTAGAGGAAAGAAGGCGTTGATTCATTGAAGTCTTCTTTACTAGTAAGCATTGTCCTCTCTTGTCTTTTGTCAACATCGCCCATACGACCATGGCAAGAACGTGGAATGAGGAGAACTGGTTCAATTTGGCCGACTACGCCAACCTCGACATGGACACATGCATCTGCACCATGGAACATGATGCTTCTCCATTATCATCCTCCATCCCAGGCTTGCCCATCCCTGAGTCCAGCGAGATTGACTGGATGGAAAAAGACACATCACTCCCACCATCAACATCGCTTGGGGATTTGATCATTTTGACCTCGTCAGAATGCCCAAGCAATGTGGCAAGTCCGGTGCTTTCGACCAGTAAACATGGCAACATGGTGGCAAGTCATAGAGGTATGCATTCGACATTACAATCTTATATCTCATTGCATTCCTCGGATCCAAAATATAGGTTGAGCTCTATAAATAGTCTAATTTGAATATATGCATATGTTTTTATTATGCACTCTTGTGTGCATATATTTAGGAGGACTTCACTCTATGCTTTGTAGTTTCATTAAGTATTGATCCATACTTTCCTTTCGACACATATTAGTATCTATACTTTGAAACGTATCTTTTGAATATATAAAGCTAGTGTAGTTCACATATACTCATGATTGATTTAAATTAAATCAATTGTAATCAGGTTGTCATCAATCATCAAAGGAAAGGATTGAAAAATCTAGTTCCTTTATTATGTGTTAATAGTTGGATGATTAATAATAACCAGATGTGTATAGGTTACAAGCAATTAATCTAAAAGATAAACTGAGAGACCATGTGGTCGTATCCCATGTTTGTGATGAGTAATTGACGAGTGGTTTGGATAGTTTGAGTTTGATGTGAGTGGTTCGAGCTGAGTTGTCGCGTGATGCGGTTTGGTTTGGTCGGACCTGGTCAAACCTAGTCAATCGTGTTTAGGATGGGTATTCCTTTGATTCGACAGGTCTGGGCTTTATCATGCTAATTTTGATTACATGTATCGAGCGGTGCTATTTGATGTGTTTCTTGTTTGTGATGGCTGCAGGACGTCGAGTGGAGTCGTGGCGAGACACGGAGGACTGGACTAGGCGCAGGTGGCGCTGAGGTCAGAACAGTCGGGATGTGTCCAAAGACGATGTGGACTCGAGGTGGTTGCGAGACGTGCGAGGCAAGGTGTCACATCCCAAAATTTGGCTTTTTGAAAAATTTAAATTCAAATTAATTATTTTAAGGTAATTGGATTTTACTTGGCTTTTATTTGCCTTTCTGGATTTTCTGGAATTTAAAAACCTATTTTTTAGAATTTAAAAAGTAATTCAAAATATGAAAAATTAAATATCAACAGTAGTTGGAAATAATTTTATTAAATCCAAAATATCTCCAGGAGCTTCTGTGAATTTTTCTGGAATTTTTGGAGGTATTTTCATATTTTTCTGAGGCCTAAATAAATTCCTAGCCTTTTCTGAAATTAAAAATCATTAAAAATTCCTCCCTGCCCCTTCGGCTGACGCGTGGACGGCCCAGATCCGCCCACGTCGTCGCTCGGCCAATCCAGGCCGCACCTCCCTCTCCCTCGCTGTCCAGCGGGCACGGCCCGTCAGCCGGCGGCCCCGCCTTCCCCTCCTCCGCGCCCGACGCGTGGACGGCTCGGATGAGCCGAGTCTCCGCGCGGGCCATCCAGCCGCCCGCTCTCACTTCCGCCCTCACCTCACTGACCCGCGGGGCCCCGCCCGTCAGCCGCACGCGCTCTCGCTCCAGCTGCCACCCGACCCCGCCTGTCAGGCCCGTCGTCCCCGCGGAGCCGCCTCCTTCCTTTCTTCTCTCCCCGCTTTTCCTTCTTTGCGCCGGCGACCAATCCGCGCCGGATCCGGCCTTGCCTTCCCTGCCTCTCCCCGGTTTTGGCAACCCCGAGCCCCGCCGGGAAACAAATCCCCGATCTCCGCGCCTCCCTTCCTTCCCTGCCTCCCCTTTCCCGTTTCTTCCCCCTCCCTTCCTTTTCCGGCCGCCAGCACCGGCGAGCGATTGCCGCTCCCCTGCTCCCCCTGCGCCCCTATAAAAGCCCCCCTCGGTTCGCCTCCCTCCGCCCAACACCAGACACGCTCCACCCTCCCTTCCCGAGCACCAAAGCGCCCCGCCGTCGAGCTTCCTCTTTTCCGAGCTTCGCCCAACTCCGGCGAGCCTTCGCTGCCGCCTCGGTCATCTAAAATCATAATCTATCCAACTATGGCCTCTGTTGAATTTTTGGATTTTATTTGAATTTTTTTTGTATTTATTTGCTTTGTTTGCTTCGTCTTTTCTCACGTAGATTCCAACGTTGTCGACGATCCCTCTTCACAGCAACAAGAAGACCCAGAAATCCTGCAAGAAGGCAAGTCTCCTTTGATCATCTTGAACCTACGCTTTTGAAATGTTTTAAATATTTTAAATTATGTGCATTGCTATTTACATAAAATCCCTAGTTCAAATCTTTAGGAATTAGTTATTCCAACTTTGTTATGCCCTCATTTGACATTGATTGCCATATACATTGTCACCCTAGAACTTCTTTGTCTCAATAATGAGATTACTATTAATCTTTGTGAATATTAGAATGGTAGGTTAATGCTTAGTCATGCTATCTAATAACTTTGGAAAATCTTGAAAATGGGAAATTATGACTGGACCCTTGTGTTTATAAATGTAGTGGTAATTGGAGTTGCCACTGATCTTTCAAAATAAAATAAAAATGTGAAAGTTGGTTTAGATTAGGGTGGTTGGCTGTTTGGGTTGGTGCAGTAAGCACGAGAACTTGTTAAGTGTATGTTCCACCCTAGTCAATTAAGGAACCTACGCTTGTGTTTGTCCAAACTGAGCATTAACCGTACAGCCACAAGTCTATATGGGTACGACCTAGCTGACTAACTTATGATAGTCTAGTTTAGGTGCCACCAGCGGAAAGTGGATGCCAGGGATGGACTGGTTATTCACAGTGAGGGACATGGATTTACTGTACTCATATGGCGCAAGAGGGGGCTTGAGATTGGGCGGATTTAACCCTTCTGCGGTGAAACCTCAGCGGGTGGTATCTAGCTAGATTAGAGTAAGGTAAAGGCTTTGTGATATTTTTATCTGGGTCTCGTGCCAAAGGAAGCGTGCTGACCTTTTAGGATAATTTATCTCTTGTGGGTAAAGTTGTACAACCTCTGCAGAGTGTAAAACTATTCGAATAGTTGTGCCCACGGTCAAGGGCGGGCAAGGAATGCATTCACATGGTAGATTTCTGGTTTGGA